>JAHWFO010024707.1:412390-440914 GCA_023313115.1 Rhysida immarginata | reverse complement strand
AATATGGATAAGTTTCAATTTGTAACAATGCATAGAATTCCTGTTATTCAGGTTTTTCTTAGAAAAGAGAGTTCTTAGTACTTAACAATTTCTTGAAAATCTTTAAAAATGATCAGTAGCTGGAGATAATGAAGAGTTAGCAGACTACTGAGAAAGAGTGGAAAGACGACAGAGAAAGCAAACCTTTAGCTCCGTGCTGTATTGAGCAAATGGGAAGCAAGTAAATAGAAGAATTGGCGACCGCTAGACTACCCCAAGTGATGAAAGGCCAAATTTTGCTTCAACACAGCGAGAGAAGAGTGGAAATTGCAACAACATCAAGTGTAGATCTGAAGTAAGATTATCTGAGTAAGAAATTATTGGAGCAGTCCATCCATTTTGAGCCTTTAAAAAGATTTTTTTCGAATTTTCATTAAGACTTTTTACTGTATTAATTCTAAGCATTTTCATGTGTTTATTTTTAAGATATTGCAAAATTTATTTTAATTTTTGAGATTGTTCTGTTTACATCCCAAGTGTAATAATCCCGGGCAACGCCGTGTACTTCTTCTAGTTTATCATAAAAGCGAAAATTGAAATTTTTATAAACTTTATGTACGTTATATACTCATTAGGAGAATCGTAATTAGAGGTTGTTGAGAGGTTTATAAACGACCACCTCGTTTCTTTCGTCCGCAGGATGAAGCCTGCGAGAAAAGGCGATCACCACCAGCGTCCCCTCCCTATCTCTACTCCAACACATAACACTTTCCGTCAGTCACAAACGCTTGGACCAATCTGTACAAGATCCAATCGTACGCACAAACTTGTCTACTTAGGCCGGTATTAAGAGAAATGACAAGAGAATAATAACTGACCACTATTAGACAAGCGAACACGTAGATCAATCTTATCAATATAGAGCTTCATCTTTCTAACTGTCATGGCCTGACAATTTAATATTTTACAAAAGCCGAAGATTGTTTTAGAGAATTAATTTCTCTACAAAATTTCCTTTTTTATTTAAATTCAAAAATTTTCAAAGAATGGACTCTCCTCGTTCACCTTTCCACGTTGTTCATCCGATCTTACTCATCATTTGCGAAGGTTGTTAATCTGATCCCATATCCAATGATATATTAAATTAATATTTTTTATAAATAATAATCAAATTGTGTAAAATATAATTAAGCATGATTATGATGATAGTCATTTTTATACATAAAAGCACAACTTTATAGGCATGTCCTGCCGAATTCATCTTGTATTTTAACAAAGGATAATAACGAAGTTCAGGGAAATTTCACGCATTTATTTGAATCAGCGAAATAAATTCCCTATTTTTTGCGGACACCCTGCTTGTTGGTAGTAATTATTTTTTTTGTATTAGTTGATCTGAGAGTTGTATTTGGGGTGAAGAACACTTCCCCGGTCATGGCTACTGGCGCCACCATCCTACCCCTCTCCTTATCAGTGCCATGAAATGCCTTCTCTGTTCCGAGGTCCCCTCCCCTCCCCTTCCCCTCTCCCAGTCGTCCTCCCACACCTTCTCACGCCAGCTGAAGCGGCAGCAGCAGAACAAGGCACCCGACTGTTCCTCTGTCTCTCTCTCTTTCTCCATCAACGTTTGCCTTCTTCATCCGGAAACAAAAAGGCATTAGGCTTTCATAAATGCACTCTTTCCAAAACAACTAACACCCTATCGCCATCCCCTGTTTTAAACTCTTTCTCAATAGAAAAAAAAATTAAAAAAAAGGAGGAACCTCTAAGAATAAACTCTGTTTTCTCTCTTCTTCGCGTTAAGTTTCTTGTTTCGCGCTACTGTTTACAGTTTGATACTGTTTATATTGGAGAGAGCGTAGTTTGCATGAAAGGAATAATAAATCAAGTCTTAATCAATTTGGAAGAAAAGAAGGTTCCATCAACATGTTACGTAAATTTAGTTTAGGCTTATAATTTGCAAATGATTATGCCTTGATCGGTGGCTAATGTGAAGTTGGACTTCGACGTTTGGATTTCGCTGTCGGTGATGCCAAAACTCAGTAACGAAACAGACAATCAGTAATTGCAGAGATAACGGAAACAATACACGTAGATTGTTTGCTAGACTAACCATGTGGCTCTCTTGATGGTCGTCTAGCAAACAATCTAACTGCTGTCTCAGTGATTCGCGCAATGTGGCCTGTATCGCTAGGTACTTTTTTCTTCCATTGAACAAGACATTCTACTACGTTTTATTGACCACTGTCTAAATGCTATTAGACAACAGGCAACGTGATCGCTGGAGATTGCTATATTATCAACTCGCTTCTGGCTGATTTTCAACAACCGTTGGTGGTAATGTTGAGCGAGGATAATATCTTTAGGCGCAAAACTGGGTTTCCTGCCATTGTGACCTTATCTGATGTCTGGCTACTTCCATTGAGCTATGCTAAATTACGTAATTTTCAAATGTGCAGCCTTAAAATATTTTATTGAACATCACCTAGCTCCATCCAACATTTTCTGATCAGTTTTTCTATTTAGAGTAAACTGCCTCAATACCGCAATGGCGGATTTATTCTCTCAGAAGAAATGAATAAATCTTAAAATTCGCTTTTAAACAGTTCTTTGATTTCATACATACATGCTCTTCTGTCCATGATTAAAAGCTTGTTTCTAAAGTGTTAACGACTCATTCTTGTTTATTGGTATATTTATTCAGATACGCAAGGTACTGTATTATAAAAGCTGAAATATCTCTTTAGAGGAGTCAGTTGGCATGGATTCAGTATTGCTTATATTAAAGCATAAAGAAATACTCCATTTTCCATACTTGCTGGATTAAAGGGAGAAAGCCGTTGTTGTATTTAACGATGCTGTTTGGACACTGATGGGGGGTTATTTAATAACTCTATTGTAACGGCAATAATAGATGAAATGTTGACGAAATGAATACGAAAGACGATTCTCGTATATACAATTGAGTAACGTTTCTAGAAAATTAAGCGAAAATAAAAGGGAAACAAGTTCATTTGCCTTGCAGGTGTGTAGTCCTCGTCGTCTATCCTTGCTGTAAGCGAAGAAGTAGATCTGAAAGGGAATAAGGTGTGAAAAGTCAATAGGAAGATATCAGTTAATTCAATATTTTGAATAGAACGAGAATCTACCGAGAGAGAGATAGAGAGAGATATAGTCCAGTGAAATTCCAAAGGCTATATGGATTAGTGATGGTGAAAACAGCTGATTATTTCGAGATCCCGGGTGAGGTTTGATGCAGGGCAATGAGAACAACTCCCCTCGTCTCCTCCGTTCATTTCCCATTCTCCGGTTTCATGAAGATGGTGCGCGGGAGGATGGAGACTCCCTGCAAGGCGCTGTGGGAAGGCGGCGGCGACGAGACGGATTCGAGGTTCCGTGGGGGCTTTTTGCTCTCATGGCACCGAGGGAGGGCGGGGGAGTGGTGGGGGATTCCTTTTTTTGGGAACTTCCTGCTGTAGATAAAAGAAAACTTAATGGTCCTTGTTGTCTTTATCTTCATTGTCATCCTCACCAAAGCCAGGAGACAAATTTTTGGGGGGTTAATTTTATTTTTTAAAATCAATATTTACTTTTGAAAGTGAAAACGGAGTTTTCATTAATGACCGAGCGGACTTCATCAGAAGAAGGACGTCGATACTAAGATGACCTATTTCTAATGTTTCGCACAGTTTTTTCCCTTCTTCTCTTTTGATTTCGCTCCATTTAGTTTTATTATTAAAAACTCGCATTTGTGAGTTTAATTAATTTATTTGAAGAGCAATTCTGTTGGAAAAACGCATGACATTCCTATCTCTTCTATATTAAAGATCAGGTTCCACGAGACAAAGGTCATCATCTCAGTTAACCATTTGAGGGATGGGCACAGTTTAGAATGAGGGGCTATTTTTCGTCTTCTGGCTCCTCTTCTGCCCGTCATCCTCTGAATTTTTTTTGTGCATTCTTTCTCTGAGACAGTGCAAGAAAGAAGGCATGAGAGATGGAGGATATTTGGAGGAGGGCACGTGCAATTGGAGAAACCTTACACCTGATACGAAGCGAAGACTTGAATAGGAGGAGAAGTATATGGTACATAATAGCAGCCAATCAGACGAAGGAGGGGAGAACGTTCTATTCTTACAAAAGCACCCGATGATGCTATTAGAAAGATAATTGTCACCTGTTGGTTTTGAGGTATTGTAAGGGTGAGAGGAAAGGGGAATTGCGGTAGGATGATCCCCTACCGGGGACGCATGCTGATGGCGCCAGTGTTCCGAACGAGACAATATGTCGCCCCCTGAGAATGCCAAGCACTTCTTCAGCTTTAACCCTGTACCCTCGTAAAACTATACCCCCCTTCTTTTTCTGCCCCTCCATTTTCGTATTCCACCCTAATCCCTTAATCCCTATGATTAGGGATGAAGAGTAGGAAGATTTAAAGTTTCCCTTGCCTGTCACTGCCACGAGCCTTTTCACTCCCTTACTACCATTACTACACTATAAAATTAAATTAAATAAACCAACGAAAGTAATGTTTCAATTACAGTGTGGTAAAAGAACACACAAGACTCTTGTAAAAATAATAATTATAAAGTGCCAGTGGGTGTTGAGCATTTATCGGTACATTCGTTATTATTTAAACGATCCATATATTCAGAACAAAAGGCGTTGCTTTTTTCCTAACAGTAATCTAGATTGATTTAGAGAACGAATTGATCTCTTGTTTGAAGATTTGAAATTGGGAAGAAGCAGTCGTTTTCGTAAAAATAACAAAAAAAAATTCCATTATTTGTTTTTTGGATAACGCTCTATTTTCTACTTGTTCAGATTTACGATAACAAGGACTACAACGACATATCCCGATCCTTCTTTTAGTGAAATGCGCGCTATCTAAACATACAACAAGACTTTGTAATTGGAACTTTTGTCTAAGATTGGAAACCAGCAAGTAGTTCTCCTAGTTCTCCTCAATGGTGATCAATGAATACGAGCTAATCAAGGCATCTCTCTATGCGACTGCGAAATACGAAACTCTTTATCTTCTTTAAAGTAGACTCCAAAATCTCAAAAGATAATGCCAACATATTGCATTCGTTTATTTGCATCGTGATATTATGAAGAAGTTGATTACTGAATAGAGTTAAGGGCAGTAACTACATATTTTTTTTCCAAAAACGTAACAGCATTTAAAGTTCCTAAGAATACTGGAATTGCTAACAGGTTTATTACATGATTAAAAAAAAACAATGACTATCATGGAAGGACATTTACATTCCGAAAGCAGTTGCATAACAAATATTTTTAAGTTCAGGTGTGCAGTCATTATTAATGCGGAACTTGTTCAGAAAATGCGCTGTTGTCTTCACTTAGTTCTTCCAATCCCCGCCAGTCCCTTTCTGCCATTTTACCTTTACCATTTAGCGGTTTCTGTTCGTATTGGGCAGGTTTCTCAAGTATCGTTCAGGAATAAGCCCAATTTATGTTAAATTTAAATTTTTTGATTATTCTAAATTAACACACTCTCTCTGATTCACAAAATACATGTATAATTTAAATACGTCAAACTTGGTTATACGTGTATTTTAGTATACCAAGGCTCATGCTAATTCAGGATTCGTTAATGCTTACGGAAAATAAAGATAAAACTTTACGAAATGTTAACGCACGGTAAGACTTGGGTTTAAGATGTCTGCTTTCGGTATAGCGGTCCGGATAACCAACTTTTTAGCGACGGATAACTCTAAATTTGTATAAGAAATTATACTGAAAGTATATGCTGCTAGTGCGTTAACATGTCGTTAAGTTTAATTTTTTTTTCTCCATACGTATTAACGAATCCTGAAGTAGTATGAGCCTTGGTATACTAAAATACACGTATACCCAAACTTGGCTAAGTGAACGCGGAGCGCTAATCGTTTACCAAATTTGGCGGTTTTACATAGCTGCCTTAGCGAAAAGTTTATTGAAAATTCAGGTATAAACCGATTTTTTTATTCATTAACAAGTCACTTCTTCTTTAGAATGTCTGTAATGCGTGGTCTCTTGCGATTTGGGCGTTGCGATTTCTTTGAAGAGAACTGAAATGTTCTGAGGACAATGCTGCTAAGCTCTAAAGTGCACGAAAATTTTTTTCACGTACCACTTATAAATACGCATTTTAATCGTAGGATAAGATACTTCGTTGGAAATACGAAAGCCTAATTGCGACGATTTCATTCAGTTTTCTGATATCTATGTAAAAACGCCTGTAAGAATGTTTAAAATCCTTTTCCCATGTTATAAATGGATTTACCGCGGAGGCGCATTACCTAAATCTCTGATTAGAGTCCACATTTTTAAGCTATCTCCGTTGATGAGAAAATGTCTACTTAGAGATTAGACTTTTCTTGGTATATTTTTATACGGTTACTTAAAGAAATGAAACCTGAAGAAGGTGATTATTAATATATGAGCCGAAATAGGATTTTATTCTTCACTCCCTGCATTATTATTATTTCCTTTGTATTTCCTCATACTTTATCTCTACCTTTTCTAATCTTATCGGAGTCATGAATATTAAATTGATTACCGTTTTTAATGTTTATTATTTCTTTTTTATATATCTTTCAGCCTTAGCGCTAAATAAAACCCATCTTAAGTTCTCTTGGTAAACTCGATTGTATGATAAGGTCATTTGATATTTATTTTCTGACTTTGAAAACTGAACTGAATATCTTAGAATAGGTTTCCACAAAGTGAACGTTTTTAAAGAAATCCGATGCCGATAAATTAGGCCAATGGTATCGATAATTCTAACTGTTGTAGTATTATCTTTTAATTTATCGAAAATCTTTATCCTTTTTAAATGAAGAAGTTGTAGCATAAATCTTTTAAAAAAATTTAAAAAATGCCTTTTATTTCATCCCTGAAAATGAAAACTATTTTAACTGCTCTAACAAGCCCCAAGTGGGTGAAATAGGTTCTACATCTGTTTACAAAGTTCTTGGAGGGTGGAGGATTTCTTTTTCTCAGGGGTCATCTCCACTTGGAGGCATCTTGTCTGGTCGTCGGAGTCAAGCTCCGTCCCCCTCCGTCAGTCCACACACAGCTCTCTGCAGCAGAAGGGCATTTAAAAATGTTGATGTCATTAAACAAGTTGAAGAAGGTTCCCGTTGACATTGGGGGCTACAGGTAGGAGGAGAGGTCAACTTTTCGAGACGCTTTCTCTTAACCGTCCTCCTTTCCAGACCCCCATTTGACCACCCTGACCAAAGGGAGGAGGGCGAGAGAAAGATATAAAACGAGGCGGAAAAGCTGTGGATAGAAGAAGAAAGGAGGTGACTGGAACTGATTTAAGACCCTGTCTTAATGGTGAAATTATACGTTTCAAACACGAAAGGTGTGTTCTAATGAGTTCCCCTCATCAATTTACTTTCCGCGTACAGCAATCAGAGAGGGTCCCATCGGCGCTTACATTTTATTGTTTGTTGTCAAGTCTTGTGTTCCCCCCTCCCCAAATTTGATATAAAAATATTGTACACAAATTGTCATCATACTACAATCTAATGTTGCTCTTTCGCTTAAGTAGTGATGTTTCATGAGACATCCCTCATCTTCCTAAACTTTACTTCGTTTAGAAACCGTTACTTTGGAAGGTGGCTAATTCTTGTGACCTTGTGTTAAATAAGACGAATGTAGTGAGAAACTTTTCATATATAACAGGATATTTGCTTGTTGCATCTTAATGGATAACTTGAATCCTAGAAACGAAACTAAAATACTCAGCATATCTTCAGTCAGTACTCTCATGCACGTGAAATCTTCGACGGTTGAAACCTCCCCCTCCATCCCAACATTTGATACCATTTAGGTTGCGACATTCCTTCATTCTTTGACTGAAAGAACAGTGAATGAATTTTGCTTAAATTTGTTCTTTCATATTAAAACGATTGTATGATATACTTGTTTGAATCCCCCCCCCCCCCCCCCCCTCTAAATTCTTTCATTTTTATTTCTATTATCATTTTATCCCACAATTTCTTCATAAACATTGGGAAGCAGCGGGAACAACGATTTGAAGGTTGCGCCGCCTATTGCTAAAATCGAACAGCAAGCAATTGATTTGTCCATTCGGTTTACATGAGAGAAATATTGGAACACGCGTAGAGATACGCGTAATTTAGGATTTGGTTTGGAAATGTAGAGAAGCTACTTCCATAGCTCGTTTCTGAATTTGTAAATAATTTGGCAGAAGTGTTTTATTTTAGCCCATCACTTCCAATGATTTATGTTAGCGTCTGCGAAGTAATCTTGTGCGTTTCAAATTTGTTCATTGGTGGGCCACGATTGCTTCAAACCGGTTATAGCCTGAAATCAAACAATGAATTTCGCATATCGCAAGAATGCGGATTCCAAATCTACTGGAGACGCTATAACAAAATTGTGGTAAAATGATATTTTTATTTAACTACGCGAACCTATTCTTAAAAGACACGCTATAAGTGGCGTGATTTTGTTTTAATTTAAGCAGTTGACATTTTTGAAGTTTTTCAGTCATTCCTAAAATAAAAACAATATTCTTCTGCTTCCTCCATGCTTTTTTTTTCATATACTTACAATTTTTGATTCTCTTTTAGCTGTCCACGATAGCATTATCAATAATAAACATCCAGTCACATGATATACGCTTCCGGAATTCTAGAGCAACCGGAAGTTCTCTGGTCAGCTTCTCGGAAAGAGGGGGAGTTGATACACGCCGCCCCGTTCGTTAGCCCAATAATCAACTTCATTTCAGGATGGAGGGAAACACGGGTTCTCTGAAAGCCTGGAAGAACATGCTCCGTTTTTCTATTTACACTTTATTATGTTTCATTTCATTATCACTTTTCATTCTGCTGATAGGGTAATTGGGACATTGAAGAGCTAATCGCAACTTTATTTTCAGATTAGTTTGCGCTTCATATACTAACTACTGTAACTTGTTTCTCGTTCGGTTTAAGAATGTATCTCCATTTGCTTCTCAACTTTTTTTTTTTTTTTTGAGTTTTTATGATTAGAATAATTGCGCGTTAAATTTATACTGATTCTTCTATCGGCAGAGACTTGAGCAACTTTAATGACTAGTAAATTTTGCAAATTGCTTGTCATAACCTCACATAAACTTTCATAGATGGGCAATCTAAGATAGTGTCAGTTTCATCTGTCTGTAGGCAAAGGTTTTAAAGGTTAAATGGCACACTCGTATTAGGACGGTTAAAAATATTTTTGACATTCTAGAACTTGCCAAAGACATTGAGTTTTCGTTTAATACCGGAGTTTACTCGCATAAGGATGAAGGTCGTATTTTGTGGAGTATTAGGGACCGTATTTTATACTTAAAAGTGATCTAATTCCGGCGCAGTATTGTAATTTAGGGATTTTGTTATTTTTAAAACACCAAGGCTTACAATAAATGATTCTTTGCTATTAGATCACTCGTGATACTTTTCTGTCTTTTTTCCTCCATCTTTATTCCTCCATATTCACCAAAAAAGGTTTTTCCACATTACGTTCCTGGACATTATAAATAGTTAGATTAGATTTGATGTCTGAATAGAATCTGTGTTCTTCAGAATGACATTACTCCTTTATATTATAAGTCTCTAATATTTATACATTAGTGTCTCGAGACAATTTACGCATCGAATCCATCGACACGCATGTACTAGGGGTTACTGGTAATTAGTACTGACGTGTTTCCGGCGCAGGGTTTTAATGGTTGCATGCAGTTATTTCCAGTTTTTGGAAACGGTCCGTATATTAATTGGCATATTCCAAAATCATCATCGTAGGGAATGAATCCCACGTAAAGCCTTTGCTTCCTCGAAGATGATTTTCTGGGAAACTGAATGAGCTACAAGTGTTCTCTTTATAGATCAGAGATTTTTAAAGCATGATTTTGTGTATACTAGTACATCGTCTAAGTGCATAGTTTCGTTTTCGTAATCATGAATCCTGAATACATGAAATGAGTGGAAAATCTACACTTTTCCCTCGTTTCCTAAATGTTTGTTTTACTTTCTCATTTTCCGTCGACCACGCGTGCAAACGTCAAACATCCATGAGTGTTTTGACACTCATGTTTTTCGGTGCCCTTTCCTTCAACTTCTTCACTTTGAGTTTGCCCCTACTTTTAACCCTCTTTTATTATCCCCCCCCCCTTCCCTTAGTCCCTCCAATCCACAAAAGGCGCTAGGCCCTCTTAAGGCAGTTTTATTTCCTTTTCCCCGATGATGGAAGGAAAAAAAAGGGGAAATGATTCGAGGTTTGGGGGAAAGGCAATAGTTAGGACAGTCAGTTTGCTCTTCGTCTTTTGCCCCCTCTTCCTTTTTCAACTCGCATTGTGTTAAACTGCGATGGTCAAAAAACTTACGGGGCGATTAGGAGAAAGACAGGAGTGTTAAGGCTGAAAACAGCTGTTGGTAAGGGTTTTGGCAAGATAGCAATTATCAATAAATAAATGGAGAGAGAGAGAAAGAGGGAGAGAGGCCAGGTGAGTCGATTAGAGGCTGTGGACTCCACATGATCTTTGTTTTCGCTCTCTCTCTCTCTCTCTCTCTCTCTCTCTCTCTCTCTCTCCTCACTCATTCTATCATTGAAGCGAAGTGGTTTGACCTTGGCTGACGATGGAGAAGAAGAAGAAAAAAACAGGGAAACGGCACTCGAAAGACGAAATGCTTGAATGTACAGTATTTGATAAAGAAAGTCGTATAGGTAAAGGAGTGAAAAAAGGTACCTTTATGCAAAGGAGAGAAATTTAAGTCCGGCGGCTGGCATTTTTCTTACTCGTAGATTCTCATCAGTGTGATATGTTTTTAAGTATGCGAAAAAAAAATTCACGAGAAATAAATTAGAGGAAATGAACATGGGCATGGGGAAAACGTTTACAGAACGCAAAGAAGAAACGATTGAATGAAGGAAGCAAATGCGCGTGAGAACATCTTAACGGATGCAATAGTCTGCCGCCTCCCCACCTCACCTTTCCTCAATCCCCAGATATCTTTCGTAAACCAGGGTCAAAAGTCCCCCTCACCTGTTTACCTTTGATACATAATAGCAACCCTTATCTCAGAAACATCGGACGACTGATGAACGCATATATTGTGATTATGAAATCATTTCTTTCTCTAGTAGTAGCAGCGAAAATTCATAGAGTACAAAAAGAAATGTTTACCTCCTTGCCATTATTTAAAAATATAACTTAAAACGCATTGTTTAAAAAGACAAAATTAAGCACTATTTAAAAAGTGAGTGGGGGATTAATGGATTTAATAGAAAACAAATGAACTGAACAGTAGTTTACAGTTTTAATTCCTTGTTGTCTACTTTTAGATACATTTTTGCTCTATTTTCAGCTGGGTTAAGTTTTATAGCCTCTGTTAACTTTAAGAGCAAAAAAAAAATTTTTCCTGTCTTTCCATTAAAGCAGATGAAGCACGTTTCCGCTGTAAAGAAGGAGGACTTTGTTGGGCACATACAATCGATATTTCAAGAGAACCATTATTATATTATTCATTAGCTGTAAATTAAGTCGCTATAGTATCTAAAAGTAAATTATAAAGAAAATGATAAACAAATAGAGGAAGGTTCCATCCCCTCTGAATTCAATTCATTGGCAGAAATGGCTGTGTCCGTTGTGGTCTCAACGATCTAATCCCCCCACCTCCCGTAACTACCTGCAATTTAGCGCGTTCCCTTTTTTCGGTGTAACGACAGTTTTCTTTCCGAAAAGAAAAGACAATTAAAAGGAGGAAAAAAAAAACCAAACAAAATCCGTCTGTTAGACCTTCTAGATATTCACGTCCAACCAAATTTTATCTATATGACCGAACAGTTGGTAGGTTAACAGCTGTCGCCGGTGAGAATTTTGCGTTGCTCGCGGATGTCAGGATTTCTTCCCCTCACCAGAAAAATTTAAAAACGTGTAAAACCGAAACATAAAAAACAGCCGTCGTCAAAATTGAAACCGTCGTCATTTTTAAATGCAGAAATAAATAAACTGAAAGTAAAGGCAAGTGAAAAAACTTAATGTTTTAATTTTATTTGCCCTTTGGAGAATTGGTGGACGTAGCATTTGCTGCTGCTGCAGGGTGAGAAAGAGAGAGAGAGAGAGAGAGAGAGAGAGAGAGAGAGAGAGAGAGAGACGTTCATTCATTCTGTCCCCCTCTTAAACGCTCATCGATGGTTACCCTCGTCCACCTCCCTCCCCCACCTCCCTCTCGGGGAATGTCACGGAAGAAAGCTATTGTTTTGTCACGTGTGCACGTGGAAGTAGGCAGCACTGAGCTGCGTATCACATGGGCCTGATTTATAGGCGCTTAGCACGAAAAGTTGCGGATGTTGAGCGACTCGCTCTCTACCCTACGTTTCATTACCCTTCTCTCGTAGGGTTCCTTGATTTTTACCAACCACAAGAGAAACGTTCTTTTTTTATTGCTTATTCTTCATAATTTTATTTTCGTGTAATTTGTTTCTTAAAAATAAAGTTTATGCTTAAATAGTTTTTAAAATGTGGTTAACATGTGTGTGAATGTAAATGTATGGGGGATTAGTTCTTAACTCTTAGATTAAAAAAAAAAGAAAAGAAACAAAAAACTAGCAACAACGTTCATGATGAATACCGTTCATTAAACATGAGAAGATCATAAATTTTGAAAACCCTGTCTGTAATGTTAGACGCAAATAACGAGCCAGTCAGATGAAAACGGTTTTGTCAATGTTACTATAATCCTTTCCTTCCTCTTCTTCTTAGTAGACGTGAATTCACTAATTTGAAGTGAAAGAGAAATGCGTTTATCTTCTAATTCGTTTATTACTCTTGTTGTTGTTATTATTTCTTTGATTTATGATGATGACATTTTAATAAGTTTCTTAACCGACTCCTTTTTTCATCCTTTTGCACATCTCCCGTTCCACATAATAACCTTTTACTGTTGACATAGATACGCCTTTCATTAGGATTTCTTTTGTTGAAAAAACAACGAAATTTCTACGTAGTAATGGGAGGAAGTCGGTTGCCGGAGTGATCAGGGTAATTCACCTCTGACGCCAACAATTGCTGGTTCACATCCAAAATTAAGCGAGGATTTAGTCTTTTTTTTGTTCAGTTCCCTGCTCGAAATTCAAATTCATCATGTCGTTACGGCGGATGTCAATTTCTTAGAAGCATTTCAGCGTATTTATGCTGAATGTCACGGTTTTAATAAGACAATGTAATTTCGTTTTATTAAAACAACCTATCAATCAAGAAATAAAATATAACTAGTATCGTAACTGAAATGACACGACACCTGTGGAAATATGCGATTGCAGACATTTTTTAATTCCCTGAATGAATGATGCCTTGATATGTTTCTAAGTTTGCAGCAGTTTAACAAAATTAATATACTGGGTCTACCAATTTTTTATTGATGAATCATTATGTAGCAAAATACGCCAAGCTATAACTATAAACGGCCATTTGGGTTCAATGTAACAACCATTAATGGCACATTCCAAATTAAGCGTCTTGTAGAATATCTGACGTCATTTGCGCAACTGCGCCGGTCATTCGGTTTTCCTCTCAGCGAGATCGGCGGATAAGGATGGAAGAAACTCGACATCTTTAAGGAAAGCTCACTTGAAAACGAATCCAGAAGGTAAGATCTGGGGACCGTGGTGGCCAAGATTGAGATAGGATATTTGCAGTAACACTAAAGACAATCAGGTCAAAAATAACCAACTGCATGTGTATTTTCATCAACCAATTATCTTCGTAAGTCTTTGGAATAAATTTCCACATACTAACTAAATTTCAAAATCCTTTGAAATCGTTTCTGAAATCCGCACGGAATGACAGTCATGCAGAATTTATTGTCCTTTTAAAGTAATTAGCATTCAACAAAATGTACATTGGAAGTCTTCTTACTATAAATTTGACATAAAAGTAATATTAAGTTGAAAATATGAGGAAAGTCTCGGAATATGGTGGACAAACCAATCTACGTGACTTACGCGGCAATTAAAATGAAGGGAGTTCATACATAGAATGTAGTAAGACAATGAAACTAAAGAGACAGAAATAAATGATGACAGTTATTTATACTCCCCACTACTAGTTCCTTCGGTTATACGCCCATTCCCGCGGCATTTTTGTTCTCGAGTAACGAAGACATTTGTATAAATAAGAAGAGAATGTAATATCTCTATTTAATGTATCTTATAGAGCCTTTCTTTTAGTTGTACTCATAAAAATAATTTTTATATAAAACATATATCTGAAAGTCTTTGACTTTTAAAGTCTTCTAAAAAATTCGCTTGTGCAGTTTCCAAGCATATAACTGAATCAAAAGAAACTTTTAACTGGAGAAATAAAATGAATAACATTAGAATCTTTAATGACTGATTTAAACAAGATATTTAGGCGTATCAAGGCGGTGTAGTTAGTCATTTGCATTTTACCTGGCTTCTTAAGACTCTGCACATACGGTTTAAAACAAAACAAAACGGTCACCTAGAAATTAATGTCTCGTGAACTGGCTAAACCTTTTCCTAATTTGTTGCGATAGAAAACAATATTTATTGCCATTTTCTTTTAAATTTTTATTTTGAAGGGTCATAAAATATCAGCAAGATGAAAGTGAGGTCAGTTGCTTAGAGGCAATCGGAGTCGCGAAATCAAAGTCCCTCCCCCGCGCTGACAAAGAGAAGAAGAAAAAAAAAAAAAAGACATTGGAACAGGATACAAATTAAAACAATGGATTTCCACCCACCATTCTTTTCTTCTACTGTTTGCTTTAATTCAATCTTAAATCTGTAGATGCGAATTCTTTGAAGAACTGATACCATTAATGCGCATTTGTGCTCTGATGTTTAAAAACTAAGACGAATGCTTTATTACTTTCTCATAGAATTTTATAACTTCAAAAGTATACAAGGAGAATAGCCAATCGAGCAGTATCGATGGTTCAATTATTTTTATTTAACAGACGTTCAAAGTGACCGAGATTAAAATTTTGCGTTGATAATGCCTTGACACGTTTAAGAGGCTCTCTAGTAATTTTTACGTCATTTGCGTTTGATGCATTCGTCGGTGGGCGGGTTTGTAGACAGCTTATTACAGGCGGCACTAAAGGGGGTAAAATAAAGGAGTTGGAGGTGTAGTAACTAGGTGGTGACTTTTAATGACTTTGTAACAAAAAGAAAATGAATTTTAAATTCATTTAATGATTAAACCAGAGATTAATTATAAAATAAGCATAGCATTGGGTGCTTTTTAAAACTACTTCTTATGTTTTAGTGCTTGAAGCGTAAGTTACAGATGCAATACGGAACTCACGTATAGTATGGCAGTATCGAAATCGATTTGCGCTCAATTGGACGTAACACATAGGCGATTCGGCTTCCTACCATCATTCCACCTGTTAACTGTGTCGTTATTGCGCTGGCCGACCATCAATGAGTCTACCTTGATTCAATGTTGTTTCATTAGTTGCTAGTCCTGAAACAAAACGAAAAAGAACTTTTGGGACACCTTTTAGACAATCATGGTAAATTTAAGCAGAAAAGAGCGAGAGTTACACCACTGACAGTTAACGACGTGATGTAGCTGCGGCGTTTTCTTCTGAAGGCGTGCTGGAATCACAGTCTCCGAAAATTTCACAAATGGATTGGTTATTAAAGTTACATAATAAAGACTGCTCACATAAAGTCTCCGTTAATGTAATTCTTTTGTTTTGTAAACTACGAATGAGATTTTTTTTAAACAGGAAAGTGACGTTTCTTAATCTGTCCTTATCCACGAATTCCAGTGTTCATGGGATTGGGGATGGACCCTAAAAAAGCTGTCACCTGTAACCACCTGCTTACCATAAACAAGACATACGAGTTGCATTCAAGACGTAAGGTCTCCTAATTTATTCTGAAAACGCACATTCTAGAAACTACTGACACTAAAGTCACTTTCCAATATAGTATATAGTTTTTATGTATTTTGTATACTTTCTATGGTGTCTATGGATCCACTGGAAATTGCTAATGCAAGGGCAGAACAACTGGGAAACGGACAACAGTGTCTTTCGAAATCTGGAAAAGTAAAAAAAAAAACAAAAAAAAAAACTGCTTCTTATCGTGAAGAAGCTTCTGAATAAAGGCCCCCCGATGTATAGGAGCATTGTCATGATAGAAGAACAAGACTGAGGCCTTTTCTGACCGTTTTTGCTGAAATGCGACCTCAAGATTTCTGCGTAGGACGTGCGTGATGCTCTTGGGGAACAAGGGTTGAGAATGATAGCTTTTCTGTTCTAAAACATGGCCACCACCTTTTTCTCGGTACTAGCGATAAGACTCTTAGGTGGCGTTGAGACTCTTGTGATTCCATTGCATCGACTGCAGTTTGGTTTCAGGATTGAAAGACGGCATCTATGTCTCATTCATTATTGCAGTTGATGAAATGAAAGCACCATAACTGCCGTCATCACGTGTCAACATCGTTTGACATTTTATGATCGCAACTTCGGTTCGTTAGTAAGCAAGCATTCACGGCGCACTCCTGGCAGAAACTTTCTAACTTCAGATTCTATGGCGAATATGGTGGCGATCTCTTCCGCAGTCGAATGCCGAATCTGGTTTTGATCTCTTCCGCAGTCGATTGGCAGTTTTAATGGCTTCTATTATTCGGGCAATCATGTTGTCGAATCGGCTGGTACATGGCCGAAGCTGGTTCGTTTCGTTCCCGCACGGGGTTCGCGTTCTTTGAACGGTCGCACAGTTTTCACATTCACGATGCCTTCTCGGAATGTTTCTCTCAATTGAAGATGAATATCGATGGATAATCATAATTTTCAATATCTAAACCATTCCTAGCACCATCCTCTGCGTTTTATGAATTGGACGATGCTGAGGTCTGTTTCGCTCATTTCCAAGGAATGTCCGTGTTTTTTAATGTCTCCGCTTCCATTCAAACAAAAAAAACATTAAGAGAGCTTATAATTTGAATGCATCTCATAGCAAAGCGGACAACAATTTTTTTTGGGATGCGTGATGAATTCCATCAGATTTTAAGGATCATTCGCAGTGTAATTTTGCCGTCACCATAGCTTCCAGGAGGTCGCGAAGTAAAAATGAGGACACGATGGAAGCTAAAGGCTGCAAGAAGAACTTAGGAGCATTGTCAATGGGTGGGTCGTTAAACTGTTATTCAATGATGTGATTAAAAATATCCGCATGAATACTCTTGGCCATTACTTTCTTCAAGTTGCTTGCCATTTTAGAAATTTCCCAAAAATATGTATCAACAGTATATTGCCTTTGAACGTCCAGAGATAGTCATTTGTAATCTATTCATGCTAATCACTTGACTGAAACGCATGTATGCTTATAGGTTAATGTTATTGTGTTAGTTAATCTGCTTTTCCATAATATTATCGTTTACCGTTGAAGCTGGAGCAGGTTATTACGTAACCACTCAAATGTAAAACTGGATTAATATTTAAAAAAAACAAATTGAATACATTTTCCCTGTAGTATCCTAGGAAATAATACGTAGATACATAGACAAATGAACATCTCCTTAAGAGAATGCACTTATCTATATTATCTCTTATTGTACAATATGTTGAAAACGAATTCACTAGGTTTAAGGAGGGGTTCAACTCTCGTTTGGCGACTTCATATAACCTTGACAGGTGAGTGGGTCGTTAAACTAAACAATCGAATCTAATCCTAACACAAATTGTGAAAAAGAAAGAAAGAAAGAAAGAAAGAAAAGAAAAGCCGAGATTAATTTGACCTTTTTATTGGGTGTCTACGTCTCGAAGAAATTCACGTGACGGGACATACATTTCGACGTACTCCCCCATGTCTGTCTTTAGATGTGGTTGCGGCTCTTTCTCGTTCTTAATTCTCGTGTGTCGTGGGTGATAAGTTCGTTGCGAGTCGACTTATTAATTGGACATAATTTAATTTATGGAGGGCGGACTCGAGCCCTTGTCGCACGCGCTCCCGAGAGCGCTCGTTCCTTTTCCCGGTTCGCCCACGCACTTAGCTGGCTGACTAACCTAATCCTGTTTTCTCCTGGAGCCTTCGCCGTCAAGCCCCCCTTCTGTGCGGCAGGTGTTGAACGAATGGGATCTCGTAGCTCCCTCGGTCACGACTCGGGTTCCGCACGTGATCACCTGTCCGTCTCAGGTCAGATGAATGGCACCGATCCTCGTGCACGCCGACTTCCATTGTTGCCATTGCTTCCGTCGGTGTTCATAATTAACCTGAATTTATTCCTGGATGGCGGTGCGAGTGGGCGTGGCGCGTGCTTCAACTAGAGCCACCGATCGTAACTTTCAGAGTCTCGTGAATCGAAGGTGGAGGGACAGCGAACGAAGTACGAAGCTCGTACGGGTTTTTTTATCCCCCCTTCGTCTTGATTTTCGTTATAGATAAATCGTGCAGAGGGTTCGTGGGTGTCATTGTTCTGACGACATTAACGGAGAAATGTCCAACACCTAGTCGAACGATTTAAGTTCGCTGTCCGTCGGTTATTATTTTTTTTTTTTAATTTTCATTTTCCTCACTCTCTTTCTCTCTTGTAGTGCTTAGCAACCAACGTCCCTCTTCCAACTTGACCGGAGGTAATTGTTCGGCTTTTGGGTGGCGCCCTCTCACCCTATCCCTCTCCACCCCCTCCCAAACCCTTCAAGGACGTCATTTATTCCCATTCGTTGCGTTTCCTCCAAACTCGTTCAGCCGAAAGAAAAATTACCACATCGATGTTTAAAAAGAAAAAAAAATAACCGTTTGCATCTAATGAAGTAATCAACAAAAAATTTTGGCACTTTCTTTCTCTTTGCGTTTATTATATTTATAAATTTGATGAACGCAGTATCGCCGTTTTCATCGTCACAGCAGGAGAGGATGGATGTGTTTATGATGGAGCTAAGGATACAAAATGTCAGATTTATTCGTAAACCTGTGGAAGAAATGGCCGACGGGAGTGGGGGGCGGAATTCGGTTGTCTGAATTGATGCCTGATTTGAGAAAACCTTGTGAAATAAATGACGAGAAAGTCAGAGCGAAAGAGAGAGAGAGAAGGAGAGAGGGAGAGTGAGTGAGGGAGAGAAGGTTTCTTTAAGATTTAATTTATTTCGCTATTGTTGGGTTGATAATTATACGTTTGGACTCGTGCTTGGGCCTCCAGAACTAGATCACCCATTTATAAGGAAGGGACCGTTATAACAAACATAGCCAATAGAAAAACTGGTTTAAATGGTTTGAGTCATTCAATTTTAAAAAAAAAAGAAGAAGAAAAAGTAAATAAGACTACTCAACTTAGGGAAAGGGAGAAAAAAAATAACATTTCCGAGCAAAGCAACGAAAGAATCAATTATGCAGTCGAAATATCAAAACAAACTACATAGTTGAAGTAATTGTTCCTGTGAACCTAATACAGTTGTAATGACTAAAGGCTTGATATGTTGGAAAGAAATGATATGAAAATAAAGCTCTTTAATCAAATAGATCGATAAGATGTTGAAGAAGAATGTTGTACTGGTGAAACTCACCTCCATCCTTCCCTAAGGATAGAAAGTATATCCCTCCTGTGTCCACATAGATGATGCACAAAAATATTTTTATTACTAAAGGAAGGGCTTTAATAATACGATTAAAAGTCACCATCAGAAATAACCCCGTATTCTATTCAAAGAGAACATTTGGTTTAGTTACTGGGGAATGGAGTGGGAGGGGAATCGGTGTCGGTGGCATGAACACTTTTGCCTCCACCTCCAATTCTCGACTGAAGAAGGACCAGTGACGGGTGAATGGCCGAAATGGAGCACGTTCTCCCCAGGGGAGCCACCATTGCTTAAGTTTGCTTCATAAAATGGCCGACTCTCCCCCCGCCATCACTTCCTCCTTTGCTGAATTTTTTTAAAAAAATAAGTGGTGTTAACCAAATGTTTTATATTATTTCGGTTTCATGTTTATTTTTATTATTTCTCTCTTTTTAAAGATGTGCAACTGTAAAAAGCGGGTATTTTTTTCGGTGCTTGACATGAATTATTTTTTAAGTAGCTATCAAAATTAAATTCCACTGAAAAGTTAGTGGATTTTTTTTAAATGTCAGCTAAACAAATCAATCTATAAATACAAGTAAAAATAGAAATCTTTTGGTGTTCAGAGTTCACATCTTAAAATAATAATCTTTCCTTTCTTCTTGTAAAATATAGTGGATAATAAATAACAATCATCACCAAGAGAAGTACTAATGAATAGTGAAGTGTGTATGTGAGCTGAGAAAACACTGCCTTCTAACTTCCTCCAGCATGACCCTATCTGTTGCAGTCAAAGCAACGCAAAGTGCATTTTTGGTGGATATTTAAAGACACTATTGTCTAATTTCTACTACTGTTTATTACGTGCTGCAGAGTCTTTCCCATAGTACACGACTGCAGTATTTGGTATTTTAAAACATCAAGACTTCAGGTACAGGGTAATTAAAAAGTTACTGTGCAATGGCTGGAAATGGTATTTAATGGAAATAGATGCTGGAAATGCCCGCTACTGGCCTTACGAAATCGGTTAGCCCGCAGTTGCATGTTGTGAAACGCTCAATATGGCTGGTGAGATTTGTTGAACTTCAGTGGTGATTTCCTCCTTCAGGTCAGGCAAAATGTACACGTTTTCATGCATTACTGCACAGTAACTTTTGAATCGCCCTGTATTAAGAATTCGCAGAATTATACGGCCTGCATAAAGCTAGGACAGCAAAATTATAATTTCTAATGTTAAAAGAAGAATTTGAAATTATCCTTGACAGCAAAATGTCAGTAGAATGCAATCGACCGAATATCGTTTGAACGTCTCAAAGGAGTGTTGTCAAGTTTATGCTGTTTAAGAGACGATTCGCTTTATTTAATTCATTATAGCCCAGGCCAGTCGATTCAGACTGCTCGACAAAGAGATCAAAGTAATCAAAACAAAGAAGTTTCATTAGCTTTACTTTCAATCAAGTGAAAAGCCGTTGAATTTGAAGTCATTCTAAGAGAACGGCACACCTCGGCGTTTCTGGAATTGCGTAAAATCAATGCAACCTCTTCTGCCTAAACGCTTTATTGCTTATTGTTATTAAAAATGGTTGGGGGAATCATTTGATAATTAGCATTTGTGAGGAAATTAATTCATTCAAAAACTAGTGGTATACAAACTGTTACTTTTGGTATCAAGCGAAGACTGTCACAAATGGTAACATCTATCTTCGATAATATCAGCTATGCTTTGTATAAATAGATTGGACTACACTTATTCTATCTCATCAGTCTTATCAATGCTATTATTATACCACGATGCTTTAATCTACTGTAGTTCCCTACAAATGAAAACGAGAATACAAGATGATTTGGCGAATTAATATTCAACAAGTAGATCTCGGCATTTGAACGGTTCGTAATACTGAACAAACCAAAACTATAAAAATTTAAATGTTTATTAATATTCGAAATTCATTTTCAGTGACTTTGAAATATTGATTTACTTCATATCATCTGATTCATTATAATCCGTAACCATTAGAGAGCCGTAAAATAGTTAATTTGTTTAGAATGCTTTCAAATCAGCATTAGTGTTGGGGAGAACTACTGTAGCTGGCTCCTTTTGCTTATTGATAGCGTAAAAGAGGCGTTGATTGGTCGCAATGGTGATGGCAGAAGTTGCGTCTTGGAGCCATTTCCAAATCGTTATTCAATTTGTCCTTTGAGTTTCTCTGATTGTATCGAATGGGGCGGGGAAGATGTTGTTGTTTGTTACCATGGCAACTATTGAAGGGAGTTCCTCAGAAACGAACGAACCCCTACGTCTACACAAGTATTGCCCTTCACATGGCGGCGGCGAGAATTACACTGCAATCGATTTGCTTCGCCTCCTTTTCCTTTTCCATTTCCCGAGCTAATTCAATTTCCTCGCCATTTCATTGTTCAACAATGGCCACATCACTCTCTTTCACTAGGTTGCGAAGCGAGCATGCGCATTCACTAGAGAAGAGACAGACAGAGGCCTTTTAAAGAGACCAGAATCCTGATGTTGTTATTGCTGGTTTGGTGATGATGAGCGGCGATATTTTTTTTTAAATGGGAAAAGGGATGGGTTCGATTACCTATAACTTATTACAAAATACAACCCTAACATTCTTCAAATGATGGGGAAACATTATATGAGATTATTTAGCATGAAATTCAGTCGTCGTCTAGGCTTAGAAGAGCAATAAACCGAAGACTATTCTGCGGGTTATGTCAAATAATGACAAAGCTAGACAAAATAGTTTAGTTCTAATCTGAAAGAAGATGTCATCTCATCCAATATCGAATTGTGCGACTTGGGGCATTCACGCTAATTACTTTTTGCGGAAAAGCCAGATTAGTATAATTAGTTAACATTTTCTCATGAAGGACAGGTTTTCACTGGATGCCCTGATGGGCGATTGGTATTCTTAATAAAAGGTGGACTAATAGAAAGAAGTATATAGCTGCAAGAAGGGTTCCTATTTTGTAATTTCTACGGGTCTTATTAGCTCACGCGTGGAAGGAAAAAAAATTATTTGGAATCAGAGCGCTCTCTAACCATCTTTTACGTTCCCGGGTCGCGAGCAGGCGATTAAAAGGGAAGTGATAAAAAAGGAAGCCTTGTTTTGTTAAAGAGCAAATGTTGCCTAGAAACAGCCATTCTAGCATCGCGCGTACATCGAGAAAAATAGAGGCGAAAAGGTGGAAAACGAGGAAGAAGTTAAGAAGTAAATAAATTATCATATGTCATTGATTTAGAAGGAGAAACAACAGCATTCTGATACTGTGGAAACAAACGCCAGCAACAAAAACATCACAAATTAAAGAGACCACCATAGATTGAAGTTTTTAATTATCTCTGTCATGGGCTTATTTTTTTATTATACAAAGTATTGATGTTGTTATTGCTAGCTACCTATGTTTATCTAGAGTTTTTTTTTATTATTCGGCTACTGCGGTCTTGCTTCTCGCTTGAAAAGCTGTTTCGTGGAATTCTGAATGCGATAGAGGAGCCGAATGGGCGGGTATGGTCACTGATGAATTCTCGTGCCTTGTGGCTCTTGCGGTTAGACTGCTCTCATTTAGCATATCCACTTTCGGTTCATCTTGGGCCGGTACCTTTAGCCCTTCTCTCCGGAGGATTAAAACCTTTCACCTATAATTCAGTCTTTGGTATAATTCAATTAACGAAATGAGATTATATTGAAATATACACTGATTTTTTTTACTTTATCTATTCATTGCTGATATAGATACTCCATACGCTAAATGGAACACGAGCTTGTTTGATATTAACACCCGCAGACATTGGCTGTATTAGCATTTAACACACAAACTATGCCCGAGAAAAGACTCGATTTTATATTTTGATTGATAGCATAATCTAACTTAACCGAACTTCATAATAGATAAATGAAATTGCCAATATACCCTACGACGTTCCAAGCAGTGTTTAGCCAAGAAACCAAGACAATAATTACGTAAACAAACTTTGAAGAAAATAAATGTTTAGCTTCCAGTTTCTGGACTTAAGGGTTGTTCAAATGAAACATAGACTAGAAAAGCTTGGCTATTTCAAAGCTTGGCTAACGACAAACTTCCAACTGTTTTCGAACGGTTGTACTTATACAGAAACTTATCGACCGTGGAACCGCTGCCTGGACAACACGGGCGAATATGTTTCATTCGAACAACCCGTTCATCAAATTTTCACGTAATCCGAAGAATTTGTGGAACATTCTTCCATACAGATGATTAGGAAATCTGTTTCATCTTGCGAACTCAATACATAGGCTTAATCCACAGTTGCCGATATTTTATTTAAAAAGATTTCTTACGGAAAATCGAAAACATTTTTTTATCGCCTTTGTTTCTCTGTAGCTACTTCTTCCAATAACTTCCTTCGATTCTGCTAATCTTATCCCCTTTGGTATGCACCATTGAATATGCTCACACGGATACATAACCCTATAGAAAGCCACAATTGCAAACGCATGCCAGATTGTAAGGGCATTCCTACAGATTTTGGCACTTCCACTGACATAATAACATTCCCCACTCTCTTCACTCGAGCCTCTTGGGCTTGGCCCTGTTTTGGGTCCAGCTTCCGGGCTTGTTCCGAGTTTGGTCTTTCCAAATCAACCACTCTCGCAGTACACCTCCCGCTACTCATCCGTTAAATCGCCCTCTCATTCGTCAGATGTAGAAGAACAATTTATCAAGTAACGACCTGGAAGCTTCTCTGTTAAGAAGAAATTGCCTTTGTTTTAGTTCCATATCTTTAATTTCCGTCGCTTTTTAGATTTCCAGAGAATAAAAATCAGATTACCATCAAGAGATCTGACCCTGGAGGAACTATGGATAGCATATTTCAAGCACAGGGATAATAGATTTTAAGTTTTTATTCCAACTCGAGTTTAGTTGTCCGAGTTAGTTTTAAAATATCAAGGTTACGTCTTATTCCTCAGAGGGTGGAGCAATTGCAAATTATCAGGGTCAGGAAGACCCCTTGGGGTGGGGGAGGGGGCGACACCATCCACGAACGACAAAAAGAACCCCAAAGGATAGTTGCACCGGGATCCGCCCTGATTCTTGAGGGCTCTGTGTGCATAAATTCTTCATGAAAAGAAACTCATCGTTTGTGTTAGGTTTTATCACCACAGGTCCTTCTGTTTCTAAATCTTGCTTGATATTGGAAAGTATCGCAATTTTTTTATATGCCTGTAGAATGATGCTTTGCCAATAAATCTAACATTCCTTGACAGCTCATAGTGCTGGTACCGCTACTGGATCTGACAAAACAGGAATTTGCTTAGCGTGAAAAGGTATGATTCATTGCCAATGACAGGAAGAATCGAGAGAAAAAGTCTTCAACATGTTTTTAAGATAGTAAACAAATTAATTACTAGTTTATCTTTATTATCAATTGCTATTTCATTTCTTGGTAAGAAATAAATTTTTATTCGCAAGTCATTATGACATCGTGCTGATTTGCTTCGTTATAGTTGGGAAACACTCATTGAGTCACAGATTTGAGTTTCAGTTATTATAAATAGCCAGAACAGAAATGAGTGAATTCAGTCAATACTGTTTTGTTTTTTGTTTTTTTTAGCAAACAAATAAGCATTACGACATAAAGCTGTAAAATTAAAACAGTATTTGAAATAAATGTAGCATTTTAACTATTCTTCTTTCAATGCCACTTCAATTTAGTCCATGAGCGAATGGTATTATTGTGTAGGAAACGAATGTTAGGGCGAAAAATAGCCAGAGGCGGTTCTGGAAAAAACCACTTGGATAGCGAAGGTTTTTTTTTTATTTCTGTTTCTCTCAAAACAAAAATCGTCGCACTCGAATGGTGGTTTTAATTAAGTTTAATTATGACGAATGAATGAGGATGTGCAAAAACTGCTAGACGACGGAGTAGAAAAGTAGAAAGGAAAGAGCGCGAGGGAATTGGGGTGGAGGAGAGGAGAGAAGAGAGGAAGCAGGTGGCGCTGGGGGTGGATCCACCTAGCGTCGAACCGAGAGGACGAGTGCCGCCTGAACCTCGAAGAGCAGCTAGTTATGGTGGAAACCGGTAATAAAGGTGTAGGAGCGAGTGATGGCTGAGTCATTAGTGCGGAAGAAGCAGGAGGATGTTTCTCCCCCCCTCCTCGCACATCCTCTTTACTCACTCGCATTCGTTTCCCTTTTCGTTCAATCGGTTAAGTTTGATGCGCATCAAAGACATGCTGTATTAGCAATTGCACCCGAAGATATGACACATTTCACGCCTTTTCCTTTCTTTCCTTTTCCCTTTCTATTCTTTATTGCTTTGTTTTTAAAGAAATACTCCTCAGCATTAGTTAATTCTGTGCCATCTAAATCCGCTCAAACGCCAAACGTCCTCTTCCTGGCCTGGGATCGCGTGTGTTGTGTGTAAGTATGGTTTCCTTCTCAAAAAAGGTAACTCTGAAGATTAGATGAAATTAAAATTATCTGCGAAAACCTCTGCGAATCGCTTTTTCATTTAACGTTTTGCCCCAATGAGACGAGAAGCTACTTTTTTGTCGATAATTATTCCTTTTCTTTTGTCCTCCATCTTTAAGACTCTTCTCCGTCTTTTTTCTTAAACTGTTGGTTGTTGAGTTTTTTGTCGCTCTTTGTTTTGAAATTAATGCAGTGTGGTGCATTTTTCTCCTTTTTTTTTTCTTTTTTGTCGAGGGATTCTGATGAAAAATTTTCCAGCCACTCCGACCTCGTTAGTGTAACGTTTGGTAATTATGGTAATTAGCGTATAACCGAGGTAGAGGGAACCGTCGACGGTGATCTCTGTAATTTATTCTGGACCCGTGTTGTTGCTAATATATGGCTTCCTTAGCCCCGGGCATCATTCTCATTCATGGCGTTAGTGCTCTCGCTTTCGTGGGTGGAAGATATTCGTGCAACACCACTCCATCACACACTACACAGATACATATCCAGGGTTAGCTATTTGTACTGAAATCTACAATTTCTTCCTTTATGGCAAACTTTAGCCTTAGAATGTTTCGTTTTATTGAAGCAACTCACATAACTCCCTCGTTCCTTTCTTTTAGTTTCATTTGTTTTTGGGGTTCTTTTTTTTATTTATTTATTTATTTATTTATTTATTTATTTATTTTTCATTCCCACGGAGTAGTGCAAGTGCATAAGCGGAAGCGAAGGTGTCAGGTGATGTTTCGTGCGTTTCCAGACGACCTCTTGTAGTCGTGCATGGATTTAAATGCAGTCTTCATTAGTGTTGCAATTGAAAAGCATCAGGAAATAATAAATCATTTGTTAGTAGTTGTTTATAAGTGACGGAAAAGCGGGTCGGTATATCGAAGCAAAAATCCCAGACTGCCCATTTTCCGATTCCCGCCGAAATATGGCAGGATTTGAATTCCTTGCTACAAATACACTACTGAATAATGGTGCCATTCTTTGATTATTGCTGCTTACATTTGACAATGTTTGTCTTCACTTTAGGAGGGCGTATGTTGTTTATTTTCTTACAACCAGGAATTTGCAAGGATGTAGCGATGACAGTTGGTCCTTTTTACGTAGCTTAACCTGATTATTAAGTTAGGGGCGGAAGAAACAGGAAAGAGATTGGGGATAAGAATTAGTGGTGGTGGTGATGGGGAGGAATCGTTTTCCTTTGAGGTGAAGCTACCCAGACTTACGTCTTCCTCTCTTCTTCTGCGTTTACAATCGAATGACTCAGTAACTCAAGCGTTTCTAATTAAAAAAACTTAACTCGAAGCATTCGGCCTCTAATTATCAGTAAAATGTCTCTCTCACTGAAGCAATTGTCAACGTTTGGTAGGTCAGGCAACTTGTTTCTTCTTCTTCTTCGCCTCGTTCCCTTCCCTCTCCCCTGCTAGTCGTTTCCTCTCATCTGCACGTGCACCTGCCCTCTCCTATTTAGCCGTATATTACACGCACTTTACAATAAGAGATGATTATACGTCATATACAGGCATCCCTCTCTTAACGGAGTTGATGTTCCTGAAAAAGCTTTTTTAATTGAAAACTCTCTGAGCGAAAGAGAAAATTCCCATTGTTTTCTATGGGAAATACTTTGTTTGCTTCGGAACATTCGCATTTTCAGTACAATTTTATTCCTTAATTACACATAACGTAAACATTTAGTTTAAATACAAATATCAATCTTAATAAAAATACTGGAATAAAAGAAACAGGGAAAACGGGAAAAAATCATTTCCATCACAGACATACTTATAGTGAACCTAAATGAACTTTGTTCGTTAGATTCTAGGTGAAGGTTTCCATTTCTTGTCTTCATCTTCATCTTAATTGATCTTTCCTGATCTAAAGCCTCTTTTGGAAAGAATGCACATTTAAAAAACAGATTTATAGTTTGGAAGAGGATTCATTCCACCAAAGAGAATTTGAATGTGGTTTCCTAATGAATTGGAAAATCAAAAGGTTGTGCCATTCAGTATATATTTACATACCATTCAATCTTAGCTTCTGAATGGGCATCATGTCCAAGAAAGACGGGGCTCCGTTATCTTCTGAATGAGTATCGTGCCTTATCCAGGTAAGAGTTACGAGCCATTATCGCTTGTGCAACTTAAGGGCGTAGAGCTTACCATTTCCGTCACGATCTTTAAGGCAATAATTTAACCATTCAAATTCTAATGAGCTTTCAGCGAGAGACACCAAAAAAAATAATTTTACTTTTAATATGCTGGGAGTCATTTTCAAAGTCATTGAGCTGATTTTTTTTTAACGTCCTTTGACTTACTCGTTTCGTTTTCTTCATATGCCTGATGTCTAAATTATCAATGTACGGAGCTCAGTACCTTCAGAGATTGAACAATCTGACATTGAATCTGTTTAAGCGTAAAGTATTAAAAAAAAAAAAAAAAAAAAAAAAAAAAAAAAGGTTTTAAGGGTTTTTTCAATTTTTTAAAAATTAAAAAATAGAAAGGGGGAAAAAAGGGGTTGAAATTTTTTTTTTTTTTTTTTTTTA
>JAHWFO010024707.1:354673-408511 GCA_023313115.1 Rhysida immarginata | reverse complement strand
CCCCCCCCCCCCCCCCCCCCCCCCCCCCCCCCGGGGGGGGGGGGGTCTTCTGAATGAATTTCGGTGAAAAGTGTCAAATCATCACGGAACAGTCAGTTTTATTTTTGCCTTGGGTCCTTCATTAGTTTATGCATTCTACATATTATCGGGCACATATTTAAACATTTTATTTTTCATTTTATCTCCGACCCGTTTCTTTTAAAATTTACAATAACAATATCGGTGGGTATTATAATGCAGTTGAAATGAGTATTGAGAAAATAACTACTTTTATTTTGGGAACTTCTGCAAATTGACTGTAAGAGGTGGTAAATACAATAAAAAAATTTTTCAATATTATCATTAAGATTAGCGCAACAATACTAACATTAAACATACAAGGCACACTGTTTTAAGTACAGTAAGTCCTCTGACTTAACGACACAATTGGTTCCCGGAAAGTGTGTCTTGGGTAGAAATGTCTGAAGTCGAAAAATTATAAGGAAATCGCATTTTTTGTCGTAAGTGCGAAACAAAATGTTATAACAATGAAGCAGTGGTGGGAATTTATAAATGTCGTATGTGCGGAACGTCGTCGATTGAGACGTCGTAATTCGAGGACTCCCTGTATAAGAGATTAAAAGTTAGTAAAGGGCACATTCACTCTCAATTCTTCACCCGCAAAATGATGTTCCAAGGACATCATAATATGATCATGGGGTCAAAAACGCTTCTTTCTAGAGTTATAACGGTTTGAGGGTGCCCTGCAGTAGACGAAATTAACGTTAAAGCGTAGAGGAGTTGCAAACTTTGTGATTTATTTCTACGGTATAACAAGACGATACACTTGTTGTCAAAGGCAAATTCTGTAACAAAGCTATAACAAGGCAAATGCTATAGCAAAGGCTCGAAATGGCCTCCGGTTTTTTGAATTGTCGTAACTCTTCTTCTACTACAGGATACCTTCAAACCGTTATAACTCTAGAAAGAAGCTTTTTCGACCCCATGTTCTCATGATATTTTCTGCTTGTTTTGATCCGTGAAAGTTTGTACAGACCAATCAGAAATACCCAGTGTATTTTTCAGATAATAATGGCTGGAGGAACATAAAGATCTATAGTGCGGCCTGATAGACTGAGGTATTTGGAGAAGTAAGAAGCTAGACGGTGTCCGTGGTTATTAATGATACAGAGCGAGTTAATACTGAGTTTAAGTTAAGCGAGGTCAAAGTAGTTCATATTGTAGCTTCTGGGCGGTCCACCATAGAGTCGATATATCTTTACACGATCAGTTGTGGAGAATCAATACCAGGAAATTTTGGATTGGATCTACTCGTTTTTCAGCTTCAGGAATGGCTCCTTGTGTTGGTTAGACATGATATATTCGTTGCTATTTATTCGCATGTGAGGTCTGTTTATCTTATACGCCCTCCCGATTTATGCAGATGATTTTATGATTGCCTTAGAACATCAACGGATATTTAAGGCCGCCATTCTCTTCGATGATAGTTTTCACAGCCGCATTAAAAAAAGTAGTCAAATAAAAAAACAGGGTTTGTCAAATTATTTACTCAGATCCTTTGTTAGGCATTCTTTTATTGTTATTATTTCGTTGTATTCAACACACTCTATCTGGCCACACCCAACTTTCGTTCTTTGGAGAACTACAGTTGATCATTACTCCACACTGACATTTATAGCGTGCTTCGGCAGGTATAAATCAGCCTTTAAAGATACCTCTCCCCCGCATAGAACTCTGCACTACCGAGTCTGTGAGCCATTAAATGATATACACAGGACTCGTCACTATGTTAATTGCAGTTGCATTCCGAAAATTGTAAAATGTTTTGAGTATCTTATATATCTTTAATTTCTGTTTATAATGAAAAGCAAAAGTTCGTGCTTATAATTTTCTCTCTTGTTTGCTTTGTGCAGGTGAATCGGCCATTGACGATGAAGAAGGAAGGGATCCAGACGAGAAATCGGAAGTTGTCGTCGAAGAGCAAGAAGAAGAAGGGGATGATCGCCATCCCTGAAGTCCTCAAACCGATGGACAAACCGTTCCCGAGCTTCAGCCACGCGGGGGCCTTTCCCCCGTCCATGTCGCACTACATGCACAACGGCAACATGTCAGTGTCGATGGCCGGTTCCTTCGTAACCCCACCCCCGATGCACATGAGCAGCACGGGCCTCTCAGGTCTGTCACTCTCCTCATCTACGGCTGGTCTCCCCCTCGGCACCAGTGGACTTTCCCTCGCCACCTCCAACAGCATGGTGGGCGCCATGGCCTGAGACTATGACCGGGGGATCCACGGAAGAAACGCCGTGGCCATGCTCGGCCTATTCCCCTCTATGTGACGACAAAACTGAACCATTAAATAAGAAAATAAAAACACCATCTTCATTCAAATGAGCGAAATACTTCTTAAAGGATTCAAGGAAAATTGCTACGAGAGAGTGAGAGACAGACAGACTGTGCTGCATTTTGCAACGGAATGATGCATCATCAAAGTAAAATCTTCTAAATTCCCCCAACACCCCCTTTTTCTCCCTGCAACTTTAGGAGTAGAGTGAAACTACTACGGAAGGGGAGGAATGGTGAAAAAGAAAGAAAGAAACATGCACTGACGCGAAGTTTCTGTGCCAATTTTGTCACTGCTACGATCCCGTTGCCGCCATTCAAATGTCTTTGGCGAAATGCAACAGAAATTACGTGAGCAGAAAGATTAAAGCAACATAAATATTAAAGAAAAAATAAAGTTATCATTCTATACATATAAAAGATATAACTGAAACGAACCATGATGATGAGTATGATTATGATAATGATGGTTATTATTAATTTAACATGAAAGAGACAGACGGACAGACAGAGATATCGAAAGAGAGAGAGAGAGAGAAAGTTAAATGGAAAAAAAAATTAATAACTAAATGAATAACACTTGTAATGTAATATTTGTGTCTTTCGTCACTATGTTCTCTATTAAATACTAAGTTAAATACATACAAACAACCTTAAATATATAAATAATATTTTATTTTTCATTAAATAATTGTGAGTGATGAATTGAAGTAAAGACATTTCAAAAGGATACCAAGAATAACCAAAAATTAACAAACTCCACCCCCAATGAAACTCGTCTTTAGACAATTTTCATTTTGTTTTCGCCATTTTGTTGTCAGCATCGCAATAAACGACGACGATGGCCGCCAAGCATGTGAGAAGAAAGCCCTCTGCTCCGTCAATGCGCCATCAACCACTCCATGAACACTCTTAAAAGACTGAGAGAAAAGTGAATAATACAACAAAAGTAATTAAAAAATTAAATGAAATATAAAAAAGAAACCAACTGAACTTAAAAGAGAAAATCATACAAAAAAAAAAATTATAAAAATTTTGAACTTTCTGTCAAGTTCGAAACGAAAGGGTGTTATTTTTTATTATTTCGCGTTGTATTTTGAATTAACATTCACTAACATATTTCTCAATCTCTTCCCCCATAATTTATTCGTATAATTTTAAGTTGTTTTTTTTTTTAAAATTAGTTTATATGTTGGATTTATTGTTGGTTTTTGGAGATGAATGTAATAATGATAATAATAATGATTATTATAAATGATAAATAAAATTAGTATTATATTATTATTATTATTATTATTATTATTATAGGAATAAGAAAAGAAGAACAATCAAGTTGAATCGCTGTAGAAATAAGAAAAAAAAAACAATCCTAAATATAGAGATGTTATTTTTTTAATTTTTTTTAAATTCTCCACCATCAAGCGATCAAAGCAATTTTATTCAACAACAAAAACCCTAGATGTCTTTTTTTTCCTCTTTCCGTTTGTACAAATGTGTCAATGTGAAAAAAGCAAATAAAAGAAAAGATACGAATTTTGTTTCTCACTTTGTCTTTCTTTAATTCAAATGAAAAATAAATTGTTATGATGAAATTATACAGTCGTACTGGCCTCCTACTTTGTCATGAAAATAATTTTTTTTTTAAATGATTTTTTTTTTATTTTGTGTGAGTGTGTGTGTGTGGGTGAACAAATATGGGAGGGGGTAGGGTTTATTAATAAAGCCAAAACAGCTCATCAGAGCCAAACAATTTATTTACAAAAATTGTTGGGTTTTTTATTTTTTTTATTTTTTTGCCTTTAGTTTGCTGGTATGAATTCTACAGCCATTTGTTCATTAAAAAAAATTGATATCTCTAAAATGGCTTAACCAATTGAGTGGCTGAAAATACAAATAGACACTTTCAATAAATAGTGGGTAAAGACCAATTGTGGACCAATACCAAATTTTAAGAAATAGCTTAAACTCAAAATTACCAAAAATGTTAAAAATGTGACTTGGTCTTTTTATATTTTCAGCCATCCAATTGTCATAAAAAATACTTCAAAGCACTTTTTAAAGTATTCTCTATTAGTGTATTAATTTCATTTGGTAGACTATTTGCCGTTTCGGGGGAGTTAACTGCGCAAAATTGATTAATACGTAATATTTCAAAATTCCAACATATCTTCTCGAATCATGAGTTTTTAAGTCGATTTCAGAGAAAAAAAAACACTTTTGAAATGAGAAAACGAACATCTTTGGTCTGCCCAAAAAAACCTGGAGTTTTGTTTTGGTAACTTTCATGAAAAATGAGAATGTTCTCTAGTAAATTGGGTTTTTCTTTATATTACAGAGGGATATGGCAGGTAAGAGTACTCATTTTTCTCACCTGTACTTTCAAGAGATAACCACTGCTCCACCACCGTCGATTCGATGCACAAGCATGAATAATTTCTCCGCCTCAATAGACCGAAGTTTCCACTACAAATCTGCGTCGTAAATGGCGCAGCAGAATGTCTAACCACTCCTCTTGACACTTTCCAAATCCCTCGACACTTTGCGTCGTCCCTATCCGAGTCCCGTTTTCAATAGTCCAAATCCATAGGAGATACACGTTTTTGGACGAAAATGTGCCGTAAATGACTTGCTGTATGTCTCGACGCCTTATCTATGTAGATGTTGTAGAGCTTCGAATTCTCATTGCCGTACATATGAATGACATTTCTAGCATATAATAGGTCCGTGACCATCTGGTGGAAGTACGTTGCATTGATCTTGCGTAGGCAATGAATTCTTAGCTGTTACTGGGAACAATATCCAGCCACTACCATGAAGCCTCCGGAAACATTTTCTTTGGCTTTCATGTACAAAACCCTGCGCGGCCTTTGTCGTCCTTTTGTCGAAAGAAAAGGGTTCGTGGTGTCTCATGGGCTTCATCCAGAGAAAAAAAACCATTGCCACTGGTCATCTACCAGCAATCCTCTTTACTGTATCTGATATTCGTGCGGCGTTCTTTCATATGCGCTGTCGTCAGCTTGTGTCCGCTTGCCTTCTGATAGCATTTAAAAAGAAAATAAAGTTTCCGTAACTGATATGTCTAATTGTTCGATGAGATAAATTCTTTCGTTCTGTTACGCTTCACTGTGTCAGTGGATTTTCTTTCAGAACTTTTAAGAACAGAACGTATCGAGTTGGCTGCCGTATCCCTGGACGGCATGTCTCTTCAGGCTGCTTTGCACCTTCCGCTTAACGCTCCGAACACCCAATTCGTTGATTCGCGGCACACCTTTTCACTTATGTGTGCATTGTAAAATCAACACATGTAGCCTTATCGAAACGTTCAGTTTCATGGCCGTTTTCGAGAACGGATCCATCCTGCAATGCCACACCTGTTCTATCTACGCGGTGCCATTACTGATTACTCTTATATAAGAGTTGAATATAAGATAAGGTTGGTTGGTTTATTAGAAATTTTTGGCGTCGACTAATAAGGACATTTTGCGCCTTATACACAAGTTATATCTGTACGCAGCCCGGGACAACTACAAACATCCTTGCCCACGGCGGGATTCGAATCCACGACCAGGTAGACTCGATAACTAGAAAGCCTACGCCCTAGCCCTCTCGGCCACCTGGCCGGCGAATCTAAGATAAAATAGAGGATCTCGGCGCCCTGCCGTAATTTGAAGCAAGCCCCGCTATGATTTCAAATTCGTCCATGTTCCACAAGAGTCGTCGTGCATAGTATAGATTTTAGATTTTGTGATTCACGCCAGATGACGAAAGCGTCTGCATAATTTTTTCACAACCATATTTGCCGCTCTTATTACGGACCTTGCATGCTGCAATGTGCACAAAAGCTCGGCTGCCAAAGGAACAAATGACAATGGAAAACAACTGCCAATGCAATAAGCTGCCCTAAATGAAGCTGCCTTTGCCCTAGTTTTTGATCAAAGTTGCCCTAATTTCCAATCAGCGTCCTGCCCTGCAAGTTTCTAGATGCAAGCCTGCACATGCTTATAAAACAGAATGACAGCTCAGGTAAGTTTAATGTTTAATAAAATAATATAATAAATTTAATAAAAATATAATATAATTGATATATTGAAATATATTACAAAAAAGTATCTGGAACCATACCAAGGATAGAACGTTACTTTCAAAAAGAGTCTACAAATGAAAACAGGTAAGGTCATAAAATGGTGCATTTAAAATACTATTTTTACTACCCTTATCTGCCGTAATTTTCTATAAGAACACGAGTTTATAAATTTCATATTTTAATAATCTTGAGAATAAAGGTAAGTTTTAATAATACATTATACACTGTGTACCGTAATAATTGTTAAAACGTTTGAAAGGCAGTAAGTGACGTCACAGTGTACCTGTGACTTAAGAATCCCTGTTCTTAATACACGTGTAAATATGAATGACGTGTATCCTTGTAGACGGGTACCGTCATCCATGTATTTTTATACACGTGTCCATTCAAGACGTTCAAGCTAATTAAAATCACGTTGTTTATGACGGATAGAAACGATATTTTTGTTTTCTGAAAAACAGGGGTCGAATAAAACTATAACCTTATATATAAAAAAAGTATTAATATTTTAAACATTTATCCTGTAACTTATTTTCTGTTTTAACTTTTTACATTAAAACATTGCTTTTTTTGGGCAAATTTGATATATGATATAATGGTTTTTCAATTTTTTACTATTGATTGAACTATAGTAATTTTCATGTTGGTTCTTTTATCTATCGCAGTCAATCCTAGGCCTTTTTTATGAAGCTCAATAACTTCCTTCCTCTTCTGAAAGCTATAATGTTTTTTTTATTTATTAGAAACTTTGGCGTCGACTAAGGTCATTTTGCGCCTTTTACACAAGTTATATTTGTACGCAGCCCGGGACAAACACAAACATCCATGCCCACGGCGGGATTCGAACCCACGACCAGGCGGACTCGAAGAACTAGAAAGCCTACACCCTAGCCCTCTCGGCCACCTGGCCGGCGAAAGCTATAATGTGTTCCTGGCATTCTGTTAAATAATTTTTTTATGAAACCATGTAGTTATAATATGAGATATATTCTGTTGTTTTTACTTACTCAGTAAGTAGCATTCAATTTTTTCAGTTCTTAATGAAAATGTGTGATATATGATCAGCACTTGGTTAGTACAAAACACCCCACTGAGCTTAAATGGTTTATTCCTCTTATGAAAATATTAATTTACAAAATGATCATGGTAGAATTTTTAGTATATTTAGCAATGAAGTGAACCAAATTATTTTATAACTTATTTTATGATCATCTTACTGTGATCATTCGATTGTTATGATTAGCAATTGTACATAGTTATATTAGTTAAGTGAATACTTTTGTGTAATGTGTTTTTCTTTCTGATATCTGATTCATCAATTTAAACGCTTGAGTATCCGTGGAACTGAAATACACGGGTACCCGTTGTAATGCCAAAAAATGATTTTGACGTTTCATAAGTATCTTGAAACAAAATAAGATGTTTTATCACCCCCATCTGCCATTGAATATATTCAATTGTTGCTGTTGCGAAATATTATCTAGTGGGACCTGAAAATAAAATGAATAAAATGAAAAAATTGAAATGACTGAATGTCAACTATGAAATAAGAATTGAATTTGATGTAATAAAACAGGATTGTAATAAATGAAATGAATTGGGATAATTTAGTGTATTTTTTAACATAGACATTGTTGAAAATGAAAAGTTGACTTACGCTGGAAATGGATTGTTGAGCGCGTTAAGACTAAAACAATGTGAACTTGGGCTTTCAAAATTTAGAAGAGGCGGAGAGGAGTTGAAGTTTTTTTTTTTTTTAGGCATGAGGGGCGTCAAGGTTCCACCATGGAACTTCGATGAGAGGTCTTTTTTTTTTTACCTACGATGTGATGTTCGTTTAGGATCGTGTAGAAAACTGCTAAGAAGTCCGCGAAAAGACGTTCTAGGCCCGAATTTTTCTTCGAATGTTCGCTGCGAGGTCCAACACATTCGTCTGGTAAAAACGTTCAAATTTCGGCCATGATAATTAATTTCTGCCGGAAGCTATCGTTTTGTCTTTTGTTTGTATTTACAGAGTGCTGCAAAAAGGAGAAAAGGAACGATTAACCGATCAATCACGAAAAGACTTCGAATGGAGTAGATAATAATTGGAAGTGCGTCGGGAGTTTTCTTTCTTTCCCCGGAAAAGACCCAAGACCAAGTCAAATGACGGCCGTATGATGTTCAACGATTTTGATGAAAAGACTGTGAGGTATCATGTAGCTTAAGATCGACGTCCCGTACTAATCAAACTAAGTAACCCGTCGGTAGCCTATACCCCCCCCCCCCCTACTTACCTTACCCGTCGGTCAGGCTGTGCTTCCTGTCGGTTTCCGTCGGAAAATCAATCTAAAAAAAACGAAAGGGAAAAGCAAGGATTAACCACTTGGGACATTTACAAACATAATTAGAAGTTCTATCCGGTTGAGATCTAACAATCCTAAAGATATAAGTGAAAGAAAGACATAATTAAGCAAACTTGTTTATTTACCTTGTTGAAAGAAAACCATTTATACGCGAATCCAAAGAAAATTGTCCTCCAGAGAGAGGGTTCGTCGCTCGGACTCCTTTTAAGCTTCATAACAAATCTACCTTTATGTTTTGGGAAGAAGTTAAAAGATTTTGAATAAGTTAGTTAAGAGTTTAATTTAAACGAAAAGTTGAGAATTGATTACGGGGAGTTTTAATTTTTACTGAAATTTTTATTTTTTTGTTCTGACTGCTGAGGGCTGTTCTTTTTTAAAAAATATGAGACGCAATTTAATTTATGGGAGCAAGAGACTGGAATAAACCATGGCGTTATTATATTCGTGGGTATAAAAGTTAAAAAGGAATCCTACCAGAGAAATTGTATAATTAAAGATTTGTGGGACAGTTAATTTAAAGACAAAAACTCTCGCTCAGAGAATAAAAATATTTTGCATGTGATAATTATCTGTGATATTATTCAAGAGAATAAAGCCCCAGAATTTTGTCAGAATTTGGCTTACCGAGCATTTATTTTCTGTATGGTTAAATATATTAAGAATGTTAAAACATGCACCTCAATTTCGGTTCAGCTAGTGGCTATGGTTTGGGGTAGATAGGAGTTGCCTATTGGAGTCCTTGTCATAGGAATCAGGCGTTACACGTGAAATAGGGAGCTCTAATAGAGAGACCAAAAGTGTTATGACTTTCGCGGTCTCTTGATCCTTTACGTTGAACTTTTGCCTTTGGGACTTTATTGCGAAGAGACAAAAAGAATCAAATAGACACTTCTAATAAGAGTATAACTGTATTGTAGCACAAACCAAAATAACAACTACGGTATTTGTATTTATTTATTTATTTATTTATTTATTTATTTATTGTTAGAAAGGTTGAATGCGTTGGAGCCCGTCTAAGATCAGTATAGTAACAGACCGACAAGTTAGGTCTTAAAGGGCGCGCTGATTCAAAGTACAATGAAATGCTATATAATACGTAGATGTAAGGTACAGAGTGGTGCAAATAAAAGTAGCCTCGCACGAATTGCAGAGAAACCAACCTGACGCCGTAAGCAATGATTGGGCTGTCCCATTATCAGCGCTGCAGGTATATACCGAGAAGCGCATCATTTGAACGATTCTTAGCTGAAAAAAATGGTGCTTTCGGTGCAGCAGAGAATCTTCATTGTTGAGAATTATGCAAAAACCAACTCCTGGAAGCAGTGTAGTGATTTGTTTGTTCAAAACTTTGAAGATGAGAACATTCCAACAAAACGTGCGATGTAACTTTTAATAAAAAAGTGGCGGGACACAGGTTCTGTTTTAAACAAGCGTAGAACCACTCCAAAACGAGTAAGAAATCCACAAAATGTCCAAAATCTTCAAACGATGATGCTACAGAGGCCAAGCAAATCAACGCACCGTTTGTCTCAGAAGACCGGGATTTCAATAAAATCGTCTGGACGCATTCTGCACGACGATTTGAAGACGCGACCATGCAAAGTATCCGTGGTCCATGAACTGAAACCAGCGGATTGCCCTCAACGTCTTCAGTTTTGTAACTGGCTGTTTCAAGAAATCACAATGAATGGACTGGACATGCAGCTGTTTTTCATTTCTGATGTAGCCTGGTTCCATCTTTCTGGCTATATCAACTCGCAGAACATCCGGCACTGGTCGACCACTAATCCTTACCAATATTATCAAACTCCTTTGCACGACCAGAAAGTTGGCGTATGGTTTGCAGTCTCTGCTCGACGCATTCTTGGTCCAATCTTCTTCCATGAACGCAGCACGTTACATAAGCAAACTTCTTTAACCCATTCTTCAATCAATTAACTGAGGAGGAAGTAACGTACGGCTACTTTCAACAAGATGGAGCAACAGCCCATATTGCACTTCGTACACTGGACCGCATTCATGAAGTGTTTGAACCTGAGAAAGTTGTTAGCAGAGGTCAGGACGGAGTTGGTCCAAGTTGGCCTCCAAGATCACCAGACCTCTCAGTTTGTGATTTCTTTTTGTGGGGTGCTCTAAAATCCAAAGTTTATCGGAACAATCCTCGCACACTTGAAGAACTGAAGCAAAACATTTGAGTTTCTGAGATTGAGGCTATGGTGGTCACTTTCAGCATCTCCTGTCATCACTTCAACCTTGGTTTGTTGTTGCAGAAGACAAACAGAAAATAAAATAAAACAAAATAATAAAATATAAAGTCCCATTAAAAATAAACAAATAAATAAATGTTAAAACCAAAGGTATTCCAAAGTTTTAAGAAATGTTTACCAAACTTTTCACTTTATTTGCTCTAAAACCGTGCAATGGTCATAAAAAAACTCATAACGGTGCGTCTCTCGCTATTAACCTGCTGTGCTAATAATGGGACGGCCCAATCATTGCTTACGGCGTTAAGTTGGTTTCTCTGCAATTCATGCGAGGCTACTTTTATTTGCATCACCCTGTATAATATATAAATTATATAATAAATAGGGGTTAGTATCTGTTAATAAATAGCGTAAAATTAAATAAGTTCACAAACATATGGTAATATATAAGTCACAGATTATCAAGATTTATAATTATATGTATAGATAATGAATATAGAAAAACTTATTGATATTTCAATATATCGTATATGTAGTTCATAATACATTTTAAGGTAAACAATAAGATTAACAATTAGTGAGTGCTTAAAATCATTTTCAGTTAAAATAAAAAAACTGTCTAATCTAAATTTTTAAATATACATTGATCATTATACTTGATAAGAAAATTTTATGACACATTGTAAAGTTGGTTACAATCATAGAACACAATTAAGTAAGGCTACGATATACTGACTAAGAGAAATTGTTTCTCATTTAAGACTGAGTTAATTTTATAAATACGAATTGAGTTATGAACTGGTGTTCAAAACAGATATTATATAGGTGAGGATAGCAGAGTCTCACTAGTGATTCTCAGCTAATAAGAAGCGTTTAAAGAGCTTCCTAAATAAGTTGTAGGAAGTTATTGATCTTAATTGCTCAGGTAAAGTAGACCAAGTTTTTAGTCCACTGTAAGATACACAACGATGAAGGTATTCCCGCTTTAGCAATGGCAAGCGTACCCTCCAGGACAAAAGTTTGGAAATTTTTAATTATTACAACTATTTGTATTCAAAAAAGTAAAATAATAGGAAACTGGCTAAATAAAAGAAAAAAATAATTTTAAAAAATCGACTTTGTCATTCATTTTTACGTCTAAAATAGTGTGTATTAACAAGCAAGTTAGTAATAAATAATATAAAAAAAATTAAAAGAGTAAATAACAACAACAGAGACAAGAGTTTGGAAATTTGAAATTACATATGAAAAAATTATACAAATTTACAAATTTTGTATTTTGTCCAGCCTTTCCTGGCATTGTCAACTGCCTTTATTTGCCTTGGCATAGATTCAATTAGGTTTAGGCATTCTTCTTTTGTAATTTTACACCAAACGTCTTGGACAATAGTTTGAAGCTCATTGATGTTGATTGGGTTCAAACTTGAAATTTTCTTCTTCATGATGTTCCGTATCTCCTCAATCGGGTTCATGTCCGGGCTATTCCCAGGCCACTTTAGCACCTGAACTTGTTGGTCTTCTAGCCAGGACATTGAATATTTAGATGTATGGAAAGGGCCCCATCTTGCTGATAAATAAAATCATAAAAAATTGAGTAGTAGGAAGCAGATCTTCTGCCATTATTTGGGTGTAGTAAGCACTGTTGACACTTCCCTTGATGAAGCAGAGACTTCAAGTCCATGAAAGCAAAGAGTACCATACATCATAGTACTTTGAGGAAATTTGACTCTTTGAGCAATGCAGGCTGGGTGATACTTTTGATCTTTCTTCCGAATGACTCTTTCTTGGCCATCATTAAATAATGAAAATTTCAATTCCTTACTAAAAATGACATTTTTCCATTCATCAATTGTCCAAAATTGATTATTCTTTAGCCTATTGATAGCGTTTTGCCTACATTGCTTTTGTCAACTGCAAAGTAAGATGTATAACCCATTGATCTTATTCTTCTTGCTGCTGTTTTTGCAGATACGATTCCATTGTCCAGTCACTTGTTTAATCTTTGTTTTTTATTTATTCACACCAAAGCCCTGAGATACTTATCTTGCTTTCCAGTTGCAACGCGTTTTCTTCCAGAGCGAAGCAAAACATTGGTCGTTCCAAGTCTTTCTTTCTCTAAAGTCTGAAGTGGTACACGAGACGGAACTGACAACAATTGTTCACTCTGCTTTGTTAACATGACTTGCCAACAATGTATTACGTTTCCGTTAACAACAATTGTTCACTCCTCGCGTGCCACTGCGGAAGCGACGCTGACAACAATGGTTCACTCTGCTTTGTTTAATTGATTTTCTCGAACGTAGTATTTAGAAAATGAAAAGGAGCTCTATCTTCTTTCGTTTCTCATCATTTCCGATCGAATGATATATCACATGCCATATGTTGCCATAGTTCTAATGACCAAGTGACTGCCGCCACCACAACTCCGACCCTATTGGGACAATTTTGCCCAAACTTTACAGTAATGTTGATCTTGCTTAGAGGAATCTGCATACCGAATTTCACTCCTTTATATACATAAATACGCGCAGACCTTTTGGTCCCCTCTAATTTCCGCCCCCAAAACTCCGATCCCAGTGGGCCAATCAAAACCAAACTAAATAGTGAAGGTGCACATGGCCATAGTAAGCTACATTCCGAATTTCAACCTTCTACCTCAAAAAATGCGGAAATTATGAAGGAGACGGACGGATGAACAGACAGACGGACATTGTGAAAACAATAAATAGCTCCATTCTTCCTCTACTTAAGCAAATCTCCATTCTTTTTTAATTTGTGCAGTTTTGTGGCATGTTATTATAACGTTCATTTTTATCTCCTAAGCCTTTCATAAAAATAAGATAATGTTAATCTAATCACATTTTTAGAATAGTAAAAATATTAAACAATTTAAATATTTTTAATTTCAAATTTCCAAACTTGAAATTGATTGAAATTTCCCTATTTAATTGAATTTCCAAAGTTTTCTTAGTGAGTTTCTTATTATTTTACTTTTTTAAATACAAATATTTACAATAATTAAATATGTCCAAACTTTTGTCCTGGAGGGTATATCATGGGCCTTTCTAGTGGAGTATTTGCGACTTTCCTGGTTTAAGTTTATTACAAGAGGAGTTGTTACTATTAGGGTGGAGTTTACTATTTTGTAGATAAATGAGCATAATTGGGTTTGAAATATTTGATATATTGTGAAAATATGCAACTTTTGGAATAAATGTGTTACGGAGAATGACTTCAGGGCTTTCATGAAGGTGCGCAAGGACCATTTCTGAAGTCTTAAAATTTGTTGTAAGTTGTACTTAGAAGTTGAACCCCAGACGATTACTCCATTACACAATGATGTATGGGTCCAGGAGAAATACAGAAGTAAAAGAATATTATATTGAAGGGATTGAAGTCTTGAGATTATCCCCTGCTTCTTGTTAAGATTGCTTATAAGCGTGTCAGTTTGTAGATCCCAAGTGAGATCATGCGATAATAGTAAGTCTAACTATTTGACCGAGGTAACTAATGATATTAAATGGTTATCATATACGATCATAGGGCTTTCTGAAATATTCCGTTTGTTACATTGAAAAAAAACATGAGATTTGTTTTCTCAGTGTTAACTGTTAAAAAATTAATGTCGTTCCATTGTTTCAAAGTTAGTAGAACAAAATTCAGCTGATCTACATAGGGATTAGAGAGAAGCAAGATTGCATCATCTGCGTAAAAGACAAAACGGGAGTTAGAACTATTGGTTTGGTTTGGTTTGTTTGGTATTAACGTCCTTTTCAACTGCTATGGTCATTTCAGGACGGCGTTATAGGGGCCGCAAATTTTGCCTCGCAAGGGTTCTTTAACGTGCAGCCGGTAAACGACTACACGGGACCAACGGCTTTACTTCCCTTCCGTAGGAAGTGCGTGATCTCAGGATTTCCCCCTGAAAAATCCTCGTCGTCCTCGGCCGGGATCGAACCCGCGTACTCGGGCATCAGAGGCGATCACGCAAACCGCTGAGCCACCGAGGCCGATAGAACTATTGGAAGGTCATTTATGTATACAGGGTGATTCAGAAAGGTAGGTCAAGAATGAAATACCATTTACAGTTTGTAGCGAGGAACAATATTTTTCCTATAAACGTAGCGGGGAACTTGTACGAGTGGGAATGACATTGCAGTAGGTGTTCAAAATGCCGACACTGAGCCTCGATGCAATAAATGGTGTTAGGTTAGGAAAACGGTCTTGAAAACGCTGTTGGTAAATCCTTTCCGCTTCAGTAGCATTACCCTGTGCCTCGCCGTAGCATGTCCGTCAGCTCCGCATTAGTCAAGCGATCCATTGTACGACAATGGAGTTACATGTGTCATTTCCTCTCTTTTAAAGGACAGAACACGAACAATTTACATGTTTAGATCCTAATTTACATGGATCCTGTCATTGCCGTCCGGGTAACGCACATCCATTCCTACCTCGTACAAGTTGCATTATCTTTGTAAGGATGCATTTCCGGACCCAAATTTAGAGGAAAAATATTGTTCTCCGCTACAAACTGTACATGGTATTTCATTCATGACCTACCTTTCTTAATCACCCTGTATAATGAACAAAAGTGGGGACAGAATGGATCCATGCGGTATTCCTGGATTTCTTTTCATTTTCCCAGATTTGCAAGGGTCAAATAGTAGTTTCTGTTAGCAAGTAAGCTAGTTAGCCAGGATAGGGGACCACGAATGTTATAAACTACTGATAGTTTGAACTGGAGAAGAGGAATTGAAATGTTGTCAAAAGTCTTTGAATAGTCAACAAAAATAAGCTTATTATTTTCAAAATTAACAAAAATTATTATCAGCATAACTTAAAATTTCTCTGTCACCATTTAGAAATCTGCTTAGTGAATCCTTTATGCAAATTCGAGGCGTGTTCAGAAAATTTGCCTGTAGCATAGCAAGCGTTTTCAGTTTTGGCGCCCCATCTTAATTGATAGTCGTTATAGTCGAAAGGAATTTGCGCCCCTTTACGCATGCGCCCGAGGCGATTGCACCCTCGCTCTCATCCCCACCCCCTTGCTGCGGAGCTCCTTCATTGTTTTCCAGTGCTACTTTCCGTCATCTTTAGCAAGGTGGTGACACCATTACAAAAACAGGTAATTGTGTTTACGCATTGTTCTATACGTTTAAGATGAGTATGTGCCTCGTCCACGAAATGTGATTTTTTTATTCGTTTTTTGAATGCAACAAAACGTGAAACCAGTTGACATCCATCGCCACATTTGTGAATTCTACGGCGGTCAAAAAATAATAAGTGATGGAATAATGAGTAAACGATCAGACAGTTCATTTGCAGACATGGTTATGTGCATGGGAAAGAGGAGCGGGCCGCCCTCTTTTGTAGTAGTCTCCAGTATCCCAGCATTTTTGGTCGTGGTGGAAATCACATCAGCCAAATCTAACGTGTGCCAGGTGCTCTTTTAATCTTCTTTTAATTGATCGACCTTGGCAAACATGGCCACATGTCCTACACGCTAACTCAATAACGCCAGATAGTGATGGTCAGTGATGAATTTGTGCATGCGGTCAACTCAAAAATTTGTGAGGTTAAACCTTTATAATGTCATCGCTTTGCTTCCATTTTCCACACATTTCAAGAACCGTTCCTCTGTGAATTTGTATCAGGCCATTTACACTTTAAGAAGTTCTGCTTACGCTTAATGCCGAAGATACTCTCTCAGGGGCATGAAACCAGCTGGCAGTGCTTTGACTTTCTTGATGCGATGAAGAGAAAAATGTGATGAGTTTTTAATCCATACTGTCACAGATGACAAGACGTGGGCCTCTCAGCTTACGTCAAGAAAACAGTACAGAATTGGTTAGTTTCAGAGGAGGCTTCATTACAAGTCCGTTATGATATCTACATAGATAATAATGGAAGCTACGTAGAAAAGTACTACGTAGTTAATTAGATAAAATACAAATTTTCGAAAAAAATAGAATTTTTTAAGCCTGAAGAAGCTTAACTTTCCGACTACGCCTCTACGTGTAAATTGATAACATTTAAAGGAATTTACATGTATTATTTATTTTCTAAGTACGCCTTAAAATGATACAATAGAGATAAATTAGGCAGCGTTAACTTGTCGTTGATTTTTTCATGGTTTTGTAGACAGAGGAAATTTCGTCATAAAACCTTCGCCCTTATGAAGTTTTGTACTAACGAATTTCTCTTCGCAATGACTTTACCTACTAACACCAATTATGGAACACAATCCATTTTAGAAATATTTGACATTCATTTTATTTCATTACTTTATTGAATATTTTCTTCAAAGCATTTTCTTCCTTAGGAAGTAGCTATCATTTCTATGTTCATGAGGAATTGCAATTGCATGTTACAGTATTACAATGCTAATCAGAAATTTAATGCCAAAGAATAAGAAATTTTAAAAATGATTGTCAATTCAAGACATTTTCTCAAGTATAAAAATTTACTAACCTAAAATGTACTACGCATAACTTCTTATTAGGGAACCTCACGGAGTGATAAAAAAATTTCGAACCGAAACTAAAATAGGTAACATCTACATTCAATACTACATCGATTATAAAAAAAAAATCGTGCCAAGGTTCATATTCAAAGATTTTATAGACCTCTCACAATGGTTACAATTAAACGTTAACATGACGTCATATTTCCAGTATGCGCGCGCACCTATGTAGGCAAAAGGATCATCGCGATTGCTGTTTTTATGTGGTTTTGGCTGGCTCACATTGATTGCTTGAGAAAAAAAAATTATGAGAAGTGTAGAATTGGTTTGTTTTAATTTATTTATAATTCTTTCAAGTTGATGTGCAATTGGATGTGCAACTAGAAAAAAAAAATTATATATTGGAGTGGCTTTTTGTAACATTGCCAAACGCTACTCATTTGAAAGGAATCGTAGAATATTATGATTGCAAGATATCGATAAGAAGGTTGAACCCCACAAATGATTGAATATATAACGAAATAAATTTTCTGAGGCCGGAGATTAAAACAGCCACATCATCCCGCTTTTTAACCGACTTCAAAAAAGGAGGTTATCAATTCGACTCGTATGTATGCAATATTGTTGGAATTGCACAATATTCGTATATGTTAGTCGATGTGGGCTTCTAAACAGGTGTGCCAAATTTCATAAACGTATGTATGTATGTATGTATGTATGTATGTATGTATGTATGATTGTCCACGATATTTCTCAGAAACTAGGAATGGAATTGCAATAATTCTTTTATTATTGCATTAAGTATCTTTCAACTTAGGGAACAGTCCAAGTTTCATCAAAATCGGTTCAGTAGTTTTCAAGATATGGACTAATATAGCTAGGCGATAGTGAAAGTTTCATCAAAGTCGATTTTTAACAGACTTCAAACAAGATTAAACAAAGTATAAAAAACCGACTTTAATGAAACTTTCACTATTGCCTAGCTATATCAGTCCATATCTTGAAAACTGGTGACCGATTTTGATGAAACTTGGATTTATCCCTAAGTTGAAAGATACTTAATCCATTATAAAAAGAATTATTGCAATTCGATTTCTAGTTTCTGAGAAATACGTGGACAAACATACATACATACATACATAAATACACACTTATGAAATTTGGCCTACTTGTTTAGAAGCCCACATTGACTAACATATATGAATATTGTGCAATTCCAACAATATTACATACATACGCATCGAATTGATAACCTCCTTTTTTTGAAGTCGGTTAAAAAAAAAGGTTATCAATTTGACTCATATGTATGTAATATTGTTGGAATTGCACAGTATTCGTATATGTTAGTCTATGTGGGCTTCTAAATATGTGTGCCAAATTTCATAAGTGTATATATGTATGTATGTATGTATGTATGTATGTATGTATGTATGTATGTATGTATGTCCACGTATTTCTCAGAGACTAGAACTCGAATTGCAATAATTCTTTTTTTATTGGATTAAGTATCTTACAACTTAGGGAACAGTTCAAGTTTCATCAAAATCGGTTCAGTAGTTTTCAAGATATGGACTGGTTATAGCTAGACGATAGTGAAAGTTTCATCCAAGTCGGTTTTTTTATACTCTATTTAATCTTGTTTGCCTTCAGTGTTCGGACACCGAAATTAAAACAGTACATCAGGTCAGCAGTGCATTGATCGTTATGAATGCTTTTAAATTTTCGTGCGTAAACATACTTGGCGTTTCGATGAAACAGCTGTAGATATCGAGCCATACCACCCCTGGCCTATATATATGCAGGATTGTTCTTCCAGCAAGTTTCCGCAATTATATGGATCAAGCAAACTGTCTCCTTTACTCAGAGTGAGTTTATGAATATAAGCTTGTTTTTTCTTCGTCCGGCAAATGATTGAATTTAACCATGCTTTACTAGGAGCCAGTGAACGAGCATGGCCTAAAGTGACTTATGCGTGTGGGACGATGTTTTGCCTACATGGATGCGCGCGCAGCTAATCTACCAACACGATGACATCAGGCGTAACATACCGAAAATTTCCTCTGTAGGCACAGTGTGTAGAGGACAATCCCTAAACAGTCGAATAACTTTAGAACAAAAGGAACTAGAGTCCTAAAAGTCAATTCTATCTTTAGGTAAGTATAAAAGTATTCAAAGTTTGCCCGATTGAATAAAAGTATTCCAAGTTTTCCAGTGTAAGCGCTGAGAAGTTATGAAAACCAACTTTTGAACCATGATACATAGAGAAAAATTTCCAATTACAAAGTTGTAGAAATCCACTCTTTGCATAAATAAAACAAAAGCATGAAACTCGTAAAACGAGGGACGTAGTCCATGTATGGAACACCTTCTGGACACTGTACGTTGGGATAATAACATGTACAGTAGAACAACAAACTCACGAAATCGCTCCTATTTAATATTTGCTACAATGAAAGATTAAATAAAATTAAACAAAACAACCACTGAATACCCAATCCTTCTTGGATTTTTTTTTGAGATTTTTGATATAAAATACCCTAGAACGGTAACCCTAATTCCATACACAGTATTGGTTAACGCTACATCAGATTGACGTATTGCCTGTAATCAACCTTTATCAACAAAGAGACTCTTTTTTTTCGTTTCTTTTTGTTTATTTATGATTTTAAACTATATTTATTTATTGATATTTTTATCAATAGATTTATTTCTATTTTATTTAATTTTTATATTTTAATGAAATTCGGAGTAGTTGTTTGTTACAAATAACCAGATAAATTTTATTTAAATTAAAATACAATAACACAATAATGCCATAATCAATACTAATAGAATAAGGCTAACATAAACTAATAAAATATTTTACAAGGGAAAAAATAAAAGGTCATCAAGTGTTATTTTTTTAACAATTCAAACAGCGTGTTTTATGATGTCCACCTCAAATCGGTTTGTTGTATTTTCTACAAATAATTTTTTTTATGTTGTATTTTCTACAAATGTTATACTTTTCTTCGGTCAAAAACTACAGTATTTACCAAGGACCTTTGAAGTTTTCTTCACGCACTTCATTATTTTATGCTATTCCTAATGCATTTTGAATTTAATCCAAAGATTTGTGCTAATTGCCAGACATGATGAACAATTTTTTTTTCACTTGCAAGCCATTTCCTTGTGGAGGTTTAGCAAATACTGTAATCTTGATAGTGGTTTTGTTCCAAAAAAAATTTTTTAGAAAGTTGTATATGAGATGATACGCAGATATAAAGTGTAATCTGTATGCAGGTATCAGTAACGCTACGTCAATAAGGCGCACTAACTTCTTAAAAATTTGTTCGTGGATGATTATGGACACTTATTGATGGATTATGGAAATGAATGGATATATAAAATTAGTAAGTAGAAGCACTGCTAGAGGGATGGGGATGTAGCTGTTACTGTTATGCGGTAATAAGTGATTAATTCGCTTGTATATGTCACATTGATGTTTGATTGCCATTCTAGGGTTAAAATCTTTACAATAATGGTAAAGAGAGTAGAAATGGCCAATACGTTAGTCACTTTTACACTATGCATTTCTAATGAATTTTTATTTATGACAAAAATCACAATATCTTAAATCTCTATCAAAGCAAAATTGAAGAGCTCAAAACATTCGTTCTTCGAGATAGCCACTTTTAAAAAATGCATATTGGAAACATGGTCTTGAATCTTGGAGAAGATAATTATTTGTGTATAAGTGAGTGGAACTCAAATAATTTATTCATGTGATGTAATTCAAATTAGCCCAGTAGCACATAGTCTGAATTAATTTTGTAAAAAAATTTCCAAGGAAGGAAAACAGATATATCGAGAAGATGTTTCAATGGGGATTATGAAAATAGACGCAACAGATGCGATGAGTTATCGTCATTTTGGCTTGAATAAGAATCAAGGATGAGAGCTGTTTCATTTCCCACTTGCGGAAAGTATGCAAATGTGAACCGTTTTTTGATAATTTTCTTGGTCACTTTTCCTAAACCAGAATTTTCAATTTGAATGTTTTCGACCACAAAATTATTCTCTTGGACCCTTGAACTTAGTGTTTTATCTTGCAGGACGACCGTTAAGAACTTTGCATGGTTGAATCAGGAATACATGAGCACTTCTCATCTATTCCTGGTTGAATTCTTTAACTATGCGTCATCGCGAGTACTGACCTCGACATCTTTTTCTCCCTTTGTTTTGAGCGTCCTGAAATGTTGAAATTTAGTCATTGTTTTGTTTAATTTTATTCAAACTTCTATTCAGGCAGTATTAAATAGGAGCGACTTTGTGCGTTTGTTGTTCTACACGTGAATATCCCAAAGTACGGTGTTCCAGAAGGTGTTCCATTCATAGACTTTTCTCCCCCGTTTTACGAGTTTTAGTCTTTTGTTTTCTTTGTGAAAAAGAGTGGATTTCTACTAAATCGGTGACGGTCTACAATTTTGTAATTGGAACTTTATCTATCATGGTTCAAAAGTTAGTTTTCGTAACTTCTCAGCGCTTACACTGGGGACGTTGGCAATACTTGTATTCAGTCAGGCATGACCACTTTCCTATAGATAGATCTGACTTTTATGGCTCCAGCACTTTTTGTTCTAAAGTTATTCGATTGTTTCGGGGATTTCCTCTACACCTTCTAATTTTGGTATTTAACGTGACCGTGAAATCTTTGAATATGAAATTTGGCACTTTAATTTTTTTATAATTGATATATTTTTGGATGTAGCTGAACTTATATTAGTTTTGGTTCGAAATTTTATTATCACTCCGTTAGGTTCCCTAGTTAGTAATACAGGGTGATTCAAAATGATGTTCGGCATTTAAAAATTTGGTATATGTGTATTTTAGTATACCAAAGGCTTATACTAATTCAGGATTCGTTAATACTTACAGAAATTAAAGATAAAACTTAACGAAATGTTAACACACTAGCAGCATATACTTTCAGTATAATTTCTTATGCACATTCTGCGTTATCCGTCACTAAAGAGGTGGTTTTCCGGATCGCTACACTCAAAGCTGACATCTTAAACCCGCTACTCCATAGAACTCGGGCTTAAGTTTTATCTGTATTTTCCGCAAGAATTAACGAATCCTGAATTAGTATGAGCTTTGGTATGCTAAAATACACATATACCAAAAATTTTACTATGCATTTATTATATACTGAAAAGCATATATTGGTTTCGTTCCGTTTGTGTGTCTGTCTGTCCGTCTGTCTGTCTGTATGTCCGACGATTACTCGACAATGCTTTAACTTTTTCAAATTCTGCTTTCGCTTTTCGATAGAGACCCTTCCTGAGCTCACTTGATTAGTTTGTGATTGAAATCTGTCTAACAGTCACGTGACTATTGAGGCCCAAACCCCCCAATTAATTTTTTTTATTGGCAATATAAGGCATGTAATATGTCATTCGAACGGGAATGACGAGCACAAAACGAATATGACATTCTTTTCGGTTTTCGAAATGCTACAACCGAGAAAATGACCCCCAAAAAGTACTTCAATGACCCCTTATTACGAGCTTTAGCTAAAGCTGTGTATAAGCATACAAGCATGATCAGTATCTTTGTGTCTGGCAGGCCATCATTTGCACGATAGCGTGAAAATGGAAGAACTCAATTGCGATATATCAACTTTTTATGACTTCTCGTGGGCGCCTTCAGGCACGTGCACTAATGTTAAGAATATGAACTTAGGGCATGTAATATATCAATCGATCGTACCGACGAGTCATAAGTGAATACAGTTAGTTTTTGTTTATCAATTAGGCATTGTTGACGGCAGCTTGGAGCACGTGCCCGTTATGAAGCTTCGTCGATGCACGTGCTCATTTCATTTTAAAATTCAGTGCTGTTAGGCCTATTGTAATATGTGACTAATCAATGTTAAAAATGGCTCATTAATGTTAGGCCTATTGTTAAAAATGGCTCATTAATGTTAGGCCTATTGTTAAAAATGGCTAATTAATATTAGACCTATAGTTAAAAATGGCTAATTAATGTTAGGCCTATAGCTAAAATGACTATATAATGTTAGGCCTATTGTTAAAAATGGCTAATTAAAGTTAGGCCTGTAGTTAAAAATGGCTAATTAAGCTTAAAGTTAGGCCTGTAGCTAAAAATGGCTAATTAATGTTAGGCCTATTGTTAAAAATGGCTAATTAATGTTAGGCCTATTGTTAAAAATGGCTAATTAAACTTAGGCTTATATTTAAAAATGATGTGAGTGTGGATAGAATCAAAGGTATTTCTATTGTTTATTTAAAAACAAGTAAAAGTGAAATATTGAAATTTAAAATCACATATGCGTCACAGGTAAAGCTCCTTGGAATGCTTACTAGATATTTTCGACAATGCTTTGCAACAATGATTAAGAAAGGATGAATGGTAACTTTGATTAAGAAGGGATGAGTAGCTCTAGCGGTGGAAAGAACATAGGCGAAATAGTTTAAAACATTTAGACGTGCGAGCATTTCATTTCTCATTTCGCGCGTGTTTGGAAAGATTCGTGTGAACGCTGCAATCGAATACGTAAATTGACATGCAGTTTGTATATAAAATATTACCTTAATATTAAACAACAAATATTTATATTCTTCTTTTCAGCATATTTGAAAATTGTTTTACGAGTTATGTTCTTGTTTTATAACATAAACTAACCAGATCGGGTATAAAATGCAGGAAAACTCAAATATTTTTCACGTTCCCGCAATTGGAGGCTGTGGTGGCTCTAGTGTCGCGATAAAAGTAAAGATGGCGACTGTGAATGAAAAGGCATATTGCATCTTGGAGTATGCAAAAACAGACTATAATTTTAGTCCAGCGGGCATTTCGTAAGCAATTTCATAAAGATTGCCCTACTGTCAAAAGCCCCCGTAAGTGGTATGATCAATTTCTGGATACCGGATGTCTATGTAAACATATCCGCTCTCGGACTAGTAACAGCAGACATGCTGAAAGGAGTTTGGGATGAGATTGACTATCGTCTTGACATTCATTGTCCGGGTGACTCGAGGGAGTCACATTGAACATTTGTAATGCTAGAATCAAAAAATACTTGAGTTTTTCTGCATTTTAAACACGGTCTGGTTAGTTTGTTATAAAATAAATGCATAGTAAAAGTTTGAAATGCCGGACATCATTTTGAATCACCCTTTTTTTTTTTTTTTATAAAGAAGGGAATATGATATGACCGATTAGGGTTGTAGACAAAGTTATATATTAAAAGGATATTCAGGAATATACAATACGATGCCTAGCGATATTGATGATGATTGTGTTTAACTTGTTCTTCGGGAATTTCCAAAAATATCAATTTTCATGAACGAAATTTGATAATAATTCTCGATACTACTGTATTTAAAGAATTACTCCGTCAAAAAAACCCTTTCAAGAAATCAAGACAAACAGTGTCCTGCATTGTATAGCACCACAGTCATTGCTGTAAGCAAAACATAATACCAAAAAATTGAAAAAAAAAAAGAAAAAAAAAAAAGTTGAGAATGAGCAAGCTATCATTACCAAGACGAATTTAAATGTTTTTTTATGAATTGGGATCCAATACCTCCATCCAGGGCCTGTATGGCCAGAGGCCGACGAGTTGGGTCCCTGGATTGACCTGGATTCACGATTGCTGTATGATGGTTGCAGCAGCTGGGGGAATGAAGATTGTCTATCACTGATGGTCGCCCATCCAGTGACTAGCCTTGCCTGATGTAGCTTAACCTCACAGAAGTTGTGTTCAGTGAAAGCCCACCAGGCCACGACCTCCCCCCTGTTGATAAGGAATTTAAATAAAAAGTGAAACCGGAAAGTGAATCACCCCTTAAAGTGATAAAACCTGAAAATTGCGACCGACGGACTTCAATTTTGATCGGTCATTTGACATATTTTTTTTGGTCGATCACTTACCGGAAACAAACATTATTATTATTATTATTATTATTATTATTATTATTATTTTTCGACGGTGAGATGAGAAAATGGCTGTGTGAGGTCGACTAAAATTACCCGAGATGCTTAGCGAAGAAAGTCAGTCCAGATTGACTAGTCGCTGTTTAGTCGGTCGAAAATTTCTGACAGGTCAGACTTTCGTTTGTCGGTCATTTCCCAGCGAACCACTAGCTAGTAGATCGCACTTAGGAAAATGTGAAATCGCACGATGTGGAAAGCCGGCCACCAGCACTACACCGCACAATATCGAACGTGTAGCCGTTCGTCTCTTCGAATGATGGAGGAGGAACTTGACATTTCCCGTGAAATCATCCGCACATCGTTACAAAGGTGATAACTCCTCGCGCGAAAACAAATTCCAGAACTTTATCACCCTCCATATTCTCCAGACCTGTCACCGCCGGACTGCTTCCTGTTTCCTTGTTTGAAATCAACAATGAAAGATCATTGCACTAGGGTTATATTGTTAAATATAAACGCCATATTGAATAATGAGCGAATACAGCAACTCATATCATACTTCAGAATTTGTAGTTGTGTAACGTGTATAAAAAACGCCTTTGAAATCATATAGGTACTCCTGTATGAATAGCACCACAACATTCAATGTGCCACAAGTACAAAAAATTATTGATCTTAGGTGTTCTTTTAAACTGTTTTGGTTCCATTTTGCTGGGTCACCATTTCTGTGATATAGCATATTTCGGAAATTCGGTTTTTGACAGTTATCTCGGGAATATTGGTTGCACAGAAATTGTGATGCGATATCCGTAATCAGCGATGAAAGGCACATTCAATTCATGTATCATATGTCTCGCACCTTAAAAATTAAGAACAGACAGAAATACAGGATTTAGTAACATCGCTTCGGTTTTACTTAAAAAAACAGCATTGTACGTACAATATAAACATTGTCATTCATAAGTGTTGAGTTCTTTGATGTTCCTGTATTTAGTTATTTAAGCTCTGTTAGACGAATTAGCCCGATTTCCCATGTTCCACGTGTTTGATATTAAGTGTATGTGCAGGATATTACAGTTCTTCAGCTTCATATAATTAAATTAATCTTGCAAATTTGCAAATAGCTTCACAACCCAACATAAATGTTTCCAAATCAGCAGTTCGTCGAGCAATAAAAGGATGTTGCTACATTAAAAACCACAAACGCATAAAACTCCTCCTCTAAAACAGCGTCATAAGGGCAAGAGAGCGGAATGGGCCAAGTATCATATCTCGTGGAAGGCTGAAGGGTAATATGGACTGACGAAAAGAAGTTTAACCTTGATGGGTCAGATGGATGGAGTCATTATTGGCACGATTTAAGCAACGAAGAACGAATGTTATCTAAACGGAACAAGGAGGTGGGTCTGTGTTGGCGGTGGGCAGATTTTGGAAGAGGAGGAAAGACCCCAATTGCATTCGTTTCAGTAAGGATGAGAATGTTTGAAGAATATTTCCTTTCCTGCTATTCTCACATAAATTAGGTGAACCGTTTTTCCTATTGCAGTAAGAAAATGCACCTGTCCCCAATGCAACATCCACTTGGAAACGAGCTTTGGATAATGGAATCCACGTTACGGACTGGCCACCGTGCTCTCTGGACCTCATCATACCCATGGAGATCTTGTGGGGTATTCGTTCCAGTAACGTTATGAAGATGGACGACAATTTGATTCTGTGGACGACCTAAAGCAATGTATTTACATAAATATTTTCAAATATATTCCATTTTTGTAGGTGGTTCTATCATTCTGGGATAAGCATATTATCACTTTCAAAATAATTTTGTAAATATAATAAGAAGTTTAAACAATAAAATAATGTTCGCAAGTGCAAAATGTGAACATACGATTGGTATTAAGCACCTGTGTCCGCCAAATTGGCTTTATATCACCTCTGGGCACTCGTCGATCTCCTAAACTAATTTCTATGACTTCTGTAACATTTTCAGGCTAAAATTATATGAGCTTCTATTTCAGAATATATCATCAACAAATGCTCTGCCGAATAGTTGTACGGATGGAGAAGCTCACTACCGATAACTATTTCACTTGAAATCGCTAAACTCTATTCTCGATGCCACAACATATAGGAACGTCTTGTGCGCTCATAGACATCTCATATCGGTCCTCGATAACAGGTCAAAATAGAAAATCTACCATACAATACTATTTAGAATGCTGTGAGAATTATTTTGACATTATGCAGGGATATGGCTTAATATGTTTTCCTTGCATAATGTCACGTTATTTGTCAAAGAGAATAAGGCATTTAAAACATCAGCCATCAGAAGTTCATATCTTTGAATTTGGAATATATTGGAGTGTCAAGGGTGTGCAAAGAGTACCTCATTTTAGGCATTACCTCTCGCCATGGACAGCGCAGTGGCCAACCACGGCTGCTAAATGCTTGTGACTAGCGACATCTGAGCAGAATGATCCTTCATAATCGAGGCCAACGAGAAATACAAGGCATTATGTCATTAACAGCCACATTCAATGAGGGGCGTACTAGAAACGGCGTCGTCTACGAAATTTGGCACTGATGCGATATGGCAGCAGAAGACTGACTTGCGCATATTCATTGGTCCTTAGATGACTGGAAACAATAGCTTGATACCCCAATTTTTGGCTTTAACACAGTCAGTTCTTGTTTACTTGTGTCTATTTTGATAAGCACGAAGAAAGAGAACACCATCCATGTCATATGCGAGAGTTCCCTTCACTTAACTGCGTTACTGGTTTAACTTTTTTCCGGGATTTTGCCATTCATTTGTTATTGCCTCTTTAGTGCTGGCTCATTCACACGTGCCCGAGATTCACGAATGGAAAGAATGCGTTGAATAAAGGCATCATCTTCGATTTGATATCGGTTCAGGTGGCGTTCATATATTTTTTTATTATGTATTCTGCATTCAAAGGGATAAATGGTCAAGAGTGTTGGCAGGCTCACAAATCTCGAACCAGATAAAACAGTCCGAATGATATTATACTGGACTAACAAACCGGACGGACGATGAAATCATGATAGAACATATTCCAACTTGCAATAACTAACGTCTTCATAATTGTCACAGATTACCTTCATAAATGGTTAAGTTTTATAAGTTGTCCTGTAGCATATCTGTGCCATTTTTGCATCTCAGTAAGAAAATGAGGGACATAATTTACTGAATTTTTTTTCTCCAAATAAGAACATCAAGCAGAATCTTCATCATACGAACTTATCCGAGACATGCTGCCTTTCACTATCTACCGGTCTTCCTGGTGAGGAGAAAGCTTTCACCCATCGTGCAACTAAACGATATGATAGAGATCGCTTCTTCGCCGCACGTTTCTCAAAGTCCTAACCAACAATTCTTTACGTTGAGGTCACATACAGCCTCAAACTTTATCCATCTCCGTTGTTCAACCTTCGTAAACACGCTTTCCATCTACTTAACTCAGTGCGGATACATTACGTGCTCCGTAAACATAAAACTAACGCCGTAAAATTTCAAAGCTGTTATATTGGATCAAAGAGTGCCGCAATTGTCTTTACTGAAACTTAGTATGTTGCAATTACTTTTCACTTAGCCCTCGTACTCTTATATGAAATTCTGAACTATTTATTTGTTTTTTTACAAATCAAAGCCCCATTGTCCCAAGAGTACGTAGACCAATTCTGGTTGAGTTTCGCCCAATGGTTTCTTATATCTTGCAACATAATCGTAAGGGGGGCTGGGGGAAGGGTGTAACTTTGGAGTCTTAAATAGGAACCCCTATTTTTAATGGTATATTCAGATTGTACACAATATTCGAGAAATGTTTTATTCTTGGTGTTTTTTCAATTGATCCAACAGTTTAGGAGATAGAGGCCCTGAAAGTGTGGAACTTTTAAAGTTTTGAACCCAATTCTTTCGATGAAGACAAAGAGATAGAGAGTGGGTCTTACAGACATTCCTATTCTATTTTTTGATGGCCTTTAAGAATCCGAAGTCAGAATTTCAAAAATTCAAAATTTTTAGTGCACAAGTAAATTTTGGGGGCAGCAGTCTTATGGAGACAGAGTCTATGCGTGTGTCTAATTTTTTAACTAATGAATTTCTCCCGCGAAATAATTCGCTTTTGATTTTGGACATTTTTTCGTACAGTGTTGTTTCTGAGATATTTAGTTGTCTCAAGATAAATGCCTCACCCTGTATAATTTAATGTAAGAATGATATGTTGAATGATGCTCTATCGAAGAGATTTCTAATCAACATGCGTATCGATACCGCTACGACTGAAGGGAGTTATCAAAAAATGTATGAACATTCATTAGTCCATCGCGTTCACGTGGGGCAGATCTGAATTATAGGGAGTGCCTCTGTATGCAATAGGCAAATTTGTGGAGGTATGTCAATTTTCGCTTCGCCTCGAGGCATATTTTTTCTAGTAAAGATACTTATAATTACCTCCACTGGATCGATAACCCCCTCAACTTCCCCATTCCTAACTTGCTTTGCTCTCAGCCAATCACTACCGAGACTGAGCTCTTTATCCCCAGCAATCTAAATATGGCACTTTATGAAGCATTGCTCACAACCAGCACTAAATACAGCAGATGTAATGGTTTCTTGACAGCGGAAGTTATGAAGAAATAGGGTCCAACTGGAAACACCATGTTCGTTGACTTAATTCACTCTATTATTAAGACAAAGAAGTGTCCCTCTAATCTAAAAGAAACATTCACCCACCTAATTTTTAAATCTGGTGACAAAACGGACTTCATGAACTTTAGGACCATCTCGTTGAAAAAATTATCTTTAACTCTTTTACAATAAACATCTGGTGCAATATATCTCCTAAGCAGTTCGGAGATCGCCCCGTAACCTCTATCATTGATCTACTCCTCAATTTCTATCATGAGGCCATTGAAGTTTTGGATTCAAACCAATGCTATTACATTGTAGGCTTAGATCTAGCCAAGGCCTTCAGCACTGCTCCCCGTGAGCAAATCATCGAAAAATTGAAAATGGGCACCCACAATAGTACATTGTCCCAATTAACAATCAATATTAAAATTGGGCTAAAATACGTTGTAATAAACTTTCTCCAAAAATTCAAATTTAATTTTAATATTTGAAAAAACCCAATATCAAAAAAATCATAATAAATATTTAAAAGAATAACGTCCCCTCCCTAAAGACAATGAATGTAATAAGCTAACATGAATAAAAATTATCTTTGCCAATAAGGCCTAGGAAAAGCATTACTTACAATTTCTAAAATAATTTTGCTTCTAAAATTTAAAAATCATAATTTTGCTTCATAATTTAAAAATCCTTAATTCCGCAAAAAATTTTAAGTCCTAATTCCAAATACAGCATGCGGCAAAATAAACAGTACTCAAATGCGCAATTATAATAAACGTTTCATAATTTCAGTACTGTTTATTTTGCCGCATACTGTACTTTTCCAACTTGATGATATTCATGATGAACAACTTGTTGAAGCAATTCATAATGGGCAACACTGAAGTAATTCAAAATGATCAACACTGACTTTGAAGAAAAACACTCCTTTTAGTTATGGAAATTAGTGGTGAGCGATTCCTGATTCCGAAAATCGATTACTCGATTCCTGAGGGGAATCGATTCCGAATCGATTCTCGATTCCAGCTGTGTCCAAAATCGCTTCTCTAGAGAGCGTTGATGTCACCTTCACTAACAGATTCCAGAAATCGATTAATAAATCGATTTTGACCCTTTCAGAATCGATTCCATTTTTAACGGAATCGCCCACCACTAATGGAATTGAAGAATCTCTGATGAATTTCATAGATGATAATATTCTTTGAAAATTTTGCAGTTCAATTTCGAAAAGTTTGGAATTTTGAAGTTCATGTCCAAAAACATCCAATTAATTTTTGATAATTGCCAATAACACGAGACCAATTAACATTTCAAGCATATCATCTTTTAACAATATCTTCAGAGGGAGAATGATACAGAAAAGAAATTATAAATTAAAACATTAAAAAATTAAAAAGAGGAAGTCATGTGAGAACCAAACAAGTCACATGTGGATATCATGTGACGCTTTAGCCTAATTTATTTATAAAAAATGCTTCTTTTATAATTCTTTTAATCCAATTATCTTCCCTACCCAATATTTTTACCCCTTTCCAATTGAATTTGTGCCCCGTGTTGTAACAATGTCTGGCTAAAGCATATTCATTGTAATCAAGTCTGATCGCTCTCTCATGTTCCTCTAAACGTGAATACAGAGAGCGACCAGACTGACTCACATAATTAACATCGCAATTTAAACAAGGAATTTCATAAATGACATTATTATTTACGAAACGATTTATCATGTTTATATACTGTAGCTCTTTAAGTTCACACTGATCAATATTATTAATATTACAATCCTCAACATTATTCCTCTCTCTGAATAGGATCTCTGAATGAAACTTTCCCTAAAAGGTGGATTGGGTGCCGTGGCCCCGTCGAGTGGCCGGCCCGGTCCCCATACCTGATACCCCCCCCCCATTTTTTCTTGTGGGGCTATCTCAAAGAGAAAGTCTACGCCCACAGTCAGTTTAGTACATTCAATGGCAAACAGTCAAAACCAACATTCAATGGCAAACAATCAAAACACTGAAACAAGGGTAGCGCCGTACCAGTGCGAGATAGGACACACGTTGCTTAATATAAATGTTTGTTTCAGTGCTCTCTATGTACCATATTCTTCTGTTGAGGGTCTCCTTTCTGACGGTACAGTAAGGTTGATTTCAAATATGCAAATTATGTAAATCTTATCTTCTCAACCTTAAATTTTGTTATGATACAGTTGGACATCACATTGAATGCCTTCTGGTTTGAGTGTTGTAGATTGGCTGCAGAGGTTGCAATGCGATTTTTGGGTGATCTGTTGATCGGATTTTGGAAAACTTTTTCTTGTTTTGTTTGGAATTTGGTACTGAACACGTTTGTATTTGGAAATTGTTGTCTATCTCTTGAGCTTGGGGGTGGTCGTGGCCAGGTTTTCTCGCCGATTGGTTCGCCGGTGGAGTTAAGGAACTTCAGACACGGCTAGCCACTGAGTGGGTGACAGCTAGAGAACATCCATCTTGTTTCCCCCGTGCTTCGAAGGGCACGTTAAGCCGACGGTCCCGACTGTTACTGTCATCTTGTAGCAGTCGTTATCTTAGCTGGGATGGCGCAAAATTCCCTACCTGAAATAAGTGTCCAAATCATCGCTGAGGGAGGGGCACTTGTGCGATGATCTACCCTCCGTACCAGAAGAAGAATCTCTTGAACTTTAGAAGATACGAATTGCATTTGTCTTAATTTGCATAGTTGAAATGAATCTGAATGCACCATAAGAAAGGTCCCCTCAACTTCCTATTCATTGCCTTTAGTAGAATTAACATATCTGTGTTTGTATCCAAGGGGGTAACAACCTTTTGGGTCACCATGCATATGAAATCATTTTCACCTTCTCCATTTTACATATCTGAGAAAAATTCTTAATTTGGCCTGTAAATAAGAAGTTGAATAAAAACAGTAAAGCTTCAATGTTTCAAATACATGGCCAAATATAATGTTGTCTTAAAAGTTGCTTCGTTGCAGTCGATTTCAAGCATGACTATGGATTTTATTTTCTCTCGATGGTTTAATTATTTTTTTTCCTTTTCTTTTTTTACTGTCTTTTGTGAGGAGTGACACAGTTATTACTTGCTCTTTTTCTGCCCTTCCCCCAACCCGTGTGCGTGACTCGGCGTTTTCATCTAGCAGTTCCTTTAATATCTCATTCATTCTTTCATCCACTCCACTAGAAGTTCGTAGTCATTAGGTTAAAGGAGAAGGGGGGAACGTTCACCCCCCCCCCCGTTCCTCCACCTCCCCACCCAATTCCCTTCGGTGAGAATGCGTCTGGACGGGAATGGGAAGAACGGTCAATCCCATCATTTCATCGTTTCGCCAAGACTAATGATTATCTTTCCTTCCTCCCCCTTCATCCTCGCTCCCTTAACACTTCTTGAAAACGGGAAATATTTTTCACAGTTGTTAGGCTTCCCTCCCAACCAATCAGCAAATTATACAAGACGTCAATCAAGAACGTACCCTGACATTGTAGTTGGTGCCACTTCCTCTCAATACAACTACTTAACTTGTTCACGTGAAAAACTCGCTTGACTTCCGTCTGCCGATAATGAATGTTTTTACGACAAATAGTAATTCGTTAATACACATCTTCTGGATTTACTTAGTGGAAATTTGAAAAAAAAAAACACAAAAAGAAAATTTAAGTTTATTTTTAAATAAAATTGACTAGAAGGTGATTTTTGCACGATCAGGAACTCGTAATTCATAAAAAAGTTCTGTTATATTGGTTAACATATTGAAAGATATTACAGATTATTTAATATTGCAGATTCTATCCAGTCCTAGAAATCTTTGGCACAAATAATTCAAAGAAGGACACGTTTTGATATTTTACACGACAAAATTATGGAATACAGAAATGGATCAAAAATGCATTTCAAAATACATCTGTATTTGCTGGTGAACTAAAAAAAATCACGTAGTCATGACATCGTTTGTACGAGGTTGAACCCCGATGAACTGCGGCACACTCTGCAAATCTGGCATGGAGTTTGTCGTACAGATATTGGAAGTCCCTTTGGGGGACTGAATTCCAAGCATCCTCAAGCTGGACGCGCTGATCGGACATAGCCCTTGCTGGCCGCGCAGACCAGATAATCGTTGTCGCATAATAAATCCCACACCTGCTCAACGGGAGACAAGTCCGGTGAACATCCAGGCCATGGAAGTTGTCTCACACCCTGAAATGCCTTGTGTGGGAGTGAGGTATTCTGCTGGAAAACATCATTATGGACAGTCCTTACAAGGGGACTAACAACTGGTTGAATGATGTTGCCTGATGCACCCAATGCCGCCCTACTCCGAATGAATTATGCATATTATGCCGTGCCTTGGAGTAAACACTCCCTCTTTCCAGCTGAAATAAAGATCATGTAACCACATGTAAATTTCATGATTGTTCGGCAATTCCTTCTTAATTTTCTTTTCCCATTTTCCGGTTGTGTAGATTCCGATGAAACTGATCTTATAATTTCAATTTGTACTCGGTTGCCTTTGAATTCAATTGAGGTGGTCAAAAATTTCTTCGAGAGCTCACTCAACAAAAATTATCTTGCGGATGTTGATCCCTCCGACTGTGTATATGGTTTTGCTCAGTTCTTTAGAAGTCGCATTCCGCCTTAAAATGTTGTTAATCCATTTTTTCGGTTTGTCAAGAAATGAATTGATGTCGTTTAGCACGTTTTACTCTCATGATTTCAAGGTCTTTTGAAAATCTATTTTTCAAAGTATCCTAAGTAGTTTGGATTTAAATTGGAATTTGCTGAGTTGGAGTTACAGCTGTTGAAAAAAGATTTTTTAATAACAAACTCACATCTAACGTTTCATACAACATATGGCCAGTATAGAAGCTCGACTACATAATGAAATGGTAAATGCTATTGAATACTTTAAGTATGAAAATAAACTCCCTTGCATAGATGAGGTGTGGTGATATACGCAGGGAACCACTAGTCTTTTTATAAGGTTCCCTGAAGGCCGTATATTGATTTATACAACATACTGTATATTATATACTATCAAACCTGCTATAACGAACACGATGGGTGCATCGAGTTTATCCGTGAAATACAATTAAATGGCTAAAGTAATTTATCATATTGCATGTTTCAATTGTTTACTGATTAAAACAAGTATGTTAAACAAAAAAGATCGGTTTCAATTATGGCTACACATTATTACATCATTCATCCGCTTGCAGCTGATCAGGATTCCAAGCTTCTTCCTAATCTTTGATACGTTATGTGGAGTTCTCAACTTATACAGCCAACCATTTTTGCATTCAAAATCGTTGAAATTTTTCTGTTTGAGAAATTTTACTTAATAAATTCTGCAGTTCGGTGAGTTTAGAACCACAGAAGCAATGTCGGTTCGTTCGCATCTTCACAATTTTTGTTCACGCCCTTTAAGTAATTTTACAGATAAGATATGCAACTTCTTGCATACTTCAAAATTTTCAACTCCTTTCTATTTCTCAGGAATAATCCATAACAGTGACTACAGAATAATAATGGAGTAACAAGGCGCTGAGTGATATTGTTAGGAATTCCAGCTTTTAATATACACTGAGTGAGCATATTATTATGACCACCCTGTCAGTATCTCGTTGGGCCACCTTCTGCCTTTAATACTGCGGTGATTCTTCGTGGCATTGATTCCACACATGCCAGGAAAACATTCCCCAGACCATAACACTGCCCGCGCCGGCCTGAAGGGTTGTACTCATGCATGCGGGGTCCATGCTTTCGTGCTGTTTCCGCCAGATTCTCACGCGGCCGTCTGCATGATGTAACTGGAATCGTGACTCGTCAGACCACATGATTTGTTTCCACTGCTCGATAGTCCAGTCCTTGTGCTCCTAAGCGAATTGGAGTCGTTTCCGGTTGTTGGTGCAGACAGCAAAGGTGTGGGACAGGTTTCGGCTTCCGTATCCCATGCGATGCAGTGTGCGGCGGACAGTGCATTCAGAGACCGTTTTGGAGGACCCCCTGATTAAGGTCAGCAGTGATTTGATGCACAGTTGCCCTTTTGTTATCCTTTACCAGTCGTGACAGTCTCCGTTCTGTCCGATCATCAACCATCTGCGGGCGGCCACAACGCGAACGTTTAGACCCGGTCTTCCGGCTAACCGTCCAGTCTTTAAATACTTTAACGACGGCTGCTCTTGAGCACCCCACGAATGCTGCTGTTTCGCTGATACTCGCTCCATAGCTCCGAGCACCTACAATCATCCCGCGTTCGAAGGCTGTTAAATTGCGTCATTTACCCAGAGTTGAAGAATGGAACACGTCTACTGTTGTCGACGACACTCTGCTTCCATTTTTATATTGGTCCGGCCCGCTAGCAACATTGTGGCGACGTCCGTGCGTGCATTTGCATAAACATATTAGGTGGTCATAATAATATCTCACTCAGTGTATAGTTCTTTTTAAAGTGCTGTAATAGATAAAACGAATCGTTTAGAACAGGCAATAAGAAGGTGATGTGCACGTTTTTAATGACTGGGAAATTCAAATTTTTACCCCCCCCCAAAAAAAAAAGTTACAACAGTTTCTTATTACTTCATTGTTGTTATCATTTAAACGTCGGAATCTTCACGGTAAATAACTGTATTTTCGTAGGCAGAGAAATTCAGAATGTGTTATAGAAATTTTGCTCATGATATCCGTGATTCCTACTCATTATACAGGGTGATTACAAAAGAACTTCACACTTTTAAAAATTTATTACATCAAAGCTATTCAGAATATAGACACACCACATACGGATTCTTAAAGAAAAACTCTTGAAGTTATTATGACACAGTTAAAGATGTTCAATATGCCCCCTTGTAGTCGAATTCGTCCCAAACCCGCATTAACATGTCTCCATCAATCCCACGTATCGCTACCGTAATGCGTTCTTTCAGCTCGTCTAGGTCACGGGGAAGGGGTAGGGTGAAGACCTTGTCCTTTACACAACCCCATAAAAAGAAATCACAGCGGTGAATTGGTCGAGCAAACAATAACCTGGAACTTGCAAAGTGGCCACCGCGGAGCCCCGACCTCACACCTTGTGATTTATTTTTATGGGGGTGTGTAAAGGACAAGGTCTTCACCCTACTCCTTCCACGTGACCTAGACGAGCTGAAAGAACGCATTACGGTAGCGATACGTGGGATTGATGGAGACATGTTAATGCGGGTTTGGGATGAATTCGAATACGGCATTGATGTATGCCGTGTCACGACAGGGGGGCATATTGAACATCTTTAACTGTGTCACAATAAACTTCAAGAGTTTTTCTTTAAGAATCCGTATTTGGTGTGTCTATATTCTGAATAGCTTTGATGTAATAAATTTTTAAAAGTGTGAAGTTCTTTTGTAATCACCCTGTACTTGGGAATATACACAAAAAACCAACAATTTGCTCGCTATAGCCGTGAACTCATTGCAACCGTGCTTTCTATATTCTATTTCGACTGTATTTGTTTTTTTGATGCTACATTAGTACAATAAAATCAGAAAAGCACTATATATGATTATTACAGAAAATCTATTCTTAATTCTTTGATGAACATTACAAAATTAATTTTAATCAAGTTTTGGCCACCCATCTGATATACACGGGGTGCTGATTGTAAAGGCTGAGAGATTTATATTGTTATGATGATATTCTTATTGTAACAGAATACGTCGTCACTGATGAAATGATTGTTTTAATATCGTATATCCATTCTGTTATAGAGCAAAGGTAGAATTGCGAAGGATCTTTCACGACCTTCATGAATATCGGTGTTTTGCCCAAGTTATTATGAAGACTGCGGATGAGGAAGTCATGGGTTTATTTTTGTTACACGAGAAGAGGAATATTTTCAAATGACCTTAGAGGAGAAATTAATAAAAGTTCCCGAGATTAATAAGTTATTTCCTCGTGAACTAACGGTGTTTTTATTTATTACAGAACGATGACCGGCTGTGGCGTCGTCATAGCTCCACGAGATAATTTTATTTATTTTTGAATCATGAGAAAGTTGACCGAATCTTAATAAATGCTGGGGTATCATAACTTTTTTTTTTCAAATTTGCTTTATGTAATTTACCAAATGTTTCTTCTTTCTTATAACGGAGTTGGAGAAAGAAAATTCTATGAGAGGATTACGCAAATAAATTATGCCTCTCCTACTCGATTACACAAACACACACACGCAACGAACGCACGTGAAAAAAGTCGAAATTACTTGAGACCTTCCAACTGAGGTGTCCTTGTTTCATGTCCGTAGACAAGTAATAAAAGCAATGAGGTAAACTTTGTTTACGAATTTTCAAATGCTTATTTGACGATTTTAGAATTAAATCTTTCAAGCTCGTTTCCAAAAGTTATACGTATAGCTCGCTTTCATATTAAATAAATCAATATCTCTCTCTCCCCAATTCCACAAATAAAATAAAATAATGTGTGGAGGGCATGCAATTCCTAACACAGCCTTTATTATTACCAATAATTATACACGAAATGCTACTTGACAATATTTTCAAGTATTTTTAAATAAAACCCTCCATTTCTTCAAGCAAAGATCCTGTTAAGCAGAGAACCGTCGAAATCATGAGGAGCCAATAGAATTATTTACAAATTAGTATTAATACTTATAAATCACAATCACAAGTGATTAGTGAAGATGGCAATGGACTTGCTCATTTTATTTTTTTGTTTGTGTGTATTTAAGTTTATTTATCAAATAAAAATTGTACACTCGGAATAAACAAAGTGCGTGAAGTTACTGAGGTCAGCAATACAGCTTCTACACTTCCCAAGTAATCTTTATGAAATGTTCCATCGCAGCCCCTGATGCATGTGATTATCCGCTACACGTTTATCTCTTCCGAAATAACTGAACGATTTGCATATTAGTTGCAGGCTAATTCATCCAATCCGGGACAGTTTTAATATCTAGCGATACAGGATATATCTGCCCCTTTATAAAATTAAAATTTTTGAAGGAGTCGGTGATGTCGTTATGTTGGGAAAGTCGTTTATAATTTTTTGAAATATAATTTCATTACAGATTTCAGGGCCACAAGTTCTACGATATCAATTTGGTCATTTCGCTGTGGCTGTAGAAAGTATAAAAAAAATTATATATTAAAAAACTGTGGATACAATACACAAAAAATGATAAAGCTTTGTAATAATTTACCATTTTATTGTGTTTAAAAACCATTAATAAACACATACACCAGTGACGTCTACTGGCAGCTTAATGTTGTCTAAATTTATCTCCGTATCATTTAAAAAGCGTGGTTGAAAAAGAAATGACTATATAAGCTGCAATAAAGGTTAACATTAAGTTGCAGTAAGGACAGAACATTATTTCGGAGTAGGCGAGTAGAATACATCAGCAGATTTGTCATGGGTGAATAAGGACTCTCAAATTTGCAAAGAAATGCCACAAGCTGGGCAATAGAAAAGTGAAAAATCGTCTGGCCGATCGAATCAATATTCCTCTTGTTTCATACTGGAAAGAGGATTAGAAAACATCAGAAGCGCCATGTGGCATTAGATCTGTTTTGTTTAGGTGTTAGACAAATAGCGCGTGGGGAATCCTTTCTGGCAAACGTCAGATTCCTTATTTCTTTTACATATGCATCCAAATAACGAACCGTAATTGAGTAATGTTGAGTAAAGTGCAGTAGCCGGTGCACGCTGTAAGATAACGCAAACGAGCACTTCCAATATGATATCGAGCCTTGTTATGTGCGTCATTGTCAGCGAATGGTTCTAAGAGTACTGGACTAACTTATTACAATCTCCCTAGCAAAAAGGATCTACCAATTTTTGACATCTTGATGAACCTGATATCTACCTGAATTCAATCTGTTCTGAAAGCCAAAGGATGAGCTACACGCTACTATTTGACAACCTGATCATATGTGAAAAGTTTGGTAAAACTGATCATACGTGAAAAGTTTTTGACGATAACTCTTTACGATCTTCCTCCCAACATACGCCGAAATTTTAAAATGAAAAACTTTGCCATCCATTTATATAAAAAAGGAAGACAATGAATCTGTTCATTGAATAAAACGGTCTCGACTGTCTTGAAGTGTGATAGGGATTTAAGATTATTAAGACAAATTTAAGCGATAAAGAAAAGCCAAACATGAACATTAGGGGTCCAGCTCCATGTTGTGTGAGTTGCGAGCGCTTCATAAAGAAATAATTACTTCATAGCTGGAGAGCTGCGCCCCCCAGACCTCCCTCTTACCAACAGATATATTCCCCCTATTTTACTGGTTACAGTAAAAGGCTATAAAACGTCGAAGCTCACCCAACGTGGCGCTGGACCCCTAATGGTCATGTTTACTGAAGAAAAAGTCTAAATCGATTCAAATCGCCATTCTTAGAATTTCAGGAAAAGTTATTAATTTAACTTATTCAGCAGAGAGAGTTACTTACTGAAGAAATTATAAATCTCAATTTGGCGTTTCACAATTATGTTCTTTTTTTTAATGATTTTTACTTATGAACTAATTTATAATAATTATTAGAGCAACTAGAGATAAACATTTACTTTTACTTTGGTTTAAAGTCATTTTCCTCTCTCATTCACCTTTAAAAAATATTATCACTTCTCCACTGATAAAGTTTAAAAAAATTTCTGTACGGAAACAGACTTTCATAATTTCATTGAACATATCGTTCATGTAGTCTGTATTTTATTAGGGGTGAAGTTTAGAAGTTTGTAAGTAAGGATTTAATATCCTTCAATTTGACAGAAGTATTTCAATTTCCACTAAGTGAAAGATCAATTACTGAACAACGGAATTGCCACTAAACGTTGTTTCCATGCGACTTTAATAAAGCTTTAATTCATCCTATGGATAAAGCTGGTGCACTGCATTGTTAGAGCTCAATCTCTATTTTGATGACTTCTGTAAAAATAGCTGATAAAGCTCTTTAACAAATTTAATTATCTCTGAGGACTTACTTCTAGTCAACAACTCCGTAGAAGATCGAAGACCTAATAATCTTTGCTTTATTAAAAATAGCTGATATGCCCGGCGTTGCTCGGTCTGTTTGTTTGATGAAATTTTGCAATATCTGAATTTGAATATGAATAAGAACACATGAAGAATCCTTAGAGTTAATAAAGTAACTATTCACTTTCGAAAAACGAAAAGAATTCTTTAAAATGCTTGCACTGGAGTTTTGTTTCCGATTGGGTTTGCCCAGGAAAATTCGACATTGCATCCTTAACATTTTAGAATATCAAAGAAAGAAATAATTCAATATTGTCTATATTAAAAATATATCATAGATTGATTGAGAGAGTTCAGGAACTCTGTTTACAACCGCGACAACATCCCTCATCAACATGTACTCAGTCACAGAGCGTGGAATCATGTGCTGAATGTGATTTTTCATATTGACAGGATCAGTCTTTCGTGGTAACTTTTCCGAAAAACTTTTCCGCGGGTTTTCCAGAAAACCTGATGATCAGGTAACTTTTCCGCGCCAGGGCCTGTCTATCTCGTGGGCTACGTAGTCGACCAAATTTAGGGCTTAATATTGGCAGAAAAAGAATTAGCAATGGTCGACTAATGATGATGTAACAATGTAAGAGATTTCCGTTATCATGCCTTCTGTCTAGGTGGTGTTGCTCAGCATATATTAATTTCATCAACCATTGTTGACGCAACATAACACGACCAGGGTTGCCAACTTACCGGTTTTTAGATGGAAATACTTATTGTTGGATATTGTTATAATACAAGCTAAACAATACACAAATGTAATAATTATTACACGGTTGGGAACGCTGAACACGACCAGCCGATTGTTGACGCAAACGGACGGGCTGATCGTTCCCACATGCAAGTAAGCAAACATAAACCAAGTCTACGGAGGGTTGATTCACATAAAATGAGACGACTTTAAACGCCGCGTATGACCTTGACGGAATGTGATTTGCATGACTCGTCCACTATTCATGGAGATTAGCTTTGTATACACTTGTTGCTGTTATTTGGGACATTTCTTGCTGAAACATGGCTTCCAAAATCACAGCTTTTTGGGAAGGGTATATGTTTAGCTTTTCCGACGCTAACTTCAGTTTTTCGTGCATTGTCGAATTACGCAAACGAAATGGTATTGTGGTATCCAAAGCTACTGTGGGTCGAATAATCAAAAAGAACAAATTGCGACCATCTAATGAACGTGGACGAGCAGAGAAGCAGACCAGAAACAAGCCCCAGCCAACACGCCCAGCTCAGGTGGTGCGAGAAATCCGGTCTGAAGTGCTGAAAGAAAATCCCCCCGCACAGAGAAGTCTAGCCCAAACGAAAGGTATTTCACAGGCAACAGTCTCCAGAATAATTCATGACAATCTTGGGCTGAAGCGACGTCATAAAGCGCAAAAGTTTGGATCCACATGGACAAGGCATCAAGCCACACTGCCAAGTCATCTGTGGCTTACTACAGGAAGATGGAACAGGAGACGGGTATACGAGTTATTCCCTTCTCTCATGTGCCTGTAAAATCTCCTGACGCATCACCGATGGATTTCTGTGGTTTTGGTCTCCTGAAACGACGGCTCGGAAGTCGCCGACCAAGAACCGTTGATGGGCTATGGAAAGTGTGTCAGCAGGTGTGGAACGAACTTGCCATAGAGTCCCTCAAACCCAGCCTACTTCAGTGGAAATTACGGTGCCGGGCGATAGTCCAACGTGGCTCTCACATCGAACACAACCGATGGTGGCGCCATGGTATTACACCATCGTAACAGAACTGCAAAGTCGTCTCATTTTATCTGAATCAACCCTCCGTATTTCATATAGAGAGATAAAGGGATTATTAATTTCTGTGTTTTGGGGACACTTATCTCCAATTTTAGATTATTTCCATCAGTGTGGTAGTATTACACAGCTGGTAAAGTTCACTTTATAACTTACTTCCAACTTGCATTTTAAAACCGGACAAACATACAAACATTACGCTGTATGTAAATAGTTTTACAACAAAGTTGTATGATCTATTGACTGCAAGTTTTCATACCAGCTATTGATAGCAAAAAAAATTTCATATAAATTTTTTAGATCTCGGTAAGGGCGAGTCTTTTGTGTCAGATAATTGCTTTTGTTATGCAATGCACGATCCCTGGTATATAAGATCTTTTATTAGTAAATTTTCGATATCCCTAGTTTTTGGACGCTATCTTATGATACCCTCATCTAGAAATCCTTTACTTATCTTGCAGAAACAAATGCTGTATACGAACTACATAGATATATTCAAAGGATGGCCCACTTTGCAAGGGATGAATTGAAATCAATACAAAGAAAAATTTTACGTTTATCACCTGAAGTAAAAGAAATCAAAACTATAATGAAGATTCTCGGGGTATTGCTTGATAACAACTTACCATTCAATCCATAACAACTTGCGATAACATAAGCAATTGGATTTCTCAATTTCGTAAAGCTACATTTTTAATGAAAAGTTACAAATAAACACTTGCATTTAAACGAGCTCATAAAAGTATCATTAGTATCAATCTAGAATATATTTTTGTACTTTGTCAACTATCTTGAAGTTTTCAAAATTTAAAGTGTCACATAATAATAATTCGATTCGTACAACATTTTCAATTGGAATAATAGCTCAGTTTACCAACCTTAAAAAACTTAATTCACATTGTAAAAAACTAAAATTGTAAATCGGTTATCACCGATGAAAGTCGTTCTAATCATTTTGTAGGCCAGCAATTAAAATCATCAATAAATAACAGATCCTCACAAAACTTTTATCTAAACAAAATAACTAAATAAAAATAAACGTCAAATTCGATAATGGGGATAAGAATTTGCGACGATCGACATATGATATGGACGTGAAATTTCACCTTGAGCTGTTTAATTCATTGCTGTGTTCGTAGTTTGAATACTTTTGTAGACATCGGCCAAAACCTAAATTTTCATCATATTCGATATCTCGAAATGAGATAGAAAGCGACCTAGCGATAGTCAGGCTAACCGAAATGATTTTGCTATAAATATATAATTACGATGAAGAATTATCAATGTTTTAACAAAATAATTTTTTTATAATTAATCCTGAGCCATCAAAACAATTTAAACATAAATAAATATAAATAAATATTTATTCAATTACTGACTCCAAAGCTTATTGAAAAATTACTCCTTCATTAAAACTAATTAAAACTAATTGATTCCTGTTCCTAATTACTTATGTACATTCAAACAATGCATATTTTAAAATTATTTACAATTACTTACAATTTCTTCACTTCATTTAGCAATTTTCACATCTTTTTAGGAAATTTTTACATTAATCATTAAAACAGTTTTTGACACCTCTTTAGAAGTAAGCAATCCACTTATCTTCAAGATAAAGTCATTGAGGAATTATCCAGGCTTCTCCGCTGTGTTGATTAAGATGATATTAATCCTTCATAGCGGCTGCTACAGATTTCCTCTATCTCCAAGGATAATGGGTAATGTATATTCCGTCAGCAATTGAATCCATATAAAAATTATATACCATGCTCATTCATAGCTGTACAATAAACGTTTTCGAGCACAGTTGCACTCATCATCAGATTATTTCATAATCACTTAAACCTTAAAACTTTAAAAATACTCTCCCTCCCAAAAAAATGTTCTCAACTTAAAATTACATATTCATAAAATTAGCCAATCATTGCTCAAGTCATACGAGATTTGCGCAATAGTGTTTTCGTCATTCCTGATGAAAAAACGCTTCCTTAATGATGCGTTTCCAAAAGTTTTTTCTTGATCAAAGATCATCACATTTTCCCAGTCAGGGGTATGTCCACTCGCATAACGATGCCCGATATCCTTGTTTTCAAAAACCTGGAGGACTGACTCTATATAATTTGTATCAAAATTGCTACATTTTAGTTTATAAATCACATTAAATTTTTCTTTTCTTATATCTGCATCCTCTTTTTTTATCGTTTGTCTATGCACATTCACCAATTTATTCCTAATCGTATTATTAATCTTTGGAACAATTTCAACATTTGTGCTCTTAAACAGTTTCTTAATTTTCAACATAATCAACATAGTGGGGAAGACTGGATAATTTCTCAATGACTTTATCTTGAAGGTAAGTGGATTGTTTACCTTCCAAGGAGATGACAAAAAACTGTTTTTATGATTAATGTAAAAATTACTAAATGAAGGGAAGAAATTGTAAATAATTTTAATATTACATAGTTTGAATGTACATAAGTAATTATGAATGGGAATCAATTAGTTTTAATGAAGGTGTAATTTTAAATAAGTTTTGGAGTCAGTAATTGAATAAATATTTATTTATACTTATTTATATTTAAATTGTTTTGATGGTTAAGGATTGATTATAAAAAATTATTTTGTTAAAATAATCGAAATGAATTTCATAAACATTATCTATGTAGTAGTAAGCTCTTCTTAAAGAGATCACCCACATTCTTATAGGACTTATACGTAGATATTGATACCAGCCAATTTAACTTTTTTGTTCGATTTATGGCCTCAGCCCATTTACCCGAAATTTAATAAGAAGCACATAGTCGCAGCAATTATTAGTCATGTTGCCGGAGTCAACTGAGAGCAGATAAATTTAATGTAATTTATGTAATTGGCCACTTAGGGCATCCAGTTATCTTTTAATATAAAATTGGACTCTTTTTATCCTCTTAAATAAGTTCGCAGGATTACGAGGAGAAAAAGCCGAATATATTCGAAAACTGGAGTGTATAAGGTGTTTCAGAATGGTTTATACAAACTTTCAGTACAGTTCCAGGGACGAAAACAAGCAGAAAATATCATATGAATATGGGGTCGAAAAAGCTTCTTTCTAGAATTATAACGGTTTGAAGATGTCCTGTAGGAAATTAACGTTAAAGCGTATAGGAGTTGTAAACCGTATAGGATTTATTTCTATGGTACAACAAGACAATACACTTGTTGTCAAAGGCAATTGCTATAGTAAAGGCTCAAAACGGCCTCCGATTCTTTGAATTGAGGGGCTCGGGGCAATAACGACGTAACCCACAGGAAGAACTTAATAAATGTAATAATTACTGCTTGTGAAATCCATTTACGAGGGGCGATTGATAAATAAGGTCTCCATGGCTGTAACTTTTTTATTTGTTAACCGATTTTCAAAATTCTTTTTGTATCTTATACTCACATTTGTCCTCTATGTAATGCACTATTCACTTTTCGACATAGTCCCCATCCCTTTCCACGCATTGCGCCAACGCGTGACTAGTTGGGTGAACCCGTCGGAGAGGAATTCCGGAGTTGTTGTCGACACCAGGATTGAATGGCAGCTTTGGACCCTCTTCTAGAGTACGATAACGTCCGCCCGCACACGAGTTACCACACACCAGAGGCGTGCCTACAGTTCAAACATGAAAAATTGCAGTTCAAAAATGAAAGAGACTTTGCATATTGCGACTTTCACCACTTCCCAAAGAAGAAAGAGCCCCTTAAGGGACATGAGTTGGTTCTGACGGCGAGGTAAACGCTCCCATTCAATCCTGGTATCGACAACAACTCCGGAATTCCTCTCCGACGGGTTCACCCAACTAGTCACGCGTCGGCGCAATGCTTGGAAAGGAATGGGGACTATGTCGAAAAGTGAATAGTGCATTACATAGAGGACAAATGTGAGTATAAGATACAAAAAGAATTTTGAAAATCCGTTAACAAATAAAAAAGTTACAGCCATGGAGACCTTATTTATCAATCGCCCCTCGTACTGTACGTTTCAGTAATAATTGCACAAGTAAACTGTAATCACAGTCAAGCAAAACATCAACCATACAGAATTACAGATTTAAAATACAGGGTGATTCAATATGATGTACGGCATTTCAAAATTTTACTATGAATTTATTTTATAACATAAACTGTCCAGACCGGGTTTAAAATGCGGGAAAACTCAAATAGTTTTAACCTTCCCGCAATTGGAGGCTGTGGCGGTTTTAGTGTCGCGATAAAGGTAAAGATGGCGGCTGTGAATAAAAAGGCATATTGCGTCTTGGAGTATCAGACCTACCAACTCACCCGGATTTTGACAATCTCACCCGGCGGATCGTAAAAATCTCCCGGCGAATAGTACTCTCGTAAAAGAACCCCTTAAACTTTCCCTTCTTTCCCTATGATGCACCAGCAATTTACTTACTGAGCATTTATTTCTCACGTACGGTGTATCTTACTCCCTTAATTATTTTGACTAGTATATAATATGTAATTGTGACATCCTAATCCTATATATTAAAACGCAAAGCACTTTTTAGAGCAAAGTCGGCACTTTGCGCATGCGCATTGATCATTGTTATCGTCGTTAATTGTTGTATGTTATTGTCGTAAATTTGATCATCAATGCTAGCAAAGTTCTTGATTGTGACGTCTTTGTGGAGAGGATTTTTTTTGAAACCACACAGTTGTTTACCGTCAAATTTTGACGGGTTTCATATATAGTGTGAAATTAAGTCCAAAAATAAAACTTCAGTGCACAATTTTTGTAACAATTAATTATGTTATAGATATGTATATTTTATCCTACAAAAATTTGCTATCACCCGGTTTTCCACTAAAAATAGTTGGCAGGTCTGGAGTATGCAAAAACAAACTTTATAATTTTAGTCCAGCGGGCATTTCGTAGGCAATTTCATAAAGATTGCCCTACTGACAAAAGCATCCGGAAGTGGTATGATCAATTACTGGAAACTGGATATCTTTGTAAACGCAAAGGCACGGGAAGCCCATGTGTAAGTGAAGAAAAGAGTTCGGGATGAGATTGACTATCATCTTGACACTGTCTGGGTGAAACGAGGGAGTCACATAGAACATTTGTAATGCTGGAATCAATAAATATTTGAGTTTTCCTACATTTTAAACCCAATCTGGTTAGTTTATGTTATAAAATAAATGCATAGTAAAAATTTGAAACGCCGCACATCATTTTGAAGCACCCTGTATAACACCACTTTTCTCAAAAAATTCTTCCTGTGGGTTAGGTCCTTATTGCCCCGAGCCCTTAAATTGTCGTAGCTCTTCTTCCAGGACAAACTTCAAACCCTAGAAAAAAAGCGTTTTCGACCCAATGTTCATATGACATTTTCTGCTTGTTTAATCCCTGGAACGTATCCTGAAAGTTTGCATAGACCATTCAGAAACACCCTGTATATTCGGTAATGGAAATTTTATATAGTATGGAGTTATGAAAGGCGTGGTGTCGAAATCTCGTGGAATTAGACTATGTTCTTCGTCACTTTAGCCACTAAATAAAAAGAGAGATGCAATTAGGAGAACCTCAAGGATATTAATGGAAAAAGCGTAATGAATAATTTCGCGACCTACATTCGAACCAAGGAGCACGAATATCCAGTTCGTTGCCTCTACGAGATAGTCAACGTGGAAGCCCAATGATAGGGTAAGCACCCAGCTCGCAAATTCCTCCTTTCCAAAGCATCAGAAAACTGATAGAAATTTATCCTTATACAGCCTTGGAGACAGCCTTGTTGTCCGCGGTGGCTCAGTTGATAGAGGTGACGAACTGGATACTCGTGGTCCCTGGTTCTAAAACTTTCCTTCCCTTTTGTTCCATTAGTATCTGAATCTGATATTTGGAGTATTAACTCCAGTTTTAATGTACATGTATTACTTTCGTAGGAGAAGCTCGTTTTAAAACACCCCTTGAATACGAGAGTCTGATCAAAACATTTAAGTAAAAACCATATCTGGAGCATTCGTTTCTAACAGACACGAGAATCTCTGGAAGACGTTTGAATTCTTATCAGCTCACGGACATCACCATTAAGATTGAGATTCAAGAATTAAAAACGACAGCAGTATGCAGCGTTCTTCAAGCTCAAACAAGCTATTGCTTTATGCTGGGATCATTGATGCTTAATGGACCATTGCAATTTTATCTCTAGAAATTTTGGTGTTCTTTACGCATTTAAATATCGCTTTATTCAGAGAAATTCACTTGAGTCAGAAAAATTAATGTTTATGAATCCCAGTCTATCTGACTGTGGACAAAGCTGAGTAAATATTATTTAATTCTAAATGTCTCGCCAGAATTATAAAATCATTAATGTATGACTAGGTTTATGATTAACATGGTAGAAAAAAATTAAACTTTAAACAAAAATCATTTTCTGCTTTAATTAAATTAATATTAAATTTCCCCAAAATAAGTTTATTTATTTATCCAGAAACAACAAAAAATCAATTCAATGCTTCAACCCAGATTATTTGGTTCGGTCCTCAGCCGCTGCTTTGTCCGTCTGATTAAAATACCATAGAAGGATCATTTCAGAAACTCATCCGATGATTCTTTAGTAAACGAGATTCAATTAGATGTCAGCCATGCGTAAATTTGGAAAACGAGAGGTTTCTCCTTTTATCAGTTGACAGTGCGCGCTTCGGAAGGAGACAGTGAAGGATCGCGTTATCGGCTCCATCTGCTTCCACCATGTTCATTCAATGCAGTCTTGTCAACCTAAGCAAACGAATCCTTACCCTACCCTCCCTCTTTCCCCGATCCTTCCATAGAAATGCCTGTGTATCAACATCCATCTCTGCGCGCGATTGGTGATGCCACGAACAGATGGCATAGAGAGAATGCTGGGGCCTCGTCACTGGAAACAATTGGCTTGTGATGATCGATCGCCATTGCATCTTTTGACCAATAGCAATGAGTAGCCTCGCACTTGTTCTCTTTGATCATGGCGGACAGATGAAAATAGTTTAAAACTTTTTGCCTTTTTGGGGAGCATGAAGTGGCTTTTATTGCAACCCTTTTATTCAGATTCAAAGCGCTGAAAAATTTCATTAAAAGTGCTGCTTTGCTTCCTTTATAAACAACGATTACTTTAAAAAAAAATATGGTATCATTTGCCAAAATCACAAGTTAGTGCTGTCCAATGGAGAGTTTGGTATGGGAAATGAGGATGCCGGGACACATTAATGAAGAATTTTCAGTGAATATTTCACAAAGTTTTCAGCTACACAATAGCTGCATTCAAAAATTAAAATCAGTTTTCGGGTTTTGGGGTTCTGGATTTGGTTTTCGAGTGTTGTTCATATAGGGAGAAATATCAAAACATAAACATTGAATATCCGCCATCTTTTGAGGGCATCGAGACCCATGGCTGCCATGGCTCTGAACTTATCCCATTGTTATACAATACATCCAAACACGCAACAACTCGTCACCATCGTTATACAATAACAAGTCGGGCAAAAACGGCGCACTTCGATGAGTAGCAGTATAGGATTGCCTTCCTCTTGCCCTCAAAAAATAGCAGCTGTACCCATTATTCAATGCGAAGATATTTTCCCCTATAGCATTGCACCGTTTTTAGTCGGGTTTTCAAGTGATTTTACTAAATCACTGTCTGGCAAACGTTTAGTAAAAACTTTAATATTGGATATTATGTATCTGGAAATAACTGTACAGAACACTATTCTGCTTACTGTCCTTAGAGGCTTAAAGTAATGGTGGCTGGAAGTGCGCGAAAGCGCGACGGGAATCTTAGATTGAGACTGGATTACATAACCTGTACGCTTATGTAAACCACGGTTTTTGAAAAACCGAGAAGTTCCGTGGTTTGGGTTCTGCTTCGGTTTTTGATTTTAGATCAGCGGTGACGTCATATTTTTTAAAACCTAAAACTCTAAGAACGTTATAACTGGAGTTTAGCTTCTTCTTTTTTTTTTATTTTTGAGTGCAGCTCTTGTGAATGAAAACTTTCACTGCAAAAGATACAGAAGAATCCTCGTCCATGGAAAAAAGGAAAAACATTTCGATACATTTTGACTGACATATCTCAATTTCTCTCATGAAACGTTTTCAATTAAAACGCTGCACTAACATAAAATTCACTGAAATTGTTATGTCTACATGAATAGGTTTGAATAGGTTTAAGAAAAAAAAGCAAGAATAAAAAAACAGCAGAGTTTTGAATTATAGTTTAACAAAAGAAGTTGTTTACGTACTTAATATTTAAAATTACAAAGTTGAACTTATTTCACATTTTACTATGTTTTTTTCAGTTCTTGTTCCAAGAAAAAAGTAATCTAAATCTAATAGTTTAGTGTTATTAGGTTTGAATGCAATGGAATTCTTCAGTACCTTTTATAACATACATTACATAGATAAATACATGCTTGGTTTACTCAATACCATTATAATCTAGATTTTGACGAAAATGTTCAAAATAAAATGGATTCTTTTTATCATTGTTTTTATCAAGTTCTTTCAATCGCAAAACACGCAAGAAAATAATTTTGGAGATGTCTGAAAATGCCTTCGTTCATAAAAGGAACTGTTTTTATTTTAGATTATTTTCTGAGGTGCGGAACTGTTTCCGTTGCATTTGCGATTTTACATGAAGAAACAATAAAAAAACTAAGGCGGTAATATCAGGTTAACATATAAGATGCAAGTTACATTTTTTCCGTCGAGACGAAATTAAAATAAAAATGTAGCGTTGGTGAAGCTGAATGGACACTAATGTCATATTAGCTAATTTCTGGAGTTTGGTTTTCTCTAACAATTTGCCGCCAACCTTGGACTTATCGTTTTCCAAGTCGCCAAAAGTTTATTGATCATAACGACGCGAAGGATCAAATTTAATGATTGACCGTTCGACAACTCATCTCAAAATCATAAAGTTTTTTTTTGAAAGGAACTAGAAACACTAATGTAAATCATTAGAAGCTTTGCATAAAAGCAGATGATAGTGGGCGAAATATCAGAAAAGAATAAAGTCCTCTTTTCCTTGAAGACTCATAAATATTCGTAATATACAAAATTTCTTACATCCTTTGTGCAAAGACAAGTGCATGACAACTGAAAAGAAGGATATGATTAGACCAGTCAAATTTTAGAGAGATTATGAAATAATGCGTCCCTCTAGCGAACTGTCTCGTTATCAAAACTTATAACGAAAACAATATTGTCTAATAGGCGTGTTTCTCTTGGGAGGAGCTAAATTCTATTGATTTCTCGAGCTTATTCACGGGAGAATTTCAAAAGTTTGGAGAGAGTAAACGAGAATCTTAAAAATAACGTTGTCACCAGGATTGATGCGGATTGGTTATAATTTCCTCAATTTTCCAAACTAGATGACTGAAGATTTGAAAAACGTTTGAAAGCATATAAGATAACCATTTGTTAAAGTTTCAACTCATATGGACCACTTCTTAGCAATTATTTTGAAGTTTTTATTGAAATGGAAATAAAAGCGAAAAGAGTTCAGTTTCTCCAGTTGCCTAGGAAATTTAAAAGTGACGCAAGCACGCGAATAGAATTAATGAAGTAGTTAATATTTTGTGATGCTCTTTATAGCTTGAATAAAGTTCTCTGACAAATATTCAATATTTATGATAGTCTGTAGAATATTTTCCTAAGTTAGTTATGAACAGTACAAATACGAAGTGCTTTGTTATTTTATGATGAAATCTTTTGATGTTAAGAGATCTGGAGACTACTGAATATCTGTTAACAATAAGTTACGGCTGACTCTCTCTATATCAATTTCTAGAAAAAAAAAACCTGTTAATTATACGTATTTTTGATGACCATAGACTTTTGGGACAATTATTATAGTAAAAATATTATAATAAATTTTTCTACATACTATAGAAATTGAAGAATCTGAATTTGTTGAATATCATAAATTAGGATCGTATAGGTGATCGGATTCATTCCAGGAGTATGTGGTTGACCTACCATATATTGTTTAATTTAAATTGTAATTACGTTAATACTGAATATTTATATTTATTTCTTGGCTATTCCTGGTTACATTATTATTAATATAAATATAAAAATACAATTAAATCCAACAATACAATACAAAAAATTCATACAATAAAGCATAAAATAAATCTAATATGACAAAATAAAGCCCAATGAGTCAAGAGCAAAGAAAAAAATATTCAATATGCCCATAGTGGACAGTAGAAAACTAAAAAGGAAAACCAAAAATAGTTAAACTGGGAAAGGTGATCAACATTAGTTAATGAAAAAAATCCAAAATAGTCTGGAATGTGCAAACGGGTGACAGAATGGCGGTATCGTTGCGTGTGTAACAAAGAGTGGTTCCGACAAGAGCGCGGAAGCTCACAGCCCGCCGCTGCGTATTGTCAGTTCTTTGATTATAAAACGAGTTCCATGTAGGGATTGATTCCCTCCTGATGTTATTACTCGGTATCGTTTACCATTTGGTAGGCAACTTTGATATGTGACTGCAACATGTAAAGATTTAATGTTCGATGAGTCCACAATTATCAAGCTGCCACAGGAAAAAGTGCTCTCCAACACAACTACATGATTTCAGTATGTCAATTCCTTATCAAAGGTGTACAGTTTATATAATGAGGAATGAAATTATAAATTCTTTTAGAAAGAAAATAATACTGATGTGAGGCTAAGTTATGATTTATTTTAGGAATCTCTATTGGATATGATAACAAATATTTGGTCTTATAATAATTATGAGAACAAAGAGAATAATTATCCTGCAAAATAACATAATTTGAAATTTTTTAAAAGAAATATTTTTCTTATTGTAAGAAAATGAAGCAGACGGTTATCTATATATATAAAATTCAAATACCACTCACTCACTCACTCATCACGAAATTTCCAGAACTATGAAGCCTACAAACTCGAAATTTGACAAGTATATTTCTCTTGGCTTCTAGGTGCTCGCTAAGAAAGGATTTTATTTATTCTTTCTTCCTTTCCATTGT
>JAHWFO010024707.1:300703-354273 GCA_023313115.1 Rhysida immarginata | reverse complement strand
ATATTTTACCCCTTTGCCCCCTTATGGCCCTCCGTAAAAATATGCGATTTCTCGCATTTTTCCAGTATTTCGCGAGTAAAAATAAGTCTAGGATAATGAAATTTGGTACGGTGATGGCAATTGACTAGATCAAATATCTGTTTGGTTCATTTTTTAATTATTTGGATTCAATTTTTCGATATTTTATGTTTTCCGGATTATTTCCGGATTATTTCTTTGGTTTTCATAAATTAACATACAAATTAGCGTGTTGAAAGCTTACTTTTTCCATTGGTCATAAAATATGGATTTTGTTATTTGATGTAAAATTTATTTAAAGTACCCAGGACTATTTTTCGATTTATTATGAAGTAGCTGATATAGTCCCTCGGTTGGGCAACCCCGAAGACAAACGTAGGGGGTGGTCAAAATAATGTGACTCGACTCTGTACGAGAGGAAATTTATTATTTTAATACTTTGAAATATTTTTTTTTTAGAAAAATCTGAAAAGAGTTTTGTCGAGTGATTTTACGCTGCTTTTTTTTTTTTTTTTTAATTTCAAATATTAAAAAAAAAAAAAAAAAAAAAAATATAAACAGTACACGAATAAACGTTCAATCGGTAATCTAATAAATAATAATCCCAGGCTATGGAATTTTCATTTATAATCTAACTTTTTTCTTAAATAATAAATAACATTTGAAATGAATAAAATTGCTAAAAATTTTTAACAAATTTTGACACAAGATCCCGGACCAACATTCCTATATGATTTGATGTTCGCGAGCTATTCTAAAACAAAGAACCTACTCCGCCCCGTCTCGTTTCTATTTATTACTAATAAACTAATTAAACATGGTCTTTCTCAAAATACTCGTTCAAACAGTTGGATCCACGTGTGCAAACGAATTCACCAGTCTACAAGGCATGGCTCAAGCACTTTACTGGGATACGCTTTAAAACTGTTCCCAAGCGTTTCAAGACATCCATGAAGCTTTGAAAAGAAATGCTAACTTCAATCGAAGAAGAAAAAGAACAGTCAAAAGGCGCTAAATTATTGCTGTATGATAGGTAGGAGACACTGGTTAAGTTCTTCTTTGCTCCAAATAATCTGTCAAAGCATAGTCGTGGTATTAAGCGCCAGACACATGTGTAGATGTTTATTGGCGCTTCCAAAATATTTTCAATGGAAACATAATACTGCGCGGTGGAAAACATTAAATAATGGAAAACATTGTGAACTTTGAAGTGCTTTATTATACGCGTACGCTCAAATCCCGGGACCCAACATTTCGTAGGTTTTAAAGGTTGTTATTATGGCGCAAAAAAGTTAATGTTTGCACACGTGATACACCCATCTTGCAATGTAGATGGAAAGCGACTTGCCTCCAGTTTTATGAACCCTATAACCGGATGGATGCCTATAGGCATTGCTATCTCGTGGTCTTACTGAACGAAAAGTGCTTTTTTCGTAATTCCCATCTGGCACATTTGTATCTCCAAACTTGGCTTGTGATTAAAAAAAAATCATTGTTTATTGAACAAGTTATGTACGATCGAGAAATAATACCATTGGAGCAAAATAAAATAATACCATTGGCTTCACAACTCTCTTGTGGTTAAATATAATAAATAAAATTTGAAAGGAATGCACTGCTAAATAAATTTTTACAACTTTACGTAGGTTCACCTGTTTATGGTAGAAAAGTATGGATGAGATAATAGTACTTAAGCCTTTTGTGATATGATTTATAGGATCGTTTGAGAGTAAAGAAATAACGGAATAATATTTTTTGCAACCATCAAAATGAACCATCAATTTATGGTTTATTTATTGTTTGTTAGGTTTATTTTGGCATGCTATATATTTAGAGTAATTGAATTAAATTACTTTCCCATAATCTTGTTTATAAACAGAGGTATTGTCGACGTAATATAGGGTTTGTGTGTTCAAAGCAGACGAGGAAATTTCCATAAATGAGCCCGGAGGAAGAACTGTTACCCCGCGAGATACACTATTTTTAAATAAATAAACTGGACAATTACGGGAGCGTAGAAATCATTTTCTATTGCATTTCTGTCTCAATCTTTCTTTCTCACGTGATGAATCCGCAACGATGTTTCCACTGTAGAAATTTATTTCAACAGCGTAATTGATGCTCTCGTGAGGATTTCGTTTATGTGAGACAGGCATAGATTATAGAGGAGTTTCAGGCTGACCCCTTTCCTCTCGCGCAACGCCAGCTCGCTTCTTAACGACAGGCCTCGGGCTTTTCATGCCATTACGAAACCGATCATTTACGAGGAATGTAATGAGGACATTCTCCACAAAGGTATTAATTTCTTGATAACGAAGTTTCAACGAGTGATTTACTAAACGAGATTTCATAAAGGAGGGAGAGAGACAGAGACAACGAATTGTGCATTGGAATCTTACTGGTGAAAGACAAAATTCGACATTTGGAGTGATATTCTACTACAACTACTAAGAAAAACATATTCTTCTGTAAATCGTAGCACTTGACCTATCATCAAAACATTCCTTAAATTCAGTGAAAATATTTCAAATGTTACATAATATCTATTAATTTCTCAATTAATCTATTGAAGTGCTCAAGACTTTCTGGAGTTAAAGTGCAATCCCTTACGAAATGTAAACGTGTTCTGACGTAAACATAAATTATAGCATTCAGAATTATTTAAGGTTTGTCAGTTAAAAAAAATTCATGTTCAACTTAAAAAGAGTCGGTAAAAAAGTGAAACATTTTATGAAACTCTGAAAGAGAAGTAAAGAAACTGAAGAAAATTCGTCATTGCAATGTAAAAAATGGGAAGGAAATATTCCGCGACCTGGACTCGAACCAATGAACCTGCGCTTCCATTTGTGTTGTCATATGATTTCATGAACACCCATGAGGACACGTCATTAATAGCACTGCTACAGTAGCGCTCAGAAAATAAGGCACGAGTACAATTTTTTATGTAAATTTAAAAACGAATATCGGACTGAACCAATATCTTAAAGGAGGGTGTAGAAAGGTGAAACACTTCATAAGACCCAAACAATTGGGAGATAATTCTCATACAAAAACTGAACAGACGCTTTGGCTGGTTTGGTGACATTCAAAAAATAAGGCACAGGTCACTTTTGCTTAAAAAGCAAGTTTCCATTGTCACCAGAAAATGCATTAATATAACTGTAACAAAATACTCCTTCAATTTTTATAGGAAAATGTCAAATCAGAGGGTACATCTCGATTTGAAGGTCCAGAAGGCAATTGCAAAAGCCTCTGAGGAGGGGAAATCTTACAACAGCATTGCATCTGCTTTCGATATTCCAAACACTACAGTAAGAAATATTATTCAACGAAAGAGAGCAAGAGGAGACCTCCAAAGAAAGCCTGGATCAGGAAGACCACGTACTACCACAGAAAAGGAAAAGAGGCTGCTTTGTCGGTTATCGAAAGCTCAGCCCAGTCTTACAGCAGTGGATTTGAACCGTGATGAGCAAGATGAGGTTAAAGTTAGTGTTTCCACAAGAAACCGGTGTCTAGTAGAAGCAGACTTGAATGGTAGGCGTCCTGCAAAGAAACCTCTCGTTACAGCAGCGAACAGGAAGGCCCGACTTGCCTTTGCAAAGAAGCACCAGCACTGGAACTCCAACGAATGGGCGCTAATCCTCTGGAGTGACGAATCTAAGTTTCTGCTTTTTAAAACAGACGGAATACAGTATATTCGACGCCCCAAGAACAAGCGTTTCAATCCAAAATACCAAGTGCCCACAGTGAAGCATGGAAGGGGATCTCTGATCGTTTGGGGTTGTTTCAGTAGAAGTGGGGTGGGTCCTCTTGTGCGTGTTGTTGGTACTATGGATAAGAATACGTACAGAGATATTCTACAGAACCACATGCATCCCCACGGAAAAAAACTGCACGCCCAGAGGCTGGCTATTCCAACACGACAACAACCCCAAACACACGTCCAACCTTGTTAAGCATTATGTGGCTTCCAAAAAAGTTAGATTACTTGACTGGCCATCGCAGTCCCCTGATTTCAACCCCATCGAACGTCATCTGGGAGGATGAAAAATTTCAAATGCTTCAGGAAGAATGGTTTAAAATTTCGTCCGAAACCATGACAAAGTAAAACCAATTAGTCGATTCTATGCCTAGCAGATGTCAAGCTGTTATCAAGAGCAACGGCTATCCGATTAAGTACTAATGTATGACATCATCTCCTTTGATTTCTCACTTTTGTTTCAGATTTGCAACATGTTTGGTATGAAATAACCAGTGCCTTATTTTGTGAACACACATAAAAGACAAGTTTCTTTTTTATAAGCAAGATGTTATAAAAAATTGAGATATTTTTATTTATAAAGTTGTATTTCTCCATGTCATCTACCACCTCAAGTCTTATTGTTCTGTTAGAATAAAAGCCAAAAATTGTACTCGTGCCTCATTTTCTGAGCGCTACTGTATTTACAGTCCGCGATAGCTCAATTGATTAGAGCAGCGAAAATCGTAGTCCGTGATCCGAGTCCAGGTCGCGGAACTTTTCCTTCCCATGTTCTACATTTTATTCTATTGTACATGATCGTTTGTGTCTGTTTGCTCTGCAATCTGTTTGAGTAGGGTTATTCACTACTTGGTAATTTGTTGTCGCAATTGCACTCTGCTTTCGATGTCATGAAACAAAACTTGGCCTTTCATCATTTTGTGTGGTCTAACAGTCTTCGTTTCTTCGGTATGTCAAATACGAAGTGCTACCCAAAATTTCCGAGAATTTCCTTGTAAAAAAATAAGAAAACGTACCTTACCCCCAAATTTCCGCTGCCACCTTCAAAATAGTCACCTTCGGCACGTATGCAACGATCCCGGCGATTTTCCCAATTTTGGAAGCGCTCCTGGAAGTCCGAAGGCTGTAGGATGTTCAAGACCTGTTGCGATTCTAATTGGATATCTTCAACGGAGTTAAAACCTCGCTCTTTCATTTTAGGGAAGAGGTAGTAGTCGCAGGGGCCTAGATGAGGAGAGTAGGGACGATGGGGGACCGTTGCCGTGTAGTTTTTTACCAGGAATTCCTTCACAACGAGCGAGGTCTGTGCGGGCGCGTTGTCATGGTTGAGCAACCAGTCTTTGTTCTTTCACAACTTGAGCCATTTGCGCGAAATTTTCTTTCAGTCGCTTCAAAACCTCGCAGTAAAACTTCCTGTTGACAGTCTGATAAGGCCGAATAATTTGGAAATTCGCAGAAGCACAAAAACACGTTGCAACACAAACAACAATAACTCACAAAGAAATGCGCCAACGATTAACAAGAGGCGCACCAAGAGGCATTCAGCAGCAGAATCTATTACTGTTTTTGGTTTGGGCGGTATATTCAAATTCTCGGATAAGTTGGTTTTGCCGCTAGATATAACCTAATCTACTAGGTAAGTATATTTTATTATAAGCATCCCTAATATATAAAAATAAAATCCCTCATCCCGTCCGAAGCGTCTGTGCGAAGCCAACAATCAAAAAATCAACAAATGATTCGCGCTGTTGTTTGTCGATACGGTAGCGCCATTGTCAATCGTATAATGGCAACACCTCCTAGAGAGAAGGCCTCCGCACGGAAACGTCATACATTGTTACATCATCATAAGAAGTCATCGTTACATTGTATGACGTTTCCGTGCGCAGGCTTTCACTCTAGGCTGCATCGAGCATGGCCCATTCAATAATCCATTCTTCATTGTTTGCAGCATTGCTTTGAGCTTCAAGCTGAATACTCAGGATACCAAGTATAGTCGAAAACATGGTTGTTGTCACATAAACTAAATGCTAAACCAATTAAAGTCGGTCCATTCGGTGATCAGTGGGTTCGGAGATTGTAAGGAGGAGAGGGGAACCATTTGACCGTGGCGTAAAGGCACATATGACGCAAGACGTGATATGGAGGAAGCAGATCGGCAGATAGTTGTTCGCGTTCGTCGGAATGGCGTGGTGCATTACGAGTCCGTACCGAAAGGGACGAAAGTGAACAAGGGGAAGTACACACAGAATCTGGCTCGCCTCTGTGATGCTGCTGACCGGAAACTCCCAGAATTCTGGAAAAGCAAGGACAGGGTACTGCACTGACTAAATGGGAACGTCAACCCTTCTACACCCTCTCTACTCACCCGATCTCGTCCCATGCGACTTTTACCTGTTCTTCTGTCTGAAAAACGAACTCAAAAGGACTCGCTTTCAAGAGTGCATCTGAGGTTCAGGAATGTTTTCAGCCACTGTACTCGCGTTGGCAGAAGTGCATATTTGTAGAAGGGGAGTACGTTGAAGGTGGTTGTATTACACATGATAACAATATATCATATCCGTCAGGAAGGCCAGTCTCTGAACTTATAGATTTGTATAAATCTACAAATAATTTTCCAAGGGCTATTATAAAGCTGCAATTGAATTCAACAATGCAGGCGATCTCAAATATGATGAGCTCCGAGTACACTATTATTAAGAACATATACGGAATCCAGATTAAATTAACAAAAGTATTCGCTTAAAACGTTGTCATAGAAAAATTTTGAACAAGTAAATAATACGCTTCTTCATTTCTTTACCCTTGAAACTGAAAAGTGGAGACCCCTCATGCGAATCCGCGGATCATGTTCTCTAGAATACGCGGATTCTGTCGGAATACACAATCTTTGAACTATCGTCAGAGGAAAAATCCAGTGCTGATATATCAGGTGATCTGAGGAGCCACAAACTTTTGGAAATCAGGCGGTTATCAAACATTCCTTTAAGAATTCCTACATAGTGTCACCACACATTTCTCCGTCGTGTTGCAGGTAACAACGAGAAGTGCAACAAATAGCTGATTATGTAATTTACAAAAAAATGTACTCTTTTAACACATAGAAAGTACATATAGCCTACGAGCTGTATGGCCGGAGTTGCTCGGGCTCTTTGATGAAATTTTGCAATATCTGAATGTGAATATACAGTAAGTATGAATACATGAAAAAGGCTTAGAAATAATACAATAAAAATTCATATTGAAAAACTGAAAGGAAACTTTTAACTTTCTCGCAGTGGAATTATGTGCCCGCATTGAGTTTACCGAGAAAAATTCAGCATTGCATTCTTAATAAAATCGAACTCTGTTATAACGTTATTGACGGGACCGAGAATAAATCTACGTTATAACCGAGTGGAAATATATCTTATATATATCTTATAACCGAGTTTGCTTAATATCCTACCTTATGCATCATTAGAATCAAAATAGATGGGCTGAAGAATGAAAAGCTATTTTTGCTTGTACATTTATTAAATATTTTAAAAGTTACATATAAATTTCACAATAAGCACATTGTTACAAAGAGGTTCAGTACATCAGTTATTTGAAAAAGGTTCACGATTGAAGTCTGTTATCAACTTCTGCTTAGATTTAGCGTTCCAAAATTTTTTTCAAGATGTTCTTCTTAATATAATTTTTGTATTATAAAATAAAAGAATTTTTGTAAAATCCTTTCATTCCCTGACATTGATAGAACTTTATTAACTTTCGGATATTTTCCAAGGACTTTTTCAAGACTGGTAGTGGATCAACACATTCTTCCTCGGAATCAGAATCTGGTTCCTGCGTCTCGTGTTCTTTTTGAACTGCTTTTCATTTTTGGAAGTATCTATTTTGTTATCATCTAGACTCCAAAATTGTGGACTGGAATGTAATTTTTCATCATCATTATTTTATTATTTACTGTAGTATTATTTTATCGAATCAATGTTTACATTAAATTAATGGAAGTTATCTGATTATATCTCATATTCATACTAGTATAACACTTCAACAGTTACCAAATTCTCCTCGAACAGTATAAAGGATTCTAAATCTGGTTCTAGATCCATATTCATCAGGAGCTCGCTCAAAGGTACTTCATCTTCAAACTCAAAATGGTGGGCTTTAAAGCCGGCTTGTTCAACACTGTTTCCATTAGCGTTTTTGCTAACTACCTTCCATGAACAGAAAAATACCGGGAAAACACAAATCTACAAAGAATATTTATTTCTGGCCATTCATCTAAATATTCTTTGTAGATTTGTGTTTTCCCGGTATTTTTCTGTTCAATTAGTGTCCACAATTTCTGGCAAGTCTCCTGTTTGTTTACCTACCATGACTTTCTCAACATAGAAAGGGCATCCAAGACATCATTTCTGCCTCCTGCCCGTCTGTTCTCTGCTGACATCATTGAGAGCTATATTGGAGAAAAATAGTTTAAGGTTTGGAGATTTTTTTGTCATATTTTATTTCTGAGTGTGTACTTTTTTTATTTATTTATTTATTTATTTATTTATTTTTTCCTGCCAAACGGAACTTACTTTCCGGACGTACCTCGTACATGTATATTATTTCCCAGTTTAAGTATGCAGCGTTGAATTTGTTAGAGTGCGTGAACCGGTTCATTTTGTGATCAGTCGCGTGATCAACGAGTTCTACTTCACGTGCAGTGTTCCTGATTGGCCTTAATATCACCTGACACCAAGTGTCCAAAGAACGGAAAATTTTGCTTCGGTTGACACCTGCTCTTCCACTTCACTAAAACAAAAAATATAAAGTATAAGGAGCGTTCGAAAAGAAACGGGCCGGAGGCCTAGGAACAGACACCAGTATCTGTATGTCGGAAGTATTAGCCTGGCTGTCAATGGCTGTCGCGTAAAATTCCCGGGGCTGCGTTGTGAACCAGTTCCGCACGTACTGCTTGACGTCGTCGTCCGAGATGAATCGTTTGCCCCTGAGAGGCTTTTTTAGGGGACCAAAAATGGCGTAATCGCAGGGAGAGAGGTCTGGACTGTATGGAGAGTGACCGAGAACCTCCCACTTGAATTTCTGCAAGAGTACCGTGATTGTGTTGCAAGAGGCATGCAGTGTTCACCGTACAATTGTGACATTCTTCGATGAATGTCCGTTCCCCCTACTCCTTCCGCTGTCAGAAAACGAACAACACCTATTTGCTCTTCTTTTGACGCTTATACAAACGCGAATGGCCGTTGGACGATTGACGCTTGCTTCTGCTTCCTTTGTATAGTCACGTGACTTCCACCGTCACCCTCTAGCGGAGGGCTTGTGAACTTCCGCGCTCTTGTCGTAACCACTCTTTGTTACACACGCAATGATATCACCATTCTGTCACCGGTTTGCATATTCCAGACTACGGCTCGTTTCTTTTTGAACGCTCCTTATACTTAAAATTTATATAATCAATTTTTATAAAACTTTTTAGACATATTTTATGATTCATTTAAAAAAGAATAAACTTAAAATTTTCTCAGATTGGTCTATCGGGTAATATTCCATTTAAGTTTTTATTGATTGTTTGCCATGCAGCCAGTGGCTTCAGGGGCAGCTACTAAACTCGCAATACAATCCATGAATTCATGTAGTGAGACCAGACTCGGATGGTGCAACACATTCAATGCAGCTTACTTAAACTGGGAAATGGTAATGTTACGAGAACAAAGAAAACTCATGAAGAAATATGGAAAACAGAAATAGACAATAAATTTATTCAAGAATCATATTCAACATTCCAAAACATATTAGAAGCTTCTTTTATAAAATAACTTTAAAATGAAAATAGCTTCTTTTAGAAGTTTTGAAGTATTTTAGACTCGAAAGTGATTCCATGCTTATTCTAAGGGTTGTGATGTCGTGAAAAGAAGCTTCCGACTTTTGAACTTAGATAGGTTGTCCAGTTCTCTAGCCACCATGGAAATTGGTTGATACTGAAGAAACGCAGATGTCTGCTGAAGTTAATAAACATTTGCAATAAAAAGAACAAATTTATATTGGAAATATTGTCATGCTGATTTTTCAAGAAAGATTTGGCAAGCTTAAATTACCAACAAAACGTATTCACTCTAAACTAGACGCATATTATTTCCATTATCAAGATAAGCGCCAATCACTTAAAGCGTTTCAAAGATATAACTCTATCAACATTAACATAATTTAACTAATTATGTATTTTTCATTAAAGTTATCTTCACAGAAAATAACCACTGACGGAATGAAGTTTTTTATTCAAATCCACCAATTATCCAAAAACGCAAGACACTGAATTGATCAAAATAGATAAGATTTGTGAAAGCATACTCATTTAGAACGATTCAGCCTATCCCTTTTCAGAGGCAGTCAGCACTGTACCTGGTTTTCCTTTAAATTAATGTCGATCAAAAAGTCATAAAGAAAAATAACTGCAGTTAATGTTAGTAAAATCGTTTTCGTAGAATTTTCTAAAGTTGTTGGATATAAAACAATAGCGAACTAGGTTGTAAAGACAGCCCAGGTGGCAGTAATGCATAAATTTGAATTGAATTTTCCAATTCAGACGCGTTGTGAAGTTTAAGGGTGGATGCTTTTTATTTTAATACGCTTACTTTCTGTTTATCTTTTAAGCATTGTTGTTGATGCGAGCAGGCGCACGATCGCTTTGTCGGCCCACGATTGCTCAATTGTTCGTGATGTATTAATAATAAAATCTTGTAAACATTCCAAGAAGAAGCTTTAGCCATGACGTAGATTAATATTAAATTTGAAAATTTAAAGTCATACTGAAGTTACTAATAACCAACGGAAATTTATTTAGTTTTTTTTTTTCCAAATTTACGTCTATTTTATTGCTCAACGCAATGCAATTATGGAGTGATTGAGTTATTGAGTCTCGCAAAGATTTCACGTGCGCGTACCCTTGTCAATACTGTTTAAAAGATGAACAGAAAGTAACAGTATTCATTCTTGACGAATCGGTTGTTATATGACATCTTGGTATTTCTTTACGGTCACCGTTTTAGCACGTGAATTCGACTTGAAGGGGTACACGAAAAAGCCTGAAAAGTAGATACAGTCAAGCTAAGACCTTGATGGTGATATTTCTGAACACAGAATTTGACCAAGCTCTTTGCATTGTCGATAGCTTTGTCGTAGCTAAAGCTCCTTCTTGGAATGTTTGCAAAATATCTTATTTTTATTAGGAGCTTTAGCTAAAGCTATTTATAAGAACGCACGCTTGATCTGTATGTTTATCAGTCTGGCTGTCCGCCGTTTGTGCGATAACTTGACAATTTTTGACAATATGATCATCATGGTGTTAGCTCGGCTGTATTAACTTTTCTTGCTTTTTGGTACACTCCTTCAAATCGATTGGGTATGCTCTAATAGTGACCATTAAGTATACCAAAATATCATATAAGAATTGATATTGCGCAATCGGTATGACGCAATATTTCCATGATTATTCAAAAGTTGAGAAGGGAATCGGGACATGTCTGCACAATTTAATTAAGAATCTGCAATAAAATGAACAAATTTATGTTGGAAACAGTTTCCAGTTGATTTTTTTGAAGAAAGCGATTTGGCAAACTTTAACTACAAACACAGCGAATTCACTTTTAACTGAACGTAAATTATCTCCGTTATCAAGAAAAGTGCCAATCGCACAAAGCGTTTCGAAGTTATAACTCGAAGGCTTGGGTCACACTAGCGTAAAACGCCACGTAAATACGCCGACGTAACGACGTCGCCAAGCGCGGCGCCATGCTATTTACCGGAAGTGACATCACTGGCGTCGTTACGTCGGCGTATTTACGCGGCATTTTACGCCAGTGTGACCCAAGCCTAACAACATTTGCACAATTTAACTAACTTTGTATTTCCCATTGAAGTTATCTAACTCAATAACCCCTGACGAAATGAAAAATTACCTTATTCAAATCCGCCAATTATCCAAAGACTCAGAACAAATCATTGTTCATAAAGAAATAGGAAAACATGAAATCACAACAGTCCAAAAAACGATATTGACCAATTCATCGAAATGGTTGTAGTGATATATCTTTATGATATTGCCTTAAGAAAAATACACTTATTCATCCAATCCCTTTTCAGAGGCAGCCAGCACCGTACCTGGCCTTTCTTTAAATTAATGTATATTAAAAAAACCATAAAGGAAAATAACTGCAGTTCATCGGTAGTCTTTAGAAAAAACGTTTTCGTGGAATTTTTAAAGATTTTACATGAACATCATAACAATTATTAGAAACTTGTAGGATGTAAAAACTAAAGATCCAGGCTGTAAACCCTTTAGCGGCCCTGGTGGCTATATAATGCATAAGTTTGAATTGAATAATCAAATTCAGAAGCGTTGTTAAGTTTAAGGGTGCAGGCTTTATATTTTGCTATAATTTTAAGATATATGTTTCTTTATTAGGAGCTTTAGAAAAAAAGCTACTTATAAGAATGCACACTTGTTCTGTACGTTTATCCGGCCGACCGCCGTTTGAAGACAGGTCAACTTTTTCAAATTCTGTTTTCGACAATAAGATCATGTCGCGGACACCTTCAAGTGCTGTAACAGTGACCGTTAAGAATACAGTTGATAATGGCATGTCATATAACAATCGATGTCTCAAGAATGAATGCACGTCGGCCAGGTGGCCGAGAGGGCCAGGGCGTAGACTTTCTAGTTCTCAGGTTCATCTGGCCATGGGTTCGAATCCTGACGTGGGCATGGATGTTTGTGCCTGTCCCGGGCTGCGTATAGATATAACTTTTGTAAAAGGCGCAAAATGACCTTAATAGTCGAAGCCAAAAATTCTAATAAACCAACCGAATGAATATATTCTTACTTTTTGTTTATCTGTTCAGAATTGTTGACATGGGTACGCACACATGAATATCGGTTTGTCGCAGGAATGCTTTAACGTTCAAGCTAAATGCGCGGGCTACCATGTCTGTTCGATCACAGGGTTGTTACCAAATTAACGTTAAAGAAATTAAAAACGTCTAAAAAGCTGCACTTTGATTCAACAACGCAGGCGATCTGGAACATGATGAGATCCTAGTCTAATATTATTACAAACATATTTTAATTAATTTAATTTAATTAATTTAGAATCCAATACGTCCATCCAGAGCCTGTATGGCCTGAGGCCGACGAGTTGGGTCTCTAGATGGACCTGGATTAACGACTGCTGTATGATGGCCACCGCGGCGGGGGGGGGCGCGCCCCCCGATGATCATGAGTCGCTGATGAGTCGCCCATCCAGTGACTAGCCGTGCCTGGTGTTTCTTAACTTCACAGAAGTTGCGTTTTAGTGAAAGCCCACCAGGCCACGGCCTCCACCAAATTCATATACGGAATTCATTAAAAGAGAGTCGAGAAATTTTGAACAAATAATAAATGTAAGTTACGCTGAAATAAAATTATAAGATAATAGTATCCATTGTTTATTTCAATAGATTCAATTTACTTATGATGGGAAATACAGCTCAGGCTGTGTAACAGTGTGCACTACATTATATTGGAAGCCACTTCTTTGATTTCTTTTCCCCTTGAATCCCAATAGTGGAGAACTGTTATGTGCTGGGTCAACTCTCTAGTACTATAGGATATTTTTTTAATCATATTTAAACTTCCCCGAAGTTCACATGTAAGATTACAGTTATGAATGCTCCTTTTTTGTGCACAATTTTTCAGAGAAAAGGCCACGCCATGAAGAAATGCAAAAATAAATACATGTACCTACAGAATCCCCTCCCCCTTTCTTTATATCACTGAAAGTTTTAACGTCGATGGTTAGCTTGATTGCAAGCCGATATGAACTAATCTTCGAGAAACTGCCTGCGTTGATATTGGAGCATCAAAACTCGGAGATTGTAGACGCTACTGCTTTTTGTTTGATACGTCGATGTTCGCCAAGATGTTCTAGTTCATCTGTAATGATTCATAATGATAATACCGCGATATTATATAGACACCAATATCTCTCGTAATCCTATGATAAAATTCCTCGTAAACGCATCAGTTTTCTGAAAAGTTTATCAACGGCAACTTCTAAGCATTTATACAACTCAAATTTTATCAACAACAGACGAAAAAACGAATTTCTGAGTAGGTTTATGGGCGCATCAACATCTAGGTCATTTGCGCCTTTTTTACATAACTAATATCCTAAAGCTGTCTGGGGCATATACGAACATCAATGCCCACGACAGTCCAATGGATGATATTAGGCTCATAAACCGAGGTACCTCACGATGCTCTTGGCCAGTGACACCTCAGCCAGTAGGATGTGAAGGTCTGACAAGAAGCGATTACATAAGCAGGGAGAAAAGGATCTCCAGCAACGAGAGGAGGAGAATGATCTTATTAGAGAAAAGGAGGGGCGAGCTCAGTTTTCATCAAATTGTGCGAATATAGAAGTTGACATATTTGATGTTGGTTAAAGTAAAACCTCTCTGTCCGACGCCTCCTCTTCGATTGTCAACGAACGCGAAAGCTCCCGAGAAATTATTTGATAATGTTATAAATAATGTTGCTTTTAATTTAAGAAGCCATTTTTGTTTGTCATGCTTTTACACCCATTTGCTTCAAACAGGAGAATTTCAAGCGTCGTTTTGATTCTTCAATGACGAGCGAAACCACCATTTGATTTATCCAAGATCAGTCATCTGCGTGTGAATAATGACTTTTACAAATACGCTTCCACTAATCACACTTTTTATAGTCTCACTAGAAGAGGTACCCGGCGTTGCCCGGGATAATTACACTTGCACAATCTTTTCCTTTCATTGTTAGTCATGAGATATATATTGTTGGTCCGTGCAGTGTGTTTGTGAATTGCGTGTTGATACCATTGTTGCAAAAACTTTGTCTTGCATTGTTGGTCATGCGATATTTCTCATTAATATGCCCTGCCATAACCATGAATATCGATTTTTTTATCGATAATTATTATTTTTCCGAAATCTGAGGTAGACAGTGACCTTCCTCATGCTTTGAAGGTCATGTATGCGAAATTTCATCAAGATCGGAATAAAACTGTAGATTTGTATAAAAAACGTACAGACCCACAGACAGACCCACAGACAGACCCACAAACATCCTTCTTTATATATATAGAGATTACATTCGCCACTTTTAAATAAGAGTGATACTTATCTACGTGAGTTAAAACAATTATTTCCTGAACTGAATAATAATGTATCCAGTATAAGTCAAAAAACCAGTATTTTTCCATATGGATTATTGGCTTATCTCACTTCTGGATTGGGATGGTGTCATGTCATCAGATTCGATCAGAGAGAAAAATTAAAGAATCTGATGAAAACACACAAAATATGCGATTAGCACAAAGCCAGAACGCGAAAGAAAGAAAGAAAGCAGATCGAACGGGGCTTCACCTGCGAGAGAAAGTGGTTCAATCCACAAGGAGAGAGAAGGTGGATGAAGAAGACTGGAAGACGAGACATACATGTTTAATGAAGTAGCTAAAAACAAAGATAAAAGGGGAGCCCAGTAAGCTTAGCAAACGGACCAACTGCTCTGGACGAGGGCATGTAGTGAACATTTCATTACACTGCTGTCCTTGAGATGAGCGAGTCAAACAGCTCTCTGTGCTGGTTTGGCCACTGGTTTTCCTTGTTGTGAGATGCTTTGAGTGCAGAAGTCGAGCGGGTTGAAGATCTTAAATATTTTGCGAGTCTGCAAAGGCAATCAGCCTTAGCTTCAACAACAATGCTCCAGTCGTGAAGAATGGAAGAAGAGGCGAAAGACGCTCTCCCTGGCCTACGACAATGAAGCGACCAGCTTCGTTAAGGAGCAACGATATCTATAAGCCAGGAATCGTCGCAAATCGAAGTGCTCGAAGGAAATATCGATAGCCAAGTCCCCAGCGTGTTCTTCCAACAAAATTCGGAATTTACAGACTTTAATTGCATTGAACAATTCCTGTCTTGTAAAAGGAAATAAGACTATTATTTTTCCGTGCGTCATCTCACCAGCCATTGAACTCTCCAGCGGAGCCAGTTAATCTTCCCTCCTCAGAGGACCTCATGGATGACATAGCATCTGACGTAATAGTTATCCAGCCCAAATCATCTACGAATCTGGCCACCCACATAAGTTGCGACAAATAGCCGATAACATAGAGTAGATCTCGCGCTGTACGCCGCGCTTGGCTGCCTCTCCTTCGGCGCTTGGTAAATTTCTTTTTACGTATAGAATATTTATTGCTAAATATAGATCGCACTTTAATATTAATCCTTGGGGTCTCTCTTTATTTTCCGGAACAGCGAAGGCAGCTCAGTTGACAAACCCTTGCTGGTCGCCGTTTTCCCTTTGTACGGTGACGAACTCATCAGCCAGAGATACGACCGACGAAACGCCATTAGACTATCATTCATTGTGTTATTAGTTAAGTATACTCATTCTGTATTTCAAATGTTGAACCAACTCAAATCTCAAGTAATCGGTGAAATGAAATGTTTTCAAAAACTTACCCCGTCTTCTCTCCCTCCCTCTCTGTTCACAAAAATTAAATATATTTTATTTTGAACAATTATCAAGAAATTATATCGATTATTAATAATCTGCTAATTAAACTATTTTTTCAGTATTCAATCTTGTGTACCGTCTCGTCACCACGTGACACTATGCTTCTATTCAAGTATTTATTTGGAAAGAAAAAATCACTATTACGCTTATCACACAAAAATAATCATTAGCTTTGAAACTACACCCAAAGGATTAATTAAATATAATGATACACAACAGCAGGCTGCTACTATTGCACTATTACTTATTTAATATATCTGTATTTGTGATTGAGGTTATTTTGAAGCGAGAGGGGGTTATAACATGCCAACCCAGACCAAGTAAACCGAAGAAATTAAGAGATCGCGACCGTCGATCCTTGAAACGCGTGGTGATGTCAAACCGGAAGGCTTCGTTAAAAACGTTGGCGGAACCATGAATGCCGAAGCGTACCTAACAGTTCTGCGCTACTGACATTGTGAGAACATTTTGGTAATGGCAAATATTTGTTTCAGCACGACAATGTTCCCTGTCATACAGCAAGTGGTTTGAGGAAGTGGGTGTGGGGAAACCCAAAGTCTAGACCTCAACCCCAATGAACACATTTTGGGACGAATTGGAGCGCGGGTTGAAAGCCAACCCATGCCGCCCAAAGAACACCACTGAAGGTGCAATTTGAAGGATGAATGGAGGAAGATTCCCGCCGACACATATCGCAAATAGGTGGAAAGTCTTCCTGGAAGGGTTGTGAATGTCATTGTGACGAAAGGCGGCCCTACACGATATTGATATCATGCATGATCTGGCTTAACTTATTGGATGAATGGCCAGATAGTGTACATGTTGAATAAACTTCATTGTGGACAAGTGGAAGGTCGTTCCCTATTTCTTCTTTTAAAGAAGAACTAATTCAAGCAAGGCCGGAATTTCTGAATAAATCACCGTATATATTCGCGGATAAACCGAGAAATTTGAATTTTACAATACACTAATAGCCTATGTGCAACACTGAAAATTTTTTGGGCCGTTTTACTCTACCTTCCATCTCCTGGGCTTTATAGTCCCTTCAAACAAAAAAGGAGGGAACCTCTAACCCACAAGGAGATTCGAAATACCGGATACGTTTTTCGGCTACCAAGTAGCCATCTTCAGCGATGAGCGACAAAAGTCAACTAAAGAAAATAAAGCCTTAGTGCTAGAGAATATAAAGATAAGGTGGGGGAGGGGAATTTGCTTAACCAACCGGAGACATTCCCATTGAATATGTCTTCTTTTACTGATTTTCCCTTCTGTTTAATCAATGGGAGATATTATTGGAAATTGCCCCTCCCCCACTTTATCTATACAGGGTGAATACAAAAGTCTGAAACCCCCCTTTTATTTTTTGAACCGAAGCAGATATGTCAATTTTGATGAATCCAATGAATAGGAAGTTGTGGTTGGCCTATCCCATGGTGCACTTTTCATCATCCCAAATATGCAAATTAGGACACATTCAAAATTTATCTCAAAAACCGTAAGGGATAGAGAAAATAACCCAATTGCAAACTTGTTCAGCATAACAAAACAAACAAAACAAAAAAAAATCATCCAAATCGGACCAACCAATCACCCACAATCACGTGGTGAACTGTTTGTAGCTTACAAACAGTCACACTGCACAAACAAGTTACTTCAAACAGTTTTAAAAAAAAGTTAATCAACAAAATGCTCGATGTGACGACCGTGGGCACCATAACACAATTGGGCACGGAACCTAACTGACGCCAAAACATCGGCAAGCATGGCTGGTGTCACTCCTCGGCACGCTTCCTGGATTCGTTGAACCAGATCCTCCAGTGAGGCGGGCTGCGTAGCATAAACCTTGTCCTTCAGGTATCCCCACAAGAAAAAGTCAAGTGGTGTAAAATCAGGGGAGCGGGGTGGCCAATGAACTGTTCCACCTCGGCCAATCCATTGTTGTCCAAACATCTCACTTAGACGCTCGCGAACGACCAACCCGTAATGCGGAGGAGCTCCATCGTGCTAAAACCACGTGCGCTGATACGAGGCCAATGACAAATTGTCAATGAAGTCTGTGACTACCACGTGAGAATTTCAGCCCGGTAGCATTCTGCATGCAGTGTTCCAACGTAAGAATACGGTCCAACCACAGTGTCATTGTACAATCCACACCACACATTGATTCTCCAGTTCACTTGATAAGTTGCTTCTCGCAGACATCGTGGGTTTTCGTCTGCCCAATGATGATGGTTGTGCCTGTTGATAACTCCATCCCTGGTGAACTGGGCTTCATTTGTCCACAACACCTCATGAATGAAGTTTGGATTGTCATCCAGGCAGGCAAATAACCAGTTGCAAAAGGCGGTCCTAGCAACATAATCCAATGGCAGTAACTCCTGGTGACAATGAATATGGTATGGGTGAAAATGATGGGCGTGTAGAATGTTTAGAACAGTTCTCTGATGGCACCCAAAATCTGCAGCAATTGCTCTGCTGCTTGTGTGGGGATGTGCAGCAACTGCAGCCAGAACTAGTGTTGTTGTATCCTCGTCGCCTTGTGTCCTTGGTCATCCTCGTTCTGCATTAACATTCCCTGTAGCCTCGAATCTTTGACGCATTGTTTGACGAGATGGATGGCGTTCGTTAGGGTATCTGTCTCGATACAACCTAACTGCAGCATGTAAGTTTCTCCTTGCCTCTCCGAAGCAGAAGATCATGTTGACCATTTCCGGAACAGTGTAGCTTGCCATCCTGGAATTGTTCTGTCTTCTGTGTGCTGAAACATGCCTTTTATTTGCTTTTCCGTATGAAAGTGAATGTGAGTATGGTAATTTATGTTAATTTTTTGATTTGCATGCTTTACATGGTGGAAATCAACATTCAGTTTTCCTTGTGCAGTGTGACTGTTTGTAAGCTACAAACAGGTCACCAAGTGATTGTGGGTGATTGGTTGGTCCGATTTGGATGATTTTTTTGTTTTGTTTGTTTTTTTATGCTGAACAAGTTTGCAATTGGGTTTTTTTCTCTATCCCTTACGGTTTTTGAGATAAATTTTGAAAGTGTCCTAATTTGCATATTTGGGATGATGAAAAGTGCACCATGGGATAGCCCCCCACAACTTCCTATTCATTGGATTCATCAAAATTGACATATCTGTTTCGGTTCAAAAAATAAAAGGGGGGTTCAGACTTTTGTATTCACCCTGTATATTCTCTAGCACTAAGGCTTTATTTTCTTTAGTTGACTTTTGTCTCTCATTGCTGAAGATGGCTACTTAGTAGCCGAAATACGTATACGGTATATCAAATCTTCTTGTGGATTAGAGGTTCCCTCCCTTTTTGGTTGTTCCATTCCACAGTTTTTGCTTAATTTTTGTTTAAAGTCCGTTGTTATAGTTTTGATCATAATTTCATCGTCGAGAATCAACGCAAATTCTTCGATGTATTTATCTGGTATTTCACGTCTTTCTAGTGGATTAGAGGTTTTTCAATTCCATTTTTTTTTACTTTATATATAGGGTTGTCTTTTAAGATGAGAAATCACTTTCAGATTCAAATGAAAACCAAACATTTATGTATTATTTTACTTAATAATTATTGTAATATTTACAGTACTAAATTGGCCTATTATGTAAGCAATAATTTGCTTAAGCATAATTGTTATAATGACTTTAGCAAGTTTTATTGCAATATTGAACGTGTTTGTAAAAAATATTTAAGATCATTGGCTCTTAAATATCATTGTAAAAATATTATCTTCAATAATAAGAGTCTCATGATGGTAATTCTAAATACTTTTTATGAAGCTAATAAAAACGCTCACATTTTGAATAAAAGTAAAATTTGATGAAATTTGGAAAGATCTCTTTAATTTTGAGATTATAAAAAGTCTTTCTCGGAGTTCAAGCTTCTCATAAGGAAGAGAATGTGGAGCACACATTAAATTAGTCGGTTGGTTGGTTATTTTTTTTTACAACCCACTAAACTGCAGAGGTCGTGTGGAGTCCTCAGTCAGGCGGAAAATTTCCTTCATGCAAAAGAAAAGGCGTGACTGAAAAATTCACCGTTCCAAAAAAAAAAAAAAAAAAAAAATAAAAAAAAGCATTGTAATCTTCGGTTGGATTTGAACTTGAGATCTCGGCAGACAGATTCAGCCACTGACTAAGAGATGTTAATATCTTTTTTCACCCGTTATCCTTCTTTTATTATAAGCGAGACTCCTATTGCTAATATTGAAAGAAAAAGCGGCCAATGGGTATTCTGTTAGGAAATTGTTTCTTATTTTTATAAAAAATTATCTTTTCCCTTATGAAGAAAACGTTTGAGAGTAGAAACAGGTTCGAAAAGCTTTATAAGGAAATAGTTTTAATGATGAGAATCAAATCAGCGATGATCAACTACTGATTGAAAATTAAGTGAGAAATATTCTAATACAGCGGACTTTTCTTTAATGCGTTTCCGTTAATCTATCTTTACCGAAGATACTGCATCACAAAAAAATTGAAAGCGCGGCTGCCTAAGCCCATAATCATTTATCATCGATTGAATAACCGTGGTATGGTCCGAAGAATCAGGCTTTATTACCACACTGCCGGCAGAATGCGAATTTGGCGTAAAAAGCAAAAAAATTCGTCTCACATGGTACCGATGTTACAGCTTGATGGCAGTTCTGTCACGGCCTGCGCAATACTTTCGTAGGAGACATTTCGTAGGAGACCATTCTCTGATGGATGGTGAAAGCTACATCGTATTGGAACATTGTGGCCGACCGCATCAACCCTTCATGACCATTGTCTTCCTTCGAAGATACTGTACGGTATTTCCCATATTCCACAGTACTTATTTGGTGCCCGAGTGATTCCAGGAGCATGATCAGTAGTTTTTCGTTCTTCTATGGTCGGCGTCATCTTCAGATTAACATTGATCTCCCCATGGATTTTTGTGGAATGAAATTGAACGGGCTGTAAAAAAGACAATTTGAAAAAAAGTCTTTAATACAACATTCCGAACACTGGTGATGTTTATGCCCAAGTCACATCCGAGCTGCTCAGAATATTAATTTACGATCATTAACGATTTGGAGGAGAAAGTTCACGAAGAAAACCCCCTTTCTCCACCAACGATCGTGTTCTATTTGGTGGCCCTAGATGTAGACTATAGCCTTGTATCGTGTCTTCCACTATAGAAGAGGTGTCTGCAGAACAGCGAGGCTGATGTTGTTCCATCCTGTTTGCAGGCTTTCCAAAGACTCTCAATGGTTGTTGGACGCGAAGATATAACGGAAAATATGGATTGCGGAACTTTAGAATCACCCTGTAGCAAAAGAGTCAAAGAATTGATAGGGAAAAAATAGACTTAATTTTTTTTTGTAGGAAAAATAAAAATTGTACACAGAGTAGTAAGTCTCTGAAAACAGTTGAGGTTTCGGATAGAGACTATCTTTTGTCAAAGCTAAAATTAATAGACAATGATAAGATAAAATTTATATAATAAAACAATATTATTTTTTACCTTTTACAAAGGATAGTGTCTATCCAAAATGATAGCTGCTTTCAGGGTCTTACAACTCTGTGTCCAATTTTGGCTTTATTTAAAGGTTTTGTGTCTCGTCCTTCTGTTCTTCTACATTCCGTAATAGGAAAAAATAACGAAATACATGCATGACATTAAAAACCAAACATGCAGCACTAAAACATGTTTACATTTCTTAATTTCAATGTATAACACTTATACCCTAAGGTCAATTATACACGTATATCCTAAGATTTATTTTCAAAGGTATAGATATTTTATTTTAATTAATCTATGGAAAGTATATTTACATATCTTTAACTTAATTATTAAAATAAAAACTATAACTTAGTGAATTAAAGAAGCTAGACATGAAAATGAAAAGTTTAATTTTCTTGAATAAAACGACGCTAACTTACCAACCTTATTAAAGCTTTAAAATGTTGTAATTTATCTTATTGTCATCATACGAAAAAAATCACACAATCTGAAAACTAAAGAAAGATCTATTATAATTTTTCCTTCACAAATTCTCGAGCTTGTTGCTTTGGTAGAAGATAGCTACAATAAATTTTTTCTTCTGATGGTTTCTTTGTAAATTGAATAAAACGATGATACAGGAAGAAAAAAAAGGCAAATGTTTATTTTATTTTAATTTTCATCGTGATCTATAGAAACTACTATGTACAGTTCTCTCTATTATATCCGTCATGTATTTCAACTAAAACAGGAAGAAAACTTGCTTTTGTGAAATACGTTTAAATCCTGAGATTGTATTATTTTTAATATGCGCAATGAACCCACAGAGACCCTATAAATAATAATGTTTACTTGCATAATGTCTCAAATATTTTTTATCGAGATTAATACTCCAGACTGAATGACAGGTGAGAAGTCAGGGCATTCTAATTCCATTTTTCACTCAGGATCTACTTGGGCGAGAAAGAAATAAAAACAAGTCACACACGTACTGACCTGGATATTCACTGTATTCTGCTCTTCCCTTTATAGGAAGTGCTCATCAATGAAATAGTTTCAAAAAATATTATTAATTCAGGGTATTTCGGTGAATGAAATGCGTAGCCATCTTGTAAGCCTACGGCTCTATTTCTTATTGATGTAATAAAAAAAGGTTTAATCTTTTAATAAGATAAAAGAGCATCAGGATGTGGTAAGATAAAAGAACATTAAGGTAAGGGGTTTAAAGAGGTGGGAGTGTAAATAAAGTAGGAGGGGCCCATTGGCGACACGATGGCACAGACAAGGGTGTTGGAATGGCGACGAGGAGACTCCGCACTCTGTCTTAATGACAGGTAAGAGAGGAGGGAGAAGGACTACCACTTTACGCTGCCCACTCAAATTAAACTCCCTTCTTTTTACCCCATCCTTGTAGCTCGTCAACCACCTTCACTTTTCTTCTCAGGACTTTCTTTTCTTTTCATCTCGTTTCTTTCTCTACTTCTTAAAAATAGTTCTCTTGTAATTTAGCTGCCTTCGTTCAGCTCTTCCTGCATAAATTTCCCTGCAATAGTTAATTCTCTTCTAACACGCCTTGCTCTCTTTCATCTATGGTCACTCGTATTTATTGTCTTTTCACGTGAACTAATTGATAATTTTATTTAGCAAATAGATTAAACAAAATGACAGATTAATATAATGGTTACTTTGTCGCCAACATTGGCTTCGGATATGCTTTATGATATGTGATTAATTTTTGCAATCTCATGCTTACTTTGACGATATCGGGTGATAGGGAATTGAACATTACCCATTATAATAAATCTAGCGAATTTCTTCTGTCTTTAGATCAATAAGGGTATCATTTTAGCAATTCATGTTTTACCATCATCTTTATGGTAGATTTGTAACACCAATAAACATTTCGTCAAAATATTCAAGTCTCTCTCTCTCTCTCTCTCTCTCTCTCTCTCTCTCTCTCTCTCTCTCTCCTAAATTTTGTTTGGAAACATTATGAATCACGTCTAAGCACTTGATTGCTCTCATAACTTACGTATCATGTATAGCATCCAATAAAACCAATAACAATTTTTTTTCACAAGCCTGAAACGGGATTTGTAATTTGGTTGCAAGATGTTCCTCAAAACAGCGGAGCCAATCTTCGGCAATAGATTTTATACTTCTGACGTGAGAAATTAACTCATAATTTTATTTATAACAAAGTTGTATATCATATAACCCAATGAGGGGGTGCTGAGAAGTTCCTGGATTTGCCCAGAAATAATATAGCCAAAGGCATGAACTCACACATTTATTCAACATACAGTACTCTTCCCTGAGACTGATACACTTATTGCAGCATTTCAAAAAAAGTGTTTGATTGGGCCTGAAACCAGCTCTCGGCAGCATGCTTGACGTCAGAAATGTTCTCAAAACGATGACCCTTCAGGTGTTTCTTTAAGTTTGGGAACAGATAATAGTCAGACGGGGCTAGGTCAGATGAGTAGGTGAGATGGTGAACCAATTGGAAATCCAGTGTGTGTGCAATTTGGCAGCGTTAACGTTGGACTTGTGCGTAGGTGCATATTCACGCAAAAGGAGGATTTCTTTGGTCTACTTCTCACGGCGTTTCGTCTTGATTGCCTTCCTCAGCTGATCCAGAAGTTTAGCATAATACTGTTCGGTTATAGTAGAGCCTTGGGGTAGGTAGTCAATCAACAGAATACCGTATTTGTCCCAGAAAACAGACGCCATGACTTTTTTTGTGGAATTTCTTCGGCCGTGAGGACCCGCTGTGGCGCCTTTCCTTTGATTGTTCCTTGGTTTCTGGATCATAAATGTGGAGTCAGGTTTCATCCTCAGTCACTAATCTCCCCAAAAAAGTTCTGTCCAGCTTCAAATTGGTCCACAACGGCTTTGCATGCCTCAACTCGTTCTTTTTTCTGATCACTGTTCAAACATTTCGGCAGCCACTTTGCTGTAAGCTTGCGCATGTCGAGAATCGTGCTGATGATGAAGCTAACACGCTACCAGATATTCGCCGGTCCTCAAAGATTAGCTCATGGATGGCATCGTATGTTGCTGGGTCAGTTGCGGTTGTGGGGCACGCATTGCGGGGCTCATCTTCAACGGTTAAATCCCCAGTCTTGAAACGAGATTCCCAGGTTTTGACAGTGTTGTAGGAAGGACATTTCTCCCCCAGCGGTTTCGACATCTCAGTGTTAATGTCCTTTGCTGACTTTTCCTGGAGGAACAAAAACGTCGTGACGGCCCGCACCTCCAAAGACGTGAAACTTGCTTGTGCCTCTTGCCATCTCAGCTTCTCACTGGAAGGGAAAAAGTTGTAAAAATTAGAGACATCTAATATTTGCACAGTTACATACTAAGACATTAGGCTTATATATGCCCCTAAACTCGTTTTTCTATTTCAACTATTTTAAGGCAAAGCCAGGAACTTCTCGGCATCCCTTCGTATTATCTACGTACCGTCGGAGATCTTCTTTCTTACTTGCTCATGTTTCTTCTATTTCTTTGCCGTATAGATTACATTTAGGATATCCATTCCGCTAGAGCCTCGGATCAATTCTAATCTTCTTCTTTTCTTATTATTTTATTCTTCTCATCGTTGATATCAAATCCGAAATCTTTGTTGGCTCGATATATTTCGTCAATGTTCAGCTGCAATTTGTTTTTCTTTTACCGGCAACAAATATTTTTGTTTCATCAAATCACAAAATTTACATCTGTATTCCATATTTCATCTAACCTAATTTACATTAGTCTTTCAGGCAAAACTGAGAAAGACTGACATATGGATGAGCTATCTAGGTCCCGTCCAATGGCCAGCAATATTGTTAGGACAACTGAAGACCCTAGTGTAAGCCACACTTGTGGATCATGCCGATGTTATTCTTCTGCGTATAGTTGACGCCTGTATCACCATACGAACTACATCTGGCATACTTGAACGGGTGAGGCAGTCAAGTGTTGTTTACAGAAAAGGGAGCGTCAGTTCGAAGCACTTCTGTAATGCACACGTTGTCAAACGTCATTGTTTATTGTTTTTCAGTGAAGCTCAGTCATCAGAGAGACAACTGAAGCAAAGTGTAGCGCCATACCAGTGCGAAATAAGACAACATTGCGTAATAAAAATGTCTGTTTTAGTACCCTCTATCTACCAGATTCTTCTGTAACATAAGTTTTGAACCTTGCAAGTCTATTTGATATATCCATTTGGTACTCTTAGAAATCACATTGTCCTTTTGGAAGTTGTAGTTGTAGAAGTTGTCGTCTTTTCAATGTCACCATGTGTCACCTCATTATCGTGGGAGAAAAGAGAAATCGAATGAGGTGACAGAAGAAGAGAAAGAGAGAGAGAAGAAAAAGCCGACCCCCGTTGAAAGTAATGGAAGGAGAGAGATCAACTCGAGCTCCGATTCGATAAAAGGAGAAAGAGAAAAAGAGGAGGAAAAGACGAACGATTTGTACGGGGCAGAAAGTTCGAGACTCGGAACGGGGAAGGTGAAGAAAAGCCGAGAGGGTCGAGAGAATTGAATGGAAAAGGTACGAGAGGAATTTGAGCGTACTGTTTGGAAGCGTGGACGACGGGGAAGCAAGACTCGCACAAGACGTGGTACGAGGAAAAATTTGTCGAACGTCGCCCGTATGGGAACTGCCAGCCAGTGACACGTTTCCAGGAGAGAGCGATACGAGAACCGCCGTCCGTGGGGGAGAAGGAAGAGCGGACTTCGTCAACGAAGGCGTCGTATCGGAGGAAGGCTGCTTGACACGGCCGTTTGGCCTCAGCGAAAGGGAACGGCGCCGAACCAAGTAAGCCTTATAATTCTCTCGTTACGCGACCCCCTGCTGTTTGTTAAAATTGAAGTAACGGACAGTACCAGTCCATTTCTAAATCCCCGAGAGACTTTTACCTATGGGCGACCCCCCCCCCCCCCCGCGCCTCGAGAGGGATCATATGGAATAGAATAAGTGAAGGGGAATTTGACATCGGACTCTTTCGACGGGATACAGTGCGCGCGGTGAGAGAGCCGCACATAAGGAACTGTGTGAACGGGCCAGGGATAAAAATGCTGAATTACTCGTTGACGATATAAGAGGAATAACGGGTGAAGCAACAGAAACCCTTGGGAAACGGAGTTATGTTTAGTGCTCTGGGAGTGACCGTTTAAGTGACCCTTTAATGCCCAGTGCCAGAAGCGTAGTTAATTCTTCTAAAATAGAAGTCGTCAGTCAGCCCAGCCAAGCAGTGAATTTGTCGGAGTTTAAATCTTCGCTTTCAAGAGAAAACGAAGAGGAGCTTTCCTTCGAGGAACGTTTAAAAGACATTTCGACGTCCAGTGCCAGAGAGATAGAGAATGCTCTCCAACTAGACGGACCCGGCCAGCTCAGCCAAGCAGCGAATTTGCAAGCAATACATTCTTCGCTCTCATGGGAGAGAGAGGAGCCAAGTCGCAATAACAGCGTGTCTTTAGCGTTAGGTAGTGTCAACGGGGCCCTAGTCTTCTGCCGCGCTCGGTAGGCAGGTTTGCGTCCTTTGGTAGTAAACTTTGGAATTATTGCTGTGTGTGTGTGTGTGTGTGTGTTTGTAGCGTTGTGGTTGGCGACTTGACTGGATGTGAATTATGTGCTTTTATCTTCCGACTAGCTCCCACCTGCGAGAAGCTTTACCTTCCGAGGTTGCCGTGCTCTATGTCAACGGTGGCCAGCAGTAGTTCCCACTCCTACTCCTGCATTAGCCAAGGTTGGTTCGTTCATCGCTCCGACAGCGTTGACCCAATACAGATGACAGCATAAGTAACCCGGCTAATCAATTTGATTCGGACGAAAGCTTTTTAAATAATCATTATTAACTTTGATGTTAATACCCAGACGGGTAAAGAATATAATCTCAAGAATTTGCATTAAAACTAAAGTCAGAAAGTTTTATTATTTCCTAGTCAAGGAAAGCGAATTTAATAAGAACTACTCTGATGTATATTAATGTAAAGGTTGACCCGAGGTCGAACCGCTACTTTGAACTCTGACATTAAACAGTTTTCAAAAATACTATTTTGTCTCCCGCCTTTTCCCTCCTGTACACTAAACATTTTACTCTGCTCAGTGGTTTAGCTGTGACACCATGATTTGGTAGGAAACAACCCCGGATACTTTGGTTGGATATAAGCGGGTTTCATGTTGAGCTTTATAGATGATAGATGATTATTCAATGCAAGAGAGGTGATTGGAACAACAAAACGGAATAGATTTCCATAATAAGCTAACCATGCTTGAAATGATCTCCCGAGCTCGGCCAATAACTCTATCACTTCAAGGTGACAAGAGGAATCTCATAATTTTCAGAGGATTTTTTGTTATCACTTAAAGTTAAACCAATCATATCAAGAGTCTTCAACTTTGTATAATTTTTTAAACGTCCACTCCATCCCATGGAATGCTTTCAATAAATTAATAAATATATTACGTAAAAATCCTTAAGTAGCTTAGTAGATGTCACACCATCGAAGCATGTGTGTACTGTGATATACTCTACAGGCTCATCAGAAACTCCAACCTGCATTGGTAAACCGCACACAGCATTGCAGATCCGTTCAAAGCTTATGCAGCTTGGATGGGAAACTGCCTCATCCTCAGTACTCACCTGACATCTCTCGCACAGATGCTTGGGTAATTATATGCGCACACGACAGTTTAGAAATAGCCATGCCCTCAAAATAGAGTTGCGAGACTTTTCACTTCCAAAACCAAAGATTTCTACCGATATGGTATTTACTTATTACCCATACGCTGGAGACAGTTATTAATTATGAAGGGAGTTATTTTGTGGAATAAATTGAACTTTTTATAACGATCTACAATTAGTATGACTCTGCAACTTCATAATTAGAAATTTCTACTTGCATGCTTCTTTTCTGCACTGTGCATTTATTATTAAAGTTGTCATCCTCATGTGAAAAACTTTCATTTTGAAATTGGTTTTATTTCACTCTCTGATCCACATTTTCTGTTTTGTTCTTGTACATATCTTACACATTATTTAGTTGTGCAAGTAATCATAAAGGCAATGAAAGATACATAAGACACAGAACAGGAAAGACATTGTATTGTCTTATGTGCTTCTTATTTCATCTCAAAAATTTTCCTTCATTTCTTCGACGCTTACCATATTTACAAAGGTAAGTATGTAAAAATTTAAAAACTATTTTTCTAAAATGCCTGTTTATGTGATATGCTCTGTATGTGTATCTGATTAAGCGGAAATAAGGGCTTTGCCAGTCATGATCTGTAGATAACACAGGCCAACGATGAAAGAAACTTTTTGAATGAATTTGCCTTATTCTTGTGGTTTTTAGTGTGCTGAATCCGAATCTGCTTCTAGTTTGTTTGTTGTTTTTATCACGTCAAGTTTCTAAATTATGCGCGTAGAGATTGCAATGTTAAAGTAATGTGTGTGAAGAGAAGGGGCTGCAATGTTAAAGTATCCATATTTTTGGGCCACAAGGAAATTTATCAGGCCCCATCTGAATAATTCAATAGTGTTTCATTGATAAACAAGAAATCTGTGGGTGATAGAAAAAAACTGAGGTTAGATATGGATTAAGCACAAAAAAATCAGCCCTTAACGTTAAAGAAGTCTTTAAAGTTATTTTTTATTGGCCTGTGTGATTATTAAAACTGAATTTAATAATCCAAAGTTCATGTTTTAATCATAGTCCTATATCTTTAATTTTAATCTTTATTATTTATGCCGCCCTTTTCATAGACTTTTTCCTCGCTAACATTTTTAGAAGCTGATATTTCAGGTTTTTTTTCAGGTCGTCTTTCAATGTAATAAAAAGAGAGAAAAAGAAAAAAAAATGAGAAACTGACTTCAAAAGAGAAGCAAATTGCGAAGCAAAACGACTCCAAAGAAAAGATGGTTTGGTAAGTAAACAGGGGAAAACCGTCGCAGCCGTTCTCGACGGGATGAAAACGAAAGTAAACGATACAAAATGGAAAAAGAACGTATTGAGATGAAGAAAATAAAAGGGAAACGTCAATAAAAGGGAACCACATACATTGAGTAAACGGCTCGTGCAAATCCAAAACGAGTTCAGTGATGAAATCTCAAAGAGCGGCAACGGATTGATGAGATCCATAAACCTTTTTCTTTCCAATTTCGACTGATTACCTCAGCCCTGTACTCTGTTCCCCTTTCCAAAAAATTGTTTCTAATCGAGAGAAAATAGAGAATTTCAATTTAAATTATTACATAACTCCTGCTTCAAATTTCATACAGTGAAGGAAATTAAACTTAAGATTCATCTTGTACAAAACTTTGGAAATATAAAAATAAAATTTTTTTTATATTTTTGAGTGCAAAAAGTAATTGAAAGACAAATTTAAAATTAGAAGATGCAATCGTTATGAATACAATGCAATTCGTTAACAACAGATTTTATGAGGGCTGTTCAATATAGAGCTAAGATTGGTATTGACTGCACTTGTGTAAACACAAGTTCCAATCTGCAAAGATGTTGAGCATGCAGTAGTCTAAGATACGCTTTAAAATAGCCTCCGAGCAGCCAGAACTCGTCTCTGGGATAATAATCTGCGGATAAGCTTCGAACAAACGAAGTAAAATTGTACCGCATTCTATGAGCGCTACCTTCTGTTCTATACCCAGCGAGCGCAAACATCAGTCATATGGAGATGCTCATGTAAGCCCTGCCAGTGGATAACTGTAAAGCGTTACCAAGCAGACGTACAGCGTTACCACGCCGCTGTATGGATGTTAGTCTCTGCCACAACGGCAATAGGGTAGCTCGAGCAAATTCGAACCCAGTTTGGAAAAGATCTCCCCAGTAGACCCACAATTTACTTTTGTTGAGACTGGATGTTCCATTCGTCACAAAAAATGCACAGGATGACCACGAGCTTCTGATGCCGTTGTGGAAAATTGTGCGAGAACTTTGTCCGCACTTCTCAGAAATCAACGCGACGTGATTCGCTGAAAACTGGCATTGTATAAAAGAGAAACATTTTCTGGCGTGAATTCAAAACGTTTGTACAAGAAAGCATACAAAATCATCGTGCTCCAACCAATTACAGACTTAGGTAAGCTGTTTCTATGAGAATTCTCTGCAGAAATGTCAAGTCGGATACAGGAAGACAAGACGATCATTTCTGACAAGGCAACACTTCATGTCAGTGGGAAAGTGAACACCCACAGGTTCAGGATTATTGGGTATAAAAATTCAACTGAAATCCTGAATCATGTTCGTGACATCCCAAATGTGAAGGTGTTTCATGCCCTTAGCAAAGATGAAGTGTAAACGAGTACCATTACCGGTATCGTGGATCTAGATATGCTACAAAATTTTCTCATTCCGCAATAATCACAGAAAGATCACGTACTCCGCTCACTGAAAATCAGGATAACTCCATACGAGTTTCCAGTGGCGGCTTGTAACTAAAATTTCTGGAGGTGCTGCGTCAGAAAATTGTAATTTTTTTCACGAACTATGGAATAGCTACTGACATTAAACTTAAGGATTATATAATTGCATGTATAAAGACAATATTAAAGGAAAAAAAGACACATTTTATTGAATGTTATCGATATCGAAAGTGAAACTGGGGGTGCTGCAGCTCCGCAGTGCCTATGCACGAGCCCCCACTGCGAGTTACCCCATGGAAGAATAACAATCATATGCGGAGCGATTGACCATTAAGATTGTTATTCTTCCATGGTTTCCCTATCGATGATCGAGGAGGTCCGATAGTTTGCCACTTCGATGCCACGTCTGAATTTTTTGTGGGGATCGGTTAAATATGTCGTACTTCTTCCATCCATATCCGCTGATCTCGCTGAGATGAAAGACCAATAGATACGTATTAGTTTGATCACTGTCATGATCTGTATTTGTCCATCCCACCTCGTGTACAAACTGTAATTCACAAGTCAACCCGCTAATAAAGATCTTGTGTCGTTTCACAGATGTTCATATTATTTTGTTCACCAAGAGTAGATAGTATCAGCATTATCATTTCACATTTATTAAAAATTCGTTAACCCTTATTATGCGTATTGGTATGCTTTTTTAATTTACAGGTTGTACATAATGAATATCATATTTATATTGGATGAATGATACAGTGTCCAAATTATCTTAGTTTCTTCAATAAGATGTTTCCTATTGATAAATAAGATCAGTAATTGGTTAACAATAGTCTGCCTGGATCGTGACACCATATTTTTAAAGCCATGCTGGCACGAGTGTGGAAGTAAATGGACTTCCAAGGGTGCGATACACTTTTGTATACACCCTTTATACACTGAAGCGACAGAAAAGGGTTACGCAGAGTACATAGCACCAATACTTATACACGTCACTGATTTCATCCACCACATATAAAGCGATAGACATACACTGAATGACCAATTTATGAGAGACACCTCGCTAATAGCGTATTGCCCCTCTAGCGACGAGAACTGCCTGAATACGTGCTGGCATAGATTCAACAAGGTGTTGAAACCGTTGCGGAGGAATAGCAGGCTGACATCACAGCGTCCCGTAATTGGTGCAGGTTGGACGGTAGTGTGGGAAGACGTCGGATGGTTCTCTCCACTTCATCCCATAAATGCTCGATCGAGTTGAGATCCGGCGACCGAGCTGGCCACTGAAGCAGGTGGAAGTCCGCGTCATGTTCCTCGAACCAGTCTAAGACCATTCGAGCACGGTGACAGGGATGATTGTCCTGCTGAAACTGTCTGTCACCACCAGGGAACACAGTCATCATGAACGGGTGCACCTGATCGGCAACAATGTTCAGGTAGTGTGTCGCATTCAGGGATGTGTCTACGGATATCAGAGGGCCCAGTGTGTCTCAAGAGAAGACACTCCAGACCAGCACTGCTCCTCCACCCGCCTGTACGGTTTTCTGCTGACAGGATGCGTCCCTGGCCTCATGCTGTCTGCACCAGATGCGCAGTCTGCCGTCCGCATGATGAAATAGAAACCGCGATTCGTCGGACCAGGCGACTTTCTTCCAATCATCCAGTGTCCAGTGGCGATGCCTGTGTGCCATAACAGGCGCGCTTTCCTATTTGCGGTGACAGCGACGGTACCCGTACTGGCCGCCTGTTGTTAAACCCAGCTCGGTGCAAAGTGCGCCGCACCGTTTCAACACCTCCTAGAAAGAAAGCCTGCGCACTGAAAATTCATACATTGTTACGTGATCATAAGAAGTCACAATTTAGAGCTTATTATTGGTAGAAATACGATTAACAATGCCTTTTTATAATGATGTAAAAATGTATGACGTTTCAGTGCTCAGGCTTTCTTTCTAGGAGGTGTTGACCGTGTGAATCAAAATGGGTTGGGATACTCCCTCATTGAACTGCGCTGCAATTTGTTGGGCTGTTTCCGTCCTGTTGCTGTGGATGATTTGTGCCAGTCGCCATTGGCCTCGTTCAACCACGGCCCTGTTTCGTCCGGAGTTGTGTTTGTTGGAGGTTGTTTTTTGGAATAACTGCCATCCACTGAATGCCCTTGACACTGTTGCACGGGAAAACCCGAGGAGGTTCGCGGTTTGCGAAATGCTCAACTGCGCCCGTCGAGCTCCAACGATAATGCCTCGTTCAAAGTCCGTCAAATCCTTGGATTTACCCATATTCTGTCCACTTTCCGTAAGAGATGTCTCTAATAAATTGGTCGTTCAGTGTATGTGGAAAGTTCTAAACTTGTTTCCACAGATGTCTATGTATATATTAAACTGGTGTACCATTTTTGCTGGCTTTTCAGTGTAAATGCTATACTTAACCTATTGGATATTCACCCACCGAACAATTTATTAGGAATCCCCACCCTCATTTGGATGCTCAAATCGTCTCAAGCGAAATATATAGGGGAAAGAAGGATATCAAATGTTCAGCGAGATATGGTGACAGTGCAAGCCGGAAGATCAGATGTCAACAGTGAGTCTTTTAGGTTTTATACAGACCACTGTTTCAAGACTGTTCGCCGAATCGCGTGATCGAGGAAACTCCGCCGCCTAAAGGCACACCTGCGGACGTCCACGGGTCGTAGATGGCTAGCCTCAGCAAGGATGTCTAGGCTCATGAAAAACAACTAACTCACTAGCTAACAGCGCAATCCAACGTTGGATCTGCGGAGAGCATTTCGGGACGCTCAAGTTGTCTGATCTTTTTTGGGGTTACGCAATGAATAAACGACTGCAGGAGCGAGTGACCATCAAGATTGCACTGGGGAGACCCGAGGATGGATTGCCTATTTCTAAGTGCTCCGGGCAAACAGAAGGGAGTATCAATTGCTGGCGTCAGATATCAGATATCAATAGGAAAAGGCGGGGCAAAATGAATATACTGGGGAGAATGATCTTTTATTTTTTATTTTACGTTTTAGGAATACATGGCGCCGCGACAAATATATGATTCAACCATACATCACTGCTAGAGCGTTGATCCCAAAGCAACGGGTGTTAACACCATATATAAGTTCACGGTAAGAAAAAACATATTTTGATGGTTTCATGAATAAAAACCGACTGCTTTTCCGCAAAAGGTTTATTAGGCAAACATCTGCATGTTTCGACTGCAAGGCAATTTTCTTTCAGTCGAAATATGCATATCTATGGCGTCACAGAAAATGATATTTCATTTATTACTAGAGTAATACCCGGTTTCGCTCGGATTAGTTGAATATATACGTATAGGTTGTTTAGGATAAATTTTTCAATATTTTTTAGAGATTATCGCGAATATACGCACACAACGACTTTTATTAATAGAGATTTAGTTGACACTCGTTTTGTTGACTGGGATGTTGATGCACAGAGTTCTGCTGTGCTCTCTTATTCTCTGTAGACGGTTTATTGTTTCTTCCAATAATTAGTTTGTTTGACGTTTGTTAACAACAAAGAAACTCGAATCAGAGGACAAAATTTTCATATGACTAATAATTCTGTAACACGTGCTTCATTGAGAAATCCGTTCCATTGTTAATGTTCTTCTTCCACTTTCACCTTGTTGCAATCATTAGAGTAAAAATAATTCTGCAACACGCAGGTTATTGAGAAATCCATTATAAAATAAATATAGATGTTCCATTTTAAATTTCTTATTGTTGCAACAATGAACGACTTATTACAAAAATTACTTTTCTTTAATTTTTTAATATTGAATTATGGCTAAACAAAAATCCAACATTAATTCCAGATAACTCGACGAATACGCAAGTTTAGAAGGAGAATGAATCTTGAAAAAAAACATAAAGCGAGGGTTAAACGGAATAAAAATAACCTATGACTTCATACCAGGTGTCCACAATAACTGAAAAATTATGTAAATGAAAGAAAAAAATATTAAATCATCTGCCCCTGGATTTGAACTTGCGATCATCAGATCCAGTGGCTTTTTACTCATGAAAACCACGGAAATCCATGGCGAGGTAGTGAAAAACCTTTCCCGGACTATGTTAAGCATCATGAAAATATTGACGCACATTGGTTTCGCGAATATACATACACACAGACAGACAGATAGATACACGTTGACTTTTATTAAAATAGATATTTTGATGGTCTAGACAATTTGTCAGTGACATGAAAACTTCTCATTATGTTTCTGGAATGGAGGGTTTTGGAATTAAACAACTGCAACAACAATATGACTAAATAGTTGACTTAATTGGCAAATTACATTCAGCTTGACTTACTTGTATATTTAGGCTTAATGGAGGGGAAAAAAATTACAGAAAAGAAAACGCCATGCTAAGTGCTCAGAAATATTGACTAGCTCGCCGGTGAGAAAAGCATTTATAGAAAGATAGGCGGAAAGCCAATCAAAATTGCGTAAAAAATTGAAATTGAAAGAGGAAAATAATCCAGTGCTTCTTAAATTTTATTTATTTTATTTTTATTTTAATTATAATTAATGTTACAAACAGTGCATATCTGGGGCCGGTATGGTCATAGACCGACGAGTTAGGTCCCCGGCAGCACGTAATGTGTCAAGATACAGAAAAACAAAATATATATATATATATAAATAACTAACGAGATTAATCGTTAGTTAATGAATAATTAGAAAATTACAACAGAATTAACAAAAAAACTGATAAGAATTAACAATAAACAAAACTGTTGGAGCAAACAAAGCCCTCTAAATAAATACAGAAATAAAAAAAAAACCGTGACAAACCATTCCAGAAAAGCGCTAATAAGGGTCATATTGACCTCACTGTGCATTATATAAACAAAATTTGCATAAAATATCATTCAAAATCATACATAAAACAAATAAAATAAATAATAAAATTAGATTATAATCTAAACCAAAGATACAATAAAATTAAAACAAAAAGAATGGAAAAGAGGGCAGAGGAAAAAAAAGCGAAAGAAAGAAGAAATGAGAAACCGTTAAGAGTAAATTAGAGATAGGCGATACGTTGATCCATAAAAGAAATGGCTTTAAGCTTTTTTCTAAAAAGCGGATACGATGGAATATCCCGAACATCCTCTGGTAAATAAGACCAAAACATTAAACCGGCATATGAAATGCAGCGACGAGAGTAGTTGGTCTTAGCTACTGGTAAACGAATATCACTAGCTTTACGGGTAGGATAATTGTGCTTATCTAACTGTGAAATAATATTAAAAGGGCGGGATAAAATTAGCTGTTTATTTATGACCTTAAAAACAAAGGAACATAATTGTATAAAATAGATCTGACGAACCGTTGGGATTTGAAGTAAAGCAAAAAAATGAGAAACAGATTGCGGAATACGAAATTTGGTGATAGTACGCAGGAACCATTTCTGTAGTCTTAAAAATCTAGTCGTGTTATACGAGGTTAATGAACCCCAAAAAATGATACAGTAGCAGAGAGAAGAATGTATCAGAGAATAATAAAGAAGTATCAATAAGTAATTAGGAAGATAATGAAGTCGGGAAATCCTTCTTTGGTACCTGTTAAGGTTTCTTAAAAGAATGTCAACGTGCAAATCCCAGGTAAGGTCGTGTTTTATGGTTAAGTCAAGGTATTTGAAAGAACTAGTAGTTGCAAATCAAAGTCAAACCAGAAATTTTGCCTTATTTGTGGCGAGAAGTATGTAGACCCACCAACAGAAGAGTGGCTCCTTTGTCGTATTTAACTAGAATGGTCACATGAGGTATGCAGTTCTTATGAAAGGATAGGACAATACAACTGTGATACGTGTTCATGAAAACATTTTTACTTTTTTTATTATTATTATTATTTTTTTATTAAGGGTTGATTTTTTTCTAAAACTCGTGTATTGTTTTGTATTTAGTTTGTTTTCAGTATTTTTTAACTGCATGAACATTGATCAGTTCTACCTCGTTCACTAATCCATTTTACTCTTGTAGTGAGGCAAAATGGATTTTTTACACAGTTTCTGTATTGTTTAATTAACAAAAGTTAATAAAGGCTTGTACTCTACTCAAAGACTGTATAATAATCTGCATTATTAGGACCGATAGGTACTTACGTTTTCACAGTGTGCATCCGTCCGTTCGTCTGTCTGTCTGTTTGTGCTCTAGCGTTCGAACGCTTCCGTTTTCGCCATTCGACAACTCAGGAAAATCGGAAGACTGAGCTCGTTGGTGGAAAAAATCGGGGAACTATTTCCGGTTCAAATGGTCACAAATAACAGAGGGGACCACGTTTTTTACTATACAATTCCATGTATAAATGGCCTGTGCACTGATAAATGCTAAAGCAGAGAAAAGGCTTGTGAGTTAAGTGAAGACACGAGATTGCCTTCCTTGATGGTCAATATCAGTCAGTGGTATGTGGTTTAGTGGTACCATTATGGTCCATTGGAAACTTTCAATGCTAAGATATGGCATGTATTACATCAATCATCTTGGAATAACATGTCATGATTGAATATTAACATAAAATTAATGATAGTCGAAATGGCATGTGGTTTAAAGGAACCATTACCGATCAGTGGAAACTTTCAAAGCTAAGATACGGCATGTAATACATCAAACATTTTGAAATGACGCGTTATGAATGAATATAACGTAAAATTAATGATAGTCGAAATTGGTTCAAAGGTAAGTGGTTTAAAGGTATCATTATGGACCATTGGAAACTTTCAATGCTAAGATATAGCATGTGATATATCAAACAAATGGGAATGACGTGTCATGAAAGAAAATAACCTAAAATTAATGAATATAAAATTAAATGGATCAATGGTTCAATTGCACGCGTTTTAATGGTACAATTATGGTACCATTGGAAACTTTCAATGCCAAGATGTGGCATGTAATTACTTACGTCTTACATTATCAATAGTTAATTTGTGTTAGGCCATTTTTATCAATAGCTAGTAGCTAATCGCTTGCTTCAAGAGTACATGCTTCTGTAGAAAAGCTTTAGCAATAGTTTATGAAGAAAGAATAGACCCTTACTCAGAACGCTTGAACAATTAACGCTTATTTTACTAAATAGGAATTCTTACAAATTAAAGGGCTCTTATATGTGCTAATATATAAATAAAATTATTACTCTCTCCATTTAATTTTGCAGGTAATTTTATTCATTTTGAACTATACATTTCCGTTAGAAGTACGCCTTGCCTTAGCAACCAGATGCTTCTTTAGCAACCTCAACTAACCCTAATCACGGAAGGCTTTTTTAGAAATGAAATGCTTTCCTTTTTATACTCGAATGTTTTAAAAACCTATCGGTCCTGGGCATTTCGGTTGCCTGACTTGTTGTTTATAGTTTATAAGCCAAGGCACTTTCAAATTCAACATATTCTTCATGCTGTGATGGTTGTTTTAAATTAAGTGATTCGCTTTGCCCGGCCTTCACCTATGCAGTAATGGAAATGTGATTGTTGGCGATTTTTCTTCTTTGTATTTCTGGGTATCTTAGTCAGAGTTGATCAATGTTTAATTGGTACCAAGTTAGACTTAAGATCGTCGCTGACCAGATGTATCCGTATATGGCCACCTTGTTCCCGCAGGATGATAGAATTTTCAGCAGGTCAGTGCTCCATATAGCAAGGCCAGAATTTTCAGCGAGTTGTTCGTAGAACACAAACACCGCAGACTTAACAGTGATGGAATGGTTGACAGATTCACCCGATCTCAACCCAATCAAACAACTTAGGTCTGCAATACGGGAGGCATGGACCTTTATCCATGTAGAATGTTTCAAGCACCTTATGAACAATCAATGCTCAGAAGAATCCAGACAGTTGTACGGAGCTTCACCATATTTGTTGGCGTTCTCAGTAAATTGCCCTGCGAGTGCAAAATGAGAATAGAAGCAGAGCGTTCGTGTCATTCAAAATTAAAATCAGGGACATGGGTATTTTGTCATTTATTTTATTTTTTCTTATAAATAAATATAAATTAATTAAAGTTAACGTTTATGAAGCAAACAGGTGTAAATTGGTGTTCATTTGGGCAATAAAAAATAATTATTTAAGAGAGAAAAATTCTGGATACCGAGATTACAATTTCTCCTAAAATGTTGAGACTTAACGGCAAGAACACACATGACCTGAAAACTTAAGTGAAAATTCCAGCTCCAGGTTTTTAAAGTCAATTTTATGCGTATGAAATAACAACTACAGCAATACAAACGGTAATAATAATAATGTTAATAATAATAATAATAATTTTATTTGTCAGCTTGTTGAATAGCTTTTTCAATCATTTTTTATGAAAGTTCTTATTTGTTGGTTGAAAAAATTTAATTCTTGTTTCTTAAATTAATAATAATAATAATTTCCTTTCTTTGATCTTTGCAATTTGTCGATGGGAGTTGTGAAAGTGCTGGGTCGCCGTCGGAAAACACGCGCATGGTGAAAACCTGTAACTTCTGTCAGTGGGTTGCCGTTACAGAACTTGTTTCAATAGTGGTTGCCGTCACGGATGGGTAGGAAAAGGTGCTTTTGCTTTGGACGTTTGATGGATGGGGGTGTGCAGGTGGGTGTGAAGACGCAGCCACTTTGGATTCATTAGCTGTCACGTGAGATGTCAACCCCAAGTAGCCAAATCATGAGAGACGGAGGGGAGGGAATCGTAGCTCCTGGGCGAAAAGATTTCCTCAGTGAGGTCGTCAACACTTAGAAACACCGAAGAAGAAGAAGAAGTAGAGGTAGAAGAAGAAAAAGAAGAAGAAGAAGAATAAGGGTAGGAAAATAAAAAAGAAGACGAGGAGACTTATTTCGACGAAACATTCTCTTATCGCTATCTCCTTCACCTTCACTCTCGCTAACTTAGGAAATTCTTATGTAATAAGATTAAAAAGAAATTAAACTTCACAAGCTTTGTTGCAATATTGTAGGAAGGACAACTAAAAGGAAGGTAGATAAGGAATTTTCTGCTACTGAAATAGAATATTCTTATATCATAAACTTGGTGAGCATAATCTGTGGACCAAGAACTATCGAATGTTAAAAAAGAGTAAATGTCGTTTCGTTCTTTAAAAGTATTCCATACCCAATCTACCAATCAAAAATAATGATACGAAATAGCGCGACAGCCAAAATCAAGTCCAACTAAATCCGTCAGGAATCGTTGCAATTTCCATATACTTTTGTTTTTGATCTAATATTTGCATCTGAATTCAAGAAGACATCTATGAAATTCAACGGTACATAATTAAATTGAGGAAATCCCATTATTTGGTGCAATAGCTTAACTGGAGAAGAAAATGCTGCATTGCTTATATTTTCATATCTAGTCTTTCTGATATTTTAATTCCTTATACGATTCATTTTCTTTATATAAGTCGTCTTCTAATACTCCCATTATCACTTTCAGGATAATTCTCTATTATCCTCTTTACTTTGACAAAGGATAGCCTCTATCCTAAACGTCAGTTTTTTTTTCAGGGTCTTACCACCCTGTGTTCAATTTTTATTATTGTTTTTATTATATGATTTATGATACCATAAGCTTACTATAAGAGCAGTCACCCGTATCACTTGCCTCAAATTTATTGCCACTTTCACATGTGAACCACACTTGAAGAAAACCCATCTACTTTTAGGAAGTTTTGCGTTCAGACTTTAACGAGTTTTCTACAACTCGAACGAACTAAAGTTGTAGAAGAGAATTCGACAAGTTGACATCAGTATGATGCTTTTCCCCACAATTACACTTCCAGTACTCCTCGAGAAAAAAAGTCTGCCAATATGTGGCTAATATAGTCGGAGGCAGAGATATTTGGAATGAAGATAACGCCCATCTTCATCATCTCACTTATAAAGTGGATCAACATCAGCATTATCATCGCTTTCCGTTCAGAGGCTGCCATCATGTTACACCAGGACAGACAATTATAATCGCTCAGTTTCTGGGTGTTGATCACTTACTCGTGTTTGGAAAAACGATACAAATTTCGAGAAAACTTCGTTCCAGGTGAGAACGATGAAAATCAAAGTTTGCTTACTCTTAGTTGCTTCTCTCCAATTCTTTATAGCTTTAGTTCTCTGAGCCCCAACGACCAACGGTACTTCTATCGAATTCGCAACTTCCATGAACAGCACACAAACGTCTGTGAATATTATTAAACTTTTAGGGTTTCTTTCTCCTCTTCCAACAACTCAATTACAGCTCGGTGTTTGTTACACAAATCGTTCAACGACGTCGTTTTAACAGATTAATACTGTTAAGCTATCTGTCAGAATGCTGTGTAAAATTCTAAACAGATACGCGGAAACTCGACATTTGCATCATGTAAAATTTAACCCTTCTGTCTCTATTACTGAATGAGTAAAAATACTGTCTGAGCAACCATTAGCATTCAGAAATTGTTATCCAAAATGATTAAAATCTTTGTTTTAATTAGTTCATGGCGAATCATGCTTCTTGACGTTTCAGAAAAAGACTGCGTCCATGTTTTTTCGATTGTCAAGAATATAATATAATTTCAAACTGCACTTTCTTAGCCATTTTAACAAGTATCAATGGACCCAGAAATAAACATTGCGATTATTATCGACACTCGAACCTCAGAAAGTAGCCACAACATTTCTTAAGGGAGAGTAGCTCATCTATGAAGATCTTCCTATGTTACATGATGATTCCTAAGATAAGTCATTTATATAACTGATTTTCTAATGTATCGAATCTTTATCTGGTGTCTATTTCGTTATGAGAAGAATCGTGAATCTATTAGAAACTGAATGATCTAGACACGGTTACGTTAAGTGCTGTTAAAGGTTGAATGGGTAAATTCAGAAAAAAAATTAACGCAGAAAGGATTTAATTAGTCATGTAATAATATGCTGATGAACTAGTTTAAGTTAGAGAATTGGGCGTTTCTGGCCATAGATTGTAAGCTAATGCGTTGTCGGCATATAAATTATCGATATTTTAATAATTAGTTTGATAACGCCGAAGGACGAGGTTCAAAGATAACCTATCGACATACGTATAACTTATGACTAGAAACTCCACCCCTATCCCAAATTAAGTGAATAATATCAAATAAATCTTAATTTCACTAGAACTTTTATTTTTGCAATTTTCATCAAATGAATTCTGTTGTTCAAAAATCAGAAAAGAGGTAACATATTGTCCTTTTCAAAGTTCTTGTCATTGCTTCAAAATTGGTATTAAATTATGCCATTAAGAATTCTGTGCAATAACATATAAGGTCAAATAATTTTAGAAAGAAATTATTATTATTATGTTTGTTTACTATTGCGCCGCAAAAATTATCTTTTTATCCGCATAAGCTTACTCCTCTGAGCCTTATTATAAAAATTTAGGTTTTAATGGAAATCCTCTGCCAATTATTAATGAATTATCTTCTTCAGGAGGTGTGGTGTGTTTGGATTTAAAGAAAAGGCAAAAAACTGAAGTTGTACGTTTAAATCAATTTAAACGAAAAAATATAAAAATGTTATGTTCAAATAAAAACATTTGCTATCCATTTTATAATCCATTGTGTTTAGGGACAACTTCTGAAGTTGTCTATTGGTTCATTTTAGGTGAGACACCCTATATGTTAAAGTGAACCTTTATTCAAAACTTTTTTTTGATGTTATACATCTAAGTTTAAAAACACTAGTCCGCATGGAAAAAATTCAATATCTACCTCTATTTATTAATAAACAACATTTTTAGACGAAAAATTATAGCCCATGGAGGCTGCCATCTTTCCCCGAATGCGCAAAGGAACACGGGAATTATGTGACGTCAGGTATGACCTGCGCAAAACAAGGCCAACTATAGATGAGAACGCGCAACTGCAACAGGCGATCCAGCTTTAAGAAATAACGTGGTTTACTGCATTGTAGTAATAATAGGTCTTTAAGCGTAAAGAAGGGCTCTTTTACCACAACAAAAGTAATAAAGAAAATAACAAAAACAAAAATAACCAAAGAGAGCAAAGCTCTCATCATTCGGCAGGAACCAAGGAGAACACGTGGAAAACCCAAAGTGAACTGATTAGAAACCGAAGAAAGCGGTTTATATAGCGAGAGAAATACAAGGCAGATCAATAATAGAAAAGAAATAAAAACAATATTATTGGTTGGCTAATTGAGACCACCACTGAATTAGAGGGGAATCACCAATAGGGCCTAATTCGGAGTTTAATAACGTGTTGTTCTTGGATTTATGGATAGCCATGCTCTCGAAAGCATCTAGCAAGTGTTTTTTATTGATAGATTGTAACAGTTTTAAGTTGTCGATGGAAAAATCGTGACCCGTCTCTATTGAATGTTTAGCTATGGCTGATTGATTGCATCTACCAGGTGTTCCTTGAATCTGGTGGATAAACTGCGTTTGGTCTGACCTTTGTAAAGCTTAGGACATTGCGAACAATGGATGACGTAGATGCCTGACTTTTGTATATCAGGTCTACGACAAACAAAACTTGCAGCTAAAAAATCAATAACTGTTGAGGCAATGATTGCATAATATTAACAGGGAAAATTCTCCAGTAAATGAAATAGCCAGGATGTGTTCGCATCATTTTACTGAATCCTGTTATATAAGAGATTTCAAGGCAAAATTGTTAAGGGCCGCAAGAAGTGAAGTAGGCCGCCGTCCTCGTCTCCTGAAGCCGGAGGTGATACCGACGGTTTTGTTCATCGGCAACCTGAACAAACACCAAGGAGAATACTATCCAAACAGCTCCAAAATACAAAGACCGATTTGAAGTAAGTTTAAAATTCAAAATGAAATGTCAGTATTTCTTATATACATTACGGTAAAAGGAACGAGGTTAAAATACATCGCCGAACTTGATCGCATTAGGCTTAACACGCGAATGATAAAATAGATTACTGTTAAGCTTTAGGCTACCCAGTTGGCGATATTAGTTAATTTTTACAAAAACAGAGAAAAAAAACTGTAAGTACTTCTTAATATTTATAATCCATTGAACGTTGAATATGGTTGCTGTAAAACTAAAGCCGACATAGAAACTAGAATGTAAACGATTTCACTGGTTTGGCTTCCATTTCTCCCTTCCGCTGCCTCTGCTCAACCTCGTTAAAGCTGGATCGCCTGCTACAGCTGCGCGTTCTCATCTATAGTTGGCCTTGTTTTGCGCAGGTCTACCTGACGTCACATAATTCCGTGTTCCTTTGCGCATTCGGGGAAAGATGGCAGCCTCCATGGGCTATAATTTTTCGTCTAAAAATGCTGTTTATTAATAAATAAAGGTAGATATTAAATTTTCTCCACGCGGACTAGTGTTTTTAGACTTAGATGTATAAAATATCAATAAAAAATTTTTGACTAAAGGTTCACTTTAAATGATTCTAGAAAAGTAAAAAGGACGATTAATGTTTCCGTTGTAGCAATACCAAGTAGTATTAAAATTTTGAAACATACTGTATCCTGTGTAATGTGGTAATCTTACATGTCTACGATAGTAGCAGACATCTCCCGCACTTGATATCATTTGTGAATAGGCCTTCACTATGACAAACTTGCCGGAAAATGGAAATTTCTTTTAGTTTAGTAAAAGAAACTTGGTGTAAGGTCAAGGGAGACTTTTAGAACAGCAATTTCCTCGTTAGCGTGATTTGAAGAGGAAAACAAAAGAAAGACTACCATAATTTTGCTCATAGAATTAAGGGAAAAGGGAAACCTAAAAGCTTAAGACGTTGAAAATGAGAAGAAGAAATCCCAGTGATGTAACCCGCTGCGCAGAACTTTTAGAAATCAAGGAACGGTTAGAACTCTCATTGTCTATTAAAGAAGAGAAATCGGAAGCCGTATCAAAGTGTCTCAATGTTCTTGCCAGTAGAAATATGTTACAGAACATCTCCTAAAATTAAGAAAATACTCTAGTGCTGACGTTCACCCCGTATTTAAAGAAAAGCAAACACACAAAATAACTTTATTGCAAAAAATTCAAAACAGCTCTTTAAACAGAATAATTACAAACTGATGAAAGATGATTGGAGGAAAACAAACATGCCAATCACAAAGTCGTATAACTGAAAGGAAAAATTGGGGAGGGGACGGGAGGAATTACAATTAATAGAATTACAGTGAAATGCAGGGTAAATACACAGGACTTTTCACTTTTAAAAATTTATTACATCAAAGCTATTCAGAATATAGACACACCACATACGGATTCTTGAAGAAAAGCTCTTGAAGTTTATTGTGACACAGTTAAAGATGTTCAATATGCCCCCCTGTAGTCGAATTCGTCCCAAACCCGCATTAACATGTTTCCATCAATCCCACGTATCACTCCATCAGCTCGTCTAGGTCACGGGGAAGGGGTAGGGTGAAGACTTTGTCCTTTACACACCCCCATAAAAATAAATCACAATAACCACAACCACACCCCCATAAACGATCACAATAACCTGGAACTTGCAAAGTGGCCACCGCGGAGCCCCGACCTCACACCTTGTAAAATCCATAAAAAGGCATATAATTCATCTCTCAATAATATAAAAGGCAACCAAATCGTCCCAATTCGTTTCAATCTGGTCAATGACACAAGTCCGTCAAAAAATATCACTCGTTTGGTTTAAACAGGATTCTTCTTGGTGTGCCTTTCTAAGGGCGGCAAATTGGGCACCATACCGTGAATTTGTTGTTACCTTACCGTTAAGAATCGTCTTTGTTTCTCTCATCCCTCTGCGAAGGCTCTGATTCTTCTGTGCGTCGTTATCGTCGTCAATTTTGTTTTTCTACTTTGTCTTTCAGCTAGGCGCTTCCCTTTTAGGACGGCTTTTTAGAGCACACATAGTCTACTGGTTGCGCTTTCCTCTCGGTTAAAAACTATTTATTATTATTTTTTTGTCTATACGATGGCTTCATCAAACTATCTACTTTGAATTCAGCTAATCATGTTTTGAAAATGCTTAGTATTCCTGCAAAAATGGTAGATTTGCTACTTTTGACTTAGTGATTAACGAAATGTTTAATGTTATGTCTGCAAAGTACTGCTATAGAAGCAAAGGCAGAATCACTAAGTGAGACTAATTCAACATGTTAAGTTCGACAGCCTTAGTAATGGCATAAGTCGTCTTGTAGAGCTCCTAAAGCAAGATTCAGGTTCTGTCAATGCAGACAGCTGTATTAATTTTAAGTCTATTTATGAGATGCCGTTTGATAGAGAAGAGGTGTCTAAAAACGCTAGTTTGTAATAGTTCTATTGAAGTATTGGATGGAAATTATTCGCTAAGGACTGGCATTAAGAGGCGGCGCTCCAATGATTTTACTGATAGTGATGAAGGTAATTGGCGTATTTCACGGAATAAGAAAGACAAGACAGGAGCTAGAATTGATTATTTTTGATCTAAAATCAATTTCAACGGTAGTACTTTTGTGGTCCTTCCCTAAGCACAGTAGTTCTCAAGGGACAGTAAATGTCATTCCTGAAAAAGAAGTTATTTATATTCCTTCGATCATCATTCGTAACCATGGTAATCAAATCAAGGAAGTTTTGGACGAGATCAAGAACCACGTGTCTCTTGATGAAATTACCACCCATACTGGTCGAACGAACACGATTAAGGTTAAGTTCTAAGATGATGGTCCCTTCACCATAAAGAAAGGAACTAAAGGCAATGATGATTTAAAAATCAGCATCACCCACTAAAGTCTGAAAAACTCTATAAAGTAGTTGTCCGTAATGTTGCAAAGCTAGCTCGACGTCTTCATCTAGTTTAAAATATTCGTCCAAGTCAATCCAGTTCGAAAAGTTTTCAGTCTACCTTAAGTTGCGCTGAATGCATTTGCACAGAGCATTTCAAACCCAATTGAGAAGTCGAGCTATAACATTTGACCTAGAAGATGTACGCGAACACATCAGAAAGGCTATTTATTTTCCGAAAAGAACAAATTTAGACTTAAAAATGCAAACGGTACAGTGCAAATGCCAATGGTTGTTGGTTCTGCATCAGAATGCTGAAAACAGTAAGTCTTTATTAAGTTTTAACTAGAAAATAGGAGGGTTTTTTCCGCGCCAAGCATCCGGATATTAAGAAATAAATAATAAAAAATAGTAAAGAAAGTTGCACGGCCTGGACTCAAACCTTCGGGTCACCGTGCTGATGCTATAACCAAAAGCCACCGTGAACATGGAAGCTACCCCTATCAAACATGTCCTATGAACACGGCTTCTTGTTCGCAAGCCAGGACTATCTTTATTATTAAAGGCGAATAGGCGAATAAATTATAATAAGTATGAAAAGTGTCGGTCGTCTAGTTGCAGTTATTGAACTATTTAGGGGTAACAAAAGGCATTTGCAGTGTTACAAAAGTTAACGGTTTGGTGCCAAGATGGCAACGAGTCGACTCTTGTTAATAAGTGTGCTGGCGTTCATCAGTAGAAAGATTGTACTAATGTAAAGGGTAAAAACCCCCTCGAAACGAATCCGTTGTGATAGTCAGCATACATCCATTTATACCAAGTATCCTACACTGAGTGGCCAGTTTATTAGGAACACACACGACTATGGAAATCCAATGGCATAGGAATTAATTACTATGGATCAGTTGGTCACGTAACAGTCGGTACCAATAAAAAGCGAGAGCACACCGGTCAACCGCAAGTGGTTTGACCGTCACCATGGGAAAAACAAAGGACCTGAGCGACTTCGAGCGCGGGATGATAGTTGGTGCCCGGCGAGGTGGACTGAGTATTTCCTAAACCGCAAGTCTTCTAGGTTTTTTCCGAACAAAGGTTTACCAGGACTGGTTAAACAACCAAAAATTAACCAGCCAGAGACAAGCCTGTGGTCGCAAACGACTCGTCGATCCAAGGGGTGAGCGTAGGATTGGAATGCTTGTTCGTTCGAATAGAAACGTCACGACTCGTCCACTAACAGTGGAATACAACACTGGAACGCAGAATAACATCTCTCTGAACGCACTACACGCCGTACATTGGCAAGGATGGGCTACACCAGCCGACGGCCAGTCTGGGTACTTTTGATCTCGACCCAAAAACGCAAAAAATGTCTCCAATTTGCCCGTGATCACCAACACTCGACCGTCGAAGACTGTAAGAAGGTCTCCAGGTCGGATGAATCGGAAACGGTTCCTATTGTACCATGCAGATGGCCGACGCAGAATTTGGAGACAACAGCACGAAGCGATGGACCCCTCCTGTCTGGTTTCCACTGTTCAGGTTGGTGGAGTCTCTGTAATGATTTGGGGAATGTTTTCTTGGTCCTCTGATATCTGTAGAACAACGCCTTAATGGTCAGGGCTACCTGAACATTGTTGCCGACCACGTTTATCCCTTCATGGCTACTGTGCTTCCCCCATCGGAAGGCTACTTCCAGCAGAACAATGCTCCGTGTGACAAAGCTCGTTTCGTCATGGAATGGTTCCAGGAGCACGATAATGAATTCAATTTACTCCTTTGGCCTCCACAGTCCCGGATTTGAACCCAATCAAACATCTTTGGGATGAGCTCGAACGGGTTATTCGACGCATGGATCCACCACCATCCAATAAGCATCAACTAGGAGCAGCTGTTGCATCAGCATGGACAAACATCACGGAACAATGCTTCCAGCGGCTAATTGACTCCATGCCATGGAGAATTCGTGCTGTTATAGCTGCTAGGGGAGGCGCAACGAAGTATTATTGGGGTATTGCTAATAAACTGGTCACTCAGTGTATATAGACACTCCCAAGCCCTTATTCCCAAGTCAAAAGTCTCAAAGTGGTAGACGGGAGAACCTTTGCTTCGGGAGCATACAACTCTATTGATAAAACTGTCGTTGATCAAAATCAATTGCAGAGTATTTGTAGGTGTCTGGGTAATTTAATAATTTCTCAAGGAAAGTGGCAAAGATATGCTTAAGATTGTGTCTCAAAGTCATTAACGAAATAAAAATTCGAAATACTGTATGGAATGCGAGGGAAATCTCGTGCAAGTGCATTGAGTTTTACAACTTTCTTATAAATTGCCATGTCGTGCGAGACGCGCCTCAAATAGAGTCAAATTTTCAAACTGCTTTGTTATCATGTTTATCGTAAGGATCGGTCTCTGAGTAATAATGCTGGTCATGCAGCGATCACTGTCAGTATTGATCATCGTGAGATTGTCACTCCGACCTATGTACGAGGCATGTTTTTTAAGTAAGTACCGTTTTGCGATTCCGCCGCCGCAGCGCTACGGTCGGCGTTCCGCGCATGCGCGCTGGTTAACTACATCTCTTGTCTACGCACTGACGCCATTACAGTCTGATTCTTCATTGTATACGTTGTTTACTGAGTGTTTAAGATGCCTCCGACAATCGTGAGTCCCGCCGATTGTGAAGTACGGGCTGTTATACGATTTCTTAGTGCTAAAGGCGTAAAACCGATCGATATTCATCGTGAGATCTGTGAAGGGTACAGACAAAACATTATGAGTGATGGAATGGTAAGGAAATGGGTGAGAGCATTTTAAGATGGCCGCACAAATGTGCATGATGAAGAACGGAGTGGGCGTCCTTCGGTCGTTAATGAAGATTTGGTGCAGAAAGTGGACGAAAAGGTGAGAGAAAACAGACGCTTTACAATTTCATCATTGTGCGACTGCTTTCCTCTTTATTCTCGTAGTGTTTTGTATCGCATTGTGACCGAGAACTTGAATTACCGGAAATTGTGTTCACGTTGGGTTCCAAAAATGTTGACGGATTTGCACAAAACCCAACGTTTAGGCAGTGCATTGACTTTCCTTGAGCGGTACCACAATGAAGGTGAAGATTTTTTAGACCAAATTGTTACTGGTGACGAAACATGGGTGGCCAACGTCACACCAGAATCGAAACAACAATCCATGGAATGGCGACATTCATCATCACCCAAAAAAGTGAAGTTTAAGCAAACAATTTCTGCCCGGAAAATCATATGCACAGTATTTTGGGACAGAAAAGGAGTATTGCTAGTGGACTTTCTGCCTCGTAATGAGACAATCAATGCAGCGTCTTATTGTGAGACATTGAACAATCTGCGTCGTGCAATCCAGAACAAAAGACGTGGCAAGTTCAGTAAGGGTATCGTTTTGCTGCATGACAATGCCCGTCCACATGTGGCTAATCGGACCAAAGATCTCATCAAATCTTTTAAATGGGAAACTCTAGATCATCCTCCATACAGCCCTGATCTGGCGCCCAGCGACTACCATTTGTTCCTGCACTTGAAGACACACCTGGGTGGTCAGCGTCTTCAAGACGATAACGAAGTCAAAACATTTGTGATACAGTGGTTAACACGTCACGCGGCAGAATTTTATGAGGAGGGTATTCAAAAACTGGTGCCACGTTATGACAAGTGCCTCAATATTCACGGAAATTATGTAGAAAAGTAGATTAAGGTACAGGCTTTCATGTAAAAATAAAATTATTGCGATATCTTTGCACGTCTTTTTTTAATTCCAAAACGGTACTTACTTATAAAACATGCCTCGTAGGAATGCAAGCTGTTTCCATGATTATAAATGACGTTGACGCAGGCGAAGTTAATTTCATCTCTTTCACAGAGAATTGACTCCGTATATTGCTTTCGCTCTCGGTCTTTCTCCAAATTTTTTTAAATCGTTTACTTCCGCTGTAGAGTTGCGTTTCTTATTGGCTGTTTTCAATAAAACGAAACATCGTTTCTATATTCTCGAAACCAGACGACAATTCTTTCATGGAATTCGAAACCAGACAAAAGAGGGTAAGAATTCGTTTTGTGAATTACATTTAAGTGGCTAAATTTACCGAAGCCTTAGTGTTATGACGCCTTTAAAAGGGCATTTTCGTGAATCCGGGGCATTTAGGGAAATTTAATTCGTTGGAGGCATAAGTGCAATCCAAAGTTATGCCTGTGAATACCACCAGAGCGGCAACCATTATTCAAGCTTGGGGGTTTTAGTACTTAACATGTGGCTAACTCTTAATATTCATTCCAAAATCATAGAAAATCTAAATGAATTCTATTCTAATATTTAGATTAATCGTTTCTGATGAAAAACAATTAATTTTCTTTTAGGAATCTTTTTAATATTAAATAGTTTGACGAGAGGCCAGGCAAAGTACTGAGTATTCCCGACAAGAGGTATACCATACAGAGTTCCTTATTCGTTCATTATGCAAGAGTTTTTTGAATTCTATAACCTTTTATTTTTAGCAATGGGTTGAAAAAGTTGCAATTATTATGTGTTTTACTTTTCTATTATTTTGAGTTTTTGGAGTGCTGGGGGAAGTGAAGAGAGGAGATTCCCTTCTTGCCAGAGGTTATTCTCATGTAACTTCAATAAATAAATACAAAATTAATTAATAAATATATTATGTAAAGTTCCTTTCGTAGGTTAGTAGGTGTCACACCATCACAGCATGTGTGTACTGTGATATGCTCTACGGGATCATCAGAAATTCCAATCTACATTGGTAAACCGTACACAGCTTATGCAGCTTGGATGGGAAACTTTGCCTCATCCTCCGTACTCATCTGACATCTCTTCCACAGATGCTTGGGTAGTAATTATATGTGCACACGACAGTTTAGAAATAGTCATGTCCTCAAAATTAGAGTTGCGAGACTTTTCACTTCCAAAACCAAAGATTTCTACCGACATGGTATTTACTTATTACCCATCCGCTGGAGACAGTTATTAATTATGAAGGGAGTTATTTTATTGAATAAATTGAACTTTTTATAACTTACGATCTACAATTAATATGAAGTACATTTCCAGGCTGTGCAACTTTATAATTAGAAATTTCTACTTGCATGCTTCTTTTCTACGCTGTGCATTTATTATTAAAATTGTCATCCCCATGTGAAAAACTTTCATTTGGAAATTGTTTTTATTTCATTCGCAGATCCACATTTTCCGTTTTGTTCTTGTGTAAAGTACATTCATCTCTTACACATTAATTCAGTTGTGCAAGTAACCATAAAGGCAATCAAATATACAGAAGACACAGAACAGGAAAGACATTTTATTGTCTTCTGTGCTTCTTATTTCATCTCAAGAATTTTCCTTCATTTCTTAGACGCTTACTATATTCACAAAGGTAAAAATTTAAAAACTATTTTTTTTAAATGCATATGTATGTGATATGCTCTGTGTGTATATCTGATATAAGCAGAAACAAGGGCTTTGCCAGTCATGATTTGTAGATAACACAGGCCAACGATGAAAAAATCATTTTGAATGAATTTGCCTTATTCTCGTGGTTTTTAGTGTGCTGAATCCGAATCTGGTTCTAGTTTCTTTCTTTTTTATCACGTCACGTTTCCAAGTTATGCACAGGGAGACTGCAATGTTAAAGTAATGGGTATGAAGAGAAGGAGTTCCAAGTTATGCTAAAGTATCCATATTTTGGGCCACAAGGAAATTTATCAGGCCCCAAACTCTGAATAATTCAATAGTGTTTCCTTGAAAAACAAGAAATCTGTGGATGATAGTAAAAAAAAAACTGAGGTTTTATACGGATTCAGCACAAAAAAGAAATCAGCTCTTAACGTTAAAGATGTCTTTAAAGTTATTTTTTATTGGCCTGTGTAATTATTAAAACTGAATTTAATAATCCCAGATTCATGTTTTAATCATAACCCAATATCTTCAATTTTAATCTTAGAAAATATAAATGAATTCCATTCTAATATTTAGATTAATTGTTTCTGATGAAAAACAATTAATTTTCCTTTAGGAATATTTTTAATGTTAAATAGTTTGACGAGAGGCCAGGCAAAGTACTGAGTATTCCTGACAAGAGGTAGACTGCAGAGAGTAATTTGTTTAAAATTATTATTCCAAAGGTAGTTAATTGTTTTGAGAAATTGGGTTTATTATGGATTTTACTATTTTATTATTTTGAGTTTTTGGAGTGCTGGTAGAAGTGAAGGGCAGCGGATCGCCGCAACCGTGATCCCTCAGCTATTTGGACTTGGTTTCTGTGCGCCTCTCGACTAGCGCGCCAGGAATAAATAAGTGATCATATTTTAATTTTAATCTAAATCATTATTAAAACCAGTTTTTTTAATAAAAGCAATCTATACTGCAAACTACGAGCCGTAATAGTAAATTTCGAATATACAGTAATTTTATCAAATATCACGTATATTATAATAAGTTTTCGTATTGACAGTTGATCTTCCTAATGATATCATTTTTTATTTTACAAAATATACAAAGAAATTTTGTACTAAGAGAGGAGGAGCTGATATTTTTGAATAATAATAATAAAAATCTAATTGACTATTTTAATATGAAAAATTCAAAAGGAAATTTAAATAGAATTCAGTATGAAAATATACATGTGTT
>JAHWFO010024707.1:267792-300603 GCA_023313115.1 Rhysida immarginata | reverse complement strand
AAAATGTCCAAACAAAAATATTGCCCTAAATGGATAAATAAAGTGTCCTATAATGGATCTTTAGGAGATACTGATCATTTTCATATATTTTGTAATTTTTACCGATTTCACCAAGGAATATGACATTTAACCATTCGGTGAGTGGGGGGGAGTAAAATGTAGAATAGTTTTTAGTAGAAACAAAGAGAAACAAGTGAACTTAAACAGATCAGGGAAATCAAAGGGGGGGGGGGTTCGTTCGAACCCCCCGAACCCCCCCCCCCTAGGGGGGAAGCCCCTGTAATTACGACATACTGATTAAAAGACTGGCGGCATAGTGACTAATAAACGAAGCTCCTTAAATCCTAAGAGGCTAGAAAAACTATTAATTATGTCGTTACTTGGATATGATAACTTAGAAACTGTAGAATAAATATTCGTAATTTGATTTTATGCACTGTTAAAAAACATTATGTGAAACACAATAAATCATGCCGTTTTGTTATAGTTCTTGTGATTTTCAATGTATTTATGCTAAGCCTCGTAATCGATTAATAATCGCCCAGGCTTACAGGAATTGATTCTCTAAAATTAATAATCGCCCACCACTAACAAACGGAGCAAAAGAAACAACGTTTGCATTCATTTACCTTATAAATATCTCTTGCGATTTTTAATAAAAGCCGACAGGCCGTTGATTATTCAGATAATAGAATTATTTCATATAAAAGTGAAAGGCCAGTAATTTTTAAAACACCCTATGTAAGTGATATAATATAACTAGATATTTTAAAAAAAAAAATTTAAAAAGTTTATCAGGCGGGTTGATAAAAGATATGGCCAACTGGCCAAATTAAAAAAAAAAATTATGTCTTATAAAAATTTTATAATAAATACATACATAGACGCCGAACTAAGTCTGGTATGGTCAAAGACCAACGAGTTAGAACCTAGCGGGCGTCTATAATTCTAAATATATTTGGTTAATAAATGAGCTGTTAATTTTTAAGCTGTTTTGTAATTTGTTGTTTATGGGCTTTCCGACAATAAAAAAATAAAAAGATTACAAATCATGAAACTGCATTGAATAATATTTAAATTAAAGTGTATGACTTACAAATTCGAAAAAAAAACCCAACTAAAATTATACTCTATCCAATGAAAGTTGGAGTGGGCGTGTCCAATTAAACTTCCAATTTCAATTATTAGACATTGTTGATTCTACTTTGGCAACAATTTCTAAAAATTGAAATAGGAGTTTTAATTGCACACCCCCACTCCAACTTTCGTTGGACAGAGTATAGTTTTCTAAACAAGAACAGCAATCAGTATTTGTTTATAAGAAATACCCATTCATAAAGTCTTAATATGTGGACTTCCTTAGTTAATGAACTTATAAACGTAAATTAGTAAATACGAAACGTTTTAAAAGCTTTCTAAACTGTGTATAAGCTTATCTTAACCGTGTGTTTACCTATACAAAAAGTTTTATAAATTTGTACAGTTAATAAAATCATAAAACTCATTAAAATTATTCAAAACACCTATTTTAAAATGCAATTTTTCCTGTTTAACACTAATCACAAAAATCTTTTATGAGCTTTTGTTATCACACGCACCCTTGATTCAATTATTTTTTTTTATTCATGTTATGCAATTAACATTTATTTTTTAAATGTTTTTTAAACATTCTGAGCGTTTTTATTATAAATTTTGATATTATTTTAATCTTTTTTTATTTGTAACAAATTTTATTACTCTATTTAAGACAGTCTCTTTAGAATCTATCTTGCCTTCTATGTATCATCCGCCCCGCTGTCCTCTTTGTCACTAAGTGATAATCACTTACCTGTTTCTGGCATGCCAATGGAGAGGCGCGCAGAAACCAAGTCCAAATAGCTGAGGGATTACGGTTGCGGCGATCCGCTGCCGAAGTGAAGAGAGATTTCCTTCTTGCCAGAGGTTATTCTCATATAATCCCAATGAATAAATACAAAATTTGTTTTTCAAAACCGTAAAAAGATTGAGCGAGTTATTCTTTATTTGGGGATTTGGGCTATTTTTACGATGATCAAGATAATTTCCGCACAGGGAATTATTGAAATAACTGTCATTAATAGTTTGTAAGTCTCCACAGCGTGATTTGTTGAAGTAAAATAACTGGGAAAAGTCTCCAAATATTACTTTGGTCATTTGAATTCATTTTAATGCACCCAAATGTAAAGGGCTATTTATTGAAATGTGTGTAGCTCTAAAGCGAAGTGGTGAATACATGATTTTAAAAAAGTTCTTCTGGATAAAAGAAAAATTTTTGGATGACAAGGTTTTCATGAAAAAAGAAGACCATTTAAAGGAAAAAACAGGAAGGAAAGGCAATCGCCACCGTAAGTGTACAGAATTTTTATTTTCTTTCTTTGCTTGCCTAGTTTCCAAACAATAAAACGTACGGGACACCAACAACATAAAAACGGATCAATGTGACTTCTCACAACATGTTTTATAATTAGGTAAACAGATTTTTCAGTTCGAAAATCGGGACAGGATACTATGAGAGGGTTTTTGCGTAATACACTATGTTGCCAGAAGTATCCGATAAAGAAACAATATTTTATTTTGACGTGCTAAAATGTCGTTGGACCTCCTTTCGCTGCAATAACACCGTCCACTCTACTGGGGAGAATTTTGACTAGATGCGTTGGCGAGATCAGCAATAGATGTTGACCGATTCGGTCTGGCCCGCAATCGGCGTTCCAGTCATCCCAGAGAGCTTCGATTGGTTTTAGTCCCGACTCCGAGAGGGCCAGGCCATTTCTTCAACATCCATGTCATGGAACCGTTCTTGTAGGTACCATTATCATGTTGAAACAGAAAATGGCCTCCCCCGAATTGTTCCTACAATGTTGGAAGCACTGAATTGTCCAGAATGTCTGTATACCGTGCACTGTTCAGGTTCCCGTCACTGGAAGCAATGGTCCCAGCATCCCCATGAGAAGCATCCCCAACACATTCGCGCAGGAAGCGTTCCTCAGGCGTCCGCCAGACCCAAATTCTTCCATCGGACTGCCAGATGTGGAACGTGATTCGTCACTCCAAAAAACGCCTTTCCACCGTTCCAGAATCCAGTTGCGTCGAGTTTTGCACTACCCCAACCGACGCTTGGAATTGATGTTACCGATGTTGGGCTTGTGTGCTGCTCACGACCATGATAACCCATGGCATGTAATTCTCTACGGACAGTTTTCGTGCTGGCCATGCTCCCTGATACAACGTCTACACTGTGCGTTAAAAACAATCATCTAGAACCGTGATCGACGGCAACTTAGAAGACTTGTGTAGCGACAGGGAAGGTGTACGTGCAACAGTTGACGGAAGACTTTAATCAAGTTTCGTTCCAACACCCATCTATTAGAACACTGCGCAGGGAATTGAAGAGAATAGGAATGGCTAGACGAGCGCCTGTGCAGAAGCTTCTCTATTCAGCGAAGAATCGAAAATTTCGTCTGCATTGGTGTAAGTAGGGGCGTGGCTGGACAAAGGGTAATGTGGTCGGACGAGTTACGCCACACCGTACATCGGACATGGTGTGGCGGCAGACCCATGCAGCAATAGACCTACCCTGCCTTGTCTCAACAACTCGAGATTCTAGTGGGTGTGGTATGGGTTCAATACGAGTCCCTGATATTCCTTAAAAGTCGGGTGATAGCCAAGGAGTACCTGAACGTTGATGACGATCAGGCCCATCCTACGATGTTGCACTTTTTCTCGGCTTGTAACGGATTCTTCATGTATGACAATCCTACGGCCCATCGTGCAAGAGTGATTCAGGATTGGTTCTCTGAGCATGACAGTGACTTCCACCATCTACCCTGGCCTCCACAAAGCCTGGATTTTAACCCAATAGGGCATGTTTGGAAGTTGTTGTAGAGACTTGGTGAAGGTGTCTTTGATGAATGCGTGATCATCACGTGACTTGAATGCACTACAGCACCTTGTAAAAATCGATTCCTAACCGTTTACATGATGTCATTCAGGCTAAGGGAGGCCCTACAGCATATTGAACCGATATTTCTAAATTAAATTCAGGATTCTAAAGCAGTGAATACAATTTTTCACAAGAGTTTTAAAATAAAAATTTCCTTTATAATAGAAATGTAATTTCTCATTTTGAATAAAAATGGATCAGTTAGACGAATATAAATTTATAATTTAACTCCGAGGTGTATAAATGATAGTTTACCTTTGCATTTATTTTTTAGTATATCAGCAGTTGGCATTTTTAGTTTACGCATATTAAGGATGCTATGCAAACAAATAACAAAAATTTCATGTGATTATATTGCATAAACGGATCATCTATCACTACATTGTCCCTGAAGGCATTGGATAATTGATGATTTAATGTACAACTGTTCCTTCTACTCTTCTTCTAGCGTCATTTGTTATCAGGTCCCAACGATGAGAAGAACCATCACAAACAAAGACCCGATTCTCAAGATAACTCTAGAATCCTCCTTTTACAGGGTGAGATGAACGTTTCCCACCTTCTCATTCCTTCAGCTTCCTTCGTTCCTTACCCCTATCACACTCCTCTTAGAAAATGCTTGTACGGTGATTAATGAACGTTGATGTGAAACCTCGACCCGGCGACACCTGTCAGCCCCGAGTGTCTGACGCTGGACCTACCCGCCCCACCATCATTGTCCCGACCGAAGAAAAGACAGCTTTATCATTCGCTTAATGAAGGTGGACTACTACCTTTGTTGTCTTATCCATAGTAGGCTATTCTTAAGAATATGAGTGCTAATCATAAAATTCTGATAGCTTTAATTTTCTTAAAAGTAACTATGAAAATAAACATTCCTTTGCATAGTAGAGAACTCCTCTTCCATCATTCATTTATAGCTTCCATCACTGTTTACTGAGAAGAAGTTATTCACCAACCATTTTAGCTTCTTTATGAACTTTACAAAAAATAATAATAAAAGAGCATATCAAATGGTGCAAGGATTCATGAGTAAGAGGAAAAAAAGCGCAACAATAAGTAAGTTAAGTCAAAATTTATTTAGTATCCACTCTGTATCCATTAGGGTGATGGCAGCAGCTTAGGACCTAAAAACCATGACACGCCTTGGAGAATGATAAGGATGTTTGACTCCGTATTACACGAAGGATTATCTACGTAGCACTGTATATCAAGAAAGCAGTTTCCTGAAAACGCGACATAATTTAGGGACTGCCATGCTAATTTATGGCGAGACAAGTAAGCGTGCGCGACAGCATTATAACTTTATAATATCGCGCAAAAATATCTCAAGCTTAAATAAATTAAGCTTTTTGGCCTTAATTTCGATTCAAATTTTAATTTTATTCAACATATTGACTATCTTATTAAATGCCATCTATGGCATTATGTTATGGTAGAACACGTCTCAAATCCAAATTACTCGACTTCAAATCGCTTACAACAACATCATTAGAACTACTTTTAAAGGTGTATCGGTTAATAATGCGGATTTTGTAATATAAAAAACACGATAATATCAAGAGAAACATCAAAGGTGGTTTTGTTCATCGCTAGCTACACATTTCCCTTATCTTTCAGATAATTTGTGGATACCGTCCCAATAGAAGTTTTCTTGTTTTGAGGCAAACCATTCAGAGACCCAATTTTCCACTTCTTCGTACGCTTTGAGATGCTGCTCAGAAAGTGAGTACACTTCTTCGTACCCAATCGATTGGAACAAGTGATAACCTGAAGGAGCAAGGTCTGGTGAATACGGCGGGGGGTTAATACTTCTCAGGCAAGATCTTTTAACGTGTCTTTAAATGTTTATGAAGTGTGTGTTGGTGCATTATCATGAAGCAAAATTACTTTGCTGTGTCTTCTGGCCCATGCTGGTCGATTGACGATCAAAGCATGGTTCAAATTGTTTATTTGTTGTCGATAGTGATGACTATTAACGGTTTCATCTGGTTTAGCAGCTCAAAGTACACCACACCTTTTTGATCTCACTAAACGCGTAGGATTTTATCACTTAAAGCGTTTAAACCAGCGATCAGAAGTATCTTGAGATAGAGCATATTCACTATAAGCAAATTTTTCTTCAAGATAAAGTAATTAATTAACACATGTCGCATATGTTCTTTTTTTTTGGCACGAACTTCGACCATGTGTAAGCGTACAAATACCTATGATGTTAACACCTGTAGATAATTTGACATATGAAGTTTTGAAGTTTGTTGTCAATACAACAAAATAGCATACATATCAAATCGCATATACAGGGTGTATCAGGTTCGATGGCCATAAATTACCTAGCGTGATCCTTTGCATGATTACAGGCTTAAAGTTGCTAATCGAAAATGTCGAAAACTCAAAATTGAAATTGCGTCGTTACGTCATTTATGAACTTTCCGCACCAGCAGTTCATTAAATTCAAAGGGGCGATTACAATTGAATCGGCGGCAATTGTTGAGATTAAATGACGTTTTCGACAGGTTTTCAGCAAACTTCGCGTGATGTTTAGACCCTTAACATTTGAGTTTTGAACATTTTGCATAAGGAACTTTAAGTTTGTAATCATGCAAAGGATCACGCTAGGTACTTTATGACCATCGAACCTAATACACCCTGTATATTAACATATGTGTAATTTCATCTATTGAAAAAAAAATCCGCATTATTAACTGGTACACTTAATCGAAATGCTTCCATCACAACTTGCTGAAATCAAGATAAAAGCAGATTATCTCAAGATACCACATTTGGGAATTGCGCCATACGGAAACCTCAACATCCTGCATCCTTTTGTACAACCGTGTTGTCAAAAATCCAATTAGAACTACTCGAGCAAACCAATTTGAAATTAAATATGTCCAATTTTAGAAGCAACAAGTTTTCCTACAATACCATGTGTCATTTACTGGTAGACAAATGATTACCAATTGTGTCGACTATCATTATGAATTTATGTTCGCATTTTAAAGTTGTTTTTTTATATACAAGGTGTATCAGGTTCGATGGTCATAAAATATCTAGCGTGATCCTATGCATGATTACAAAGTTAAAGTTCCTTATCGAAAATGTCGAAAACTCAAAATTTAAATTGCGTCGTTACGTCATTTATGAACTTTCCGCACCAGCAGCTCATTAAATTCAAAGGGGCGATTACAATTAAATCGGCGGCAATTGTTGAGATTAAATGACGTTTTCGACAGGTTTTCAGCAAACTTCGCGTGATGTTTATATCCTTAACATTTGAGTTTTGAACATTGTGCATAAAGAACTTTAAGTTTGTAATCATGCAAAGGATCACGCTAGGTACTTTATGACCATCGAACCTGATACACTCTGTATAAACATGCATTTGCAATTCAAGTTACCAATTAATATCGCTGCTTCCATATTTAGGCTGAGGCAGTCAAGGAAGGTATAGATAGTAGCATAAAAGATTGCAAATAAATAAATAATGCAAATCATTGGTGCCGTTGGTTACATCTTCGTCAGAGATTAGGGCTATAAAGGCAACGAAACAGTTCACAAAGATATTCTGATGCGCCATGTGTCTTACATTGCTGAATGAAATAGTTATACATTGGTTTTTCCATTCAATTCTGGCTTTGTTGTTGATTTCTCTGTCATTTGTAACTCTTTCTTGATATTGCACAGCGCCACATTTTCCCCTAACGGCAATATTTGCAACAACGCAATTTTTTTCGCGGAATCCTTCGTGTCTTGATTATCCACCCTACTAAATTTGCGCCACTCTGGTTGGTATATTGCGACAGAGATGCTCCGAATTATGTCAGTTTAATTACGAACACTCGTAAATGTGCTAGGATCTACGTGTTTAGAAGAAATAAACCACAGGATTATTCAAAAAGATGGAGTAGATTTCAAATGTCTATTTCCAACAAATTGTAAAAGACAGAAACACATTCCGTACATCACTGGTAGAAGAAATTCAAAGTAGTAAAAGCATTTAATGGTTCCATTCAATGCTACACATCAGCATTGTTTCTTGTTTATAGAAAAATGGCGAAGCCATAGGAGAAGTCATTTTCTGCGAAATGTGAATCCATTATTAAAGTTCTTATTTGATGTGATCATGAGTTCGATTATCAAGTATATATCGATGACGTCTTATTTCTTCCGGTCAGCTGGTTGGGCTGGAAAAGAAGCGACATCCTGAAGTACAAAATAGTGTTGCAATGTGAATTTCTTCCTTAGGACTTTGATTTGAGTCAAGTAATGAACGAACGTGATCTACAGCTTTCGTCTGCTGCTTTAAAAGATCCCTGCAATAAACTCTGCTAACAGAAAATCTTAGGAATGCTTTTATATTTCTACTTTAAAATATGGATTTATAATCATTTCACTCGTATATTCTTCTTGTAATTTGTCAGAACCATGCCTATCGCTGGCACCGCTGTAATCAATTGAGCTACTGTGGACATGAACCGCCAAGCTGTTACAGTATGCCCACATGGACTTCCATGAAACCACAAATAAGCTCAATCGGCAGAGCAGGCCCCCAAACTCGCAAATCTTCCTTACCCTTAAACCATTAAATAAACTGATGAAATTAAACTCGAAGGGAAGATATGAGCTTATTTGTGGCTTCATGGAAGTCCATGTGGGCATTCTGTAACAGCTTGGCGGTTCATATCCGCGATAGCTCAATTGGTTAGAGCAATGCCAGCGATATGTATAGTCACTGGTTCGAGTCCAGGTCGCGGAATTTTTCCTTCTATTTTTCTATTTGTGATGTGTTTGAAGATTTTCTTCAGTATTATTATTATCTTTTCTTTGAGTATTCTCAACTGGTTTTAAGATATATTGATATCAATCAACTATTATTTCATTTAATCATTATTCAATTCTAACTGTTGAATTATGATTCACCATTTGAAAAATTCGTAAATAATTATTTAATTAATGCTAATACATGTGAAATATACCCCGAATCAGTCTTAATAATATTAGTTGGTTCGTTTTAATTTTAACCGCCATTTTGGTCAAGTTCTCGAAAACATAGGAACGTGTGTGTCTATTATTTGATTTGATTTTTTTATTTTAATCCAATACGTCCATCAAGGGCCTGTATGGCCCGAGGCCGACGAGTTGGGTCCCTGGATGGACCTGGATTAACGACTGCTGTATGATGGTCGCAGCATCGGGGGGGGGGGGGTGAAGATCGTGCCTCACTGATGGTCACCCATCCAGTGACTAGCCGTGCCTGATGTTGCTTAACTTCCCTGAAGTTGTGTGTTCAGTGAAAGCCCACCAGGCCACGGCCTCTCCAGGGCTAATTATAATTTTTACTTATTTTTTGATACTCTATCTGAATCTGAAGTCGAAATCAGATTCGGATAGAGCATCAAAAAGTAAGTCATAATAGGGTGAAGTCAAAATCAAAATAAAAAAAATGGGGACTTCGTGAATTCAGTAACGACGTCTTTAACATCGTTGAAAATTTTGCTTATTAGTACCAATCGTTATGTGCAAGTAAGCCTATAATAGTTATTTTCATAGAATTACGATTTATCAGAAGCTTTATTTCCATATCCTAAACGTTTATGTAAAATGATTTAAATGTATTTATTAAATCATTTCATGTGAGTATTTCAGATCATAAGATGACCAATTACTAATAATGTTTTGTGAAAAAAAAATGATTTGAGGAATTCTGTGTGTTTTCTTTCCTACTCGGTTCTGCAAGGCCTCCATCAACTTCAAAAAATTAAGATAACACAAATTCATACTTTAATCATTAATGCACTTATTAATAAATACTTAATTTGTTTTATTACAGGTATTTAAATTAATATTCCACCACTTCAGGTGGACGTGGTGAAATAATGTTTCTAAGCAATATTTAATTTTATTTTGATTAATTAAATATCAAAATAAGATTATTTATCACAACATATTAGAGATGAGATGTTTATTTTTTTTCCTCAACACCTCACTCTAAATGAAGTTATTCTTTAATTTCAAATTCTTATTCTGTTTCATCTTATAAAAAATCATTATGCCCTCTATGCCTTTTAAAATGATCTAAACCTTCAAGAAAGCAGAAAGATAATTGTGATGATCGTATATTAAGGAAAATGAAATCAAAACCTCAACTTCACAAAAAGAATTCTTGTTTACCTTTTAACGTATTATCTACTATGTATCATGTTATAGTAGTGTAGTCTATGTATTATGGCTTAATATATTTTTAAATCCCAACTGCCGCATTTTAAACTAATCAAATTACACTGTACAGCATGAAAAATGTCATTTGGATGAAAATATGTTTCTTGTATATTTTTGGCTGAAAATAGCGAATCTGTAATTATTTTTTGTTTACCACGCCCATTTTCCAAAAAATCCACATTTTAGCTTTTTACGTATCTATATTGTAGCACATATAGAAGGGCTATGCGACCAGTTCCTCATTCTGAAAATCTTCCTATACCTATAGCTCCAGATAAATATACTGTTGATTCAGAGAAAGACACCTCCGATGAGCCAAACCATCAAGATCCTGACTTTCAACCATCTATATCTATAACATGTTCACATCATGAAATCACACAGGAAGAGCTTAACGATGGAATGGAAGTATGCTAGGTGAATATTGCTGCTCTGTTATCAGAGACACACAGTAGATGCCTGCAAGTGGAAACTGCCAAAAAAATCATTTTAGTGTTTGTGTTTTCTATAATCAAGCCTGTTACATTTCTCTGAGAAATGAGTCTCCTACAAAAACGGTACGTGATGGACCATTTTGTTTTTGATATATGAATCAAGCACCTTTTGTTTACACAGAATCACACAGAATCATCTAAAGGACAGAAAAAAGTTCAAATTTGTTGTACAGTGTTATAAGCCATCCAGCAAATACATGGTGATTCAAAAGTTACTATGCAGTAGCTGGTCGGTGGCATCCACTCACAATAGAAGCTGGAAATGCCCGCCACCGGTCTCACGACATCAATTAGCATGCAATTGCATGTTGTGAAACACTCTGATAAATTCAGGATAAAAAGTGAGACATAAAGAAAAGATAAAAATATGGGGCAAAAATAATTCTCCAATATTTTATTCTCATTTTTTAAATCAGAAAATTGATTTTCTCGAACGTAATACATGCATTTAGAAAATAAAAATAATTATATTAAAAAAGTTAAGTATATTGTAGCAGCAGTAAACCAAACAGGATCATAAATAATTGAATCACTGGATGGTTGCTGCTTCCAAACAGGCGATAGCTCAAACTGGGGTTAATGATAAAGGAAAACATTGATATTAAGAAAAAAAGAAAAATGGCTTAAAAACATTGAAATCAAAAGATATCAAAGTCATTATTACAACAAATAATACGGTCGTTAAAAATATTAATTTTAAAAGCAGGATAGATCCAGCAGCGCTCTGTAGGGCGGTGAACATTCACCAATATTATTGATCACCTGCGGCAAATAATTACTTTTTAACCCAACGGCAAGCAATTCCTGATAATAAAATGTAACCGGCAAAATCTTCTTCTGAAATTTACGAATAATATTTTCTATTTTTTAAAGGAAAGAAACCAGCTTATTTTTTAAAGGAAAGAAACATATTTTTTAATAATTCTCGAGAAAGGCCCGCTATTTATGCTGGTGAATCTTATCAAAAAACAAAAAATATCTTAGGAAAAACGATGATATCAAACATTGCGATAACAAGATCTCTAAGTACTTTATTAGGACGAACCAGGCAACCCAGATCTTAACATTAGTGGTTCTACTAACAGGAGAAGAATCATAACATAATTGAAAATAACTTTGTTCAACTTGCGAGAAAAAAATATCGATGTTAGACTTGTTAACACCTAACTTAACACTGTATATTCTTTCGTTTCGCATCATTTTCGATCGAATCACATGCCATATGTTACCGTTTGAAAAGTTTTGAGTTTTTGCATATCACGGCAGCACTACCTCCATAATTCCGACTCCACTGGGACAATCTAGCCCAAACGAAATAGTAATATAGTTCTTTGCTACAGGATTTTAACTCTTATACAGGCCGTACTGTATTGACCATATGAACCACTCTAACTCCGACCAGTGAACCAATCAAAACCAAACTAAATAGTGAAGTTGAATATGCCCATAGCAGACTATGTACCAATTTTCAATCTTCTATGTCAAAAAGATATTGAAAATATGAAGGGGACACACAGACGGACATGGTAAAACCAATAAGTAGCTCCATTCTTCCGCTTTTTAATAACAGTGATATACTGTTTCTTTGTTGGTCTTTATAGTCTAATCCCACAGTCCTTTCAAAAATAAAGCAAATTGTCAAGTTAACGTACAGTAGAACCTCGAAAGATCTCAAGAGAAGAAGGAAATGCTTCGATTTATAGAGGTCTTCGATTTACCGAGGTTCGATTTACTGAGGTTCAGATGTACAGATATAACAATTGCCAACAATTGTTAACAACAATCAAACAGTAGAATGTACATTCATTTTTACATTAATGCGGATGCTTATTCAATTTATAGTGCAAATTATTTGGTAGAACGATTATTTACAGGCCTGAGGAGAGTGGGAGGGTGCGGCCGGTACATTGTTTCGAGCCCTGTGGGACTCAAGGGGACCCATGAAAGGGGTAATTTTTAAAAATTTTTACAAAACCAAATTAGAATCATAGTCAGCACTTAATAATCTTATCGGTGGCCCTGATTATTTGGCCAATTAGACTCGAGTACCCTTATAAAGCCAATCAGAACTGCTTATGAAAACTTCTAACAGGGAAGAGATAAACTGACATCAATTCGATTTAGAGAGGTCCGACTTGACAAAATTCGATTTGTATTTAATCATTTATTTTAGCATGCAGTGATATAAAAATTAGGAACTTCGCGCATATAAAATCGAGAAATAACTCTAGCATACTACATTTTACAAGGAACATTACGTAATCCTTTTTAAGTATCCCGCGATCGGCATGACGTAGTTGACGCAGCAAACATTGTAGTAATCAGTGTCTCCGTAGATGTGGGACTGCTGTGTATAACCAAGTTTTTTGTGAAGGAGAAGGTTAAACCTGCTGAGATTTTGAAAAGATATCAAGCACAGTAGAGGAAAGAAACGATGTCACGGGCAAGCATGTACGATTGTTGTAATCAGTTTAGGAAAGGACGAGAAGTGGTAAAAAATGCAGTCACACCAGAGAACATCGCACGCATTGAACAAGACATTCTTGATAAAGGTATCACAATTAACACTAGTGTTACTGCAAATAGCTTCAGGGTATCGTACGCAACGCCATTCGCGTTGGAAGTGTCATTTTTCTCCATGACAATGCGTGGCCTCACACGACAATTTGACAGCATCAACTCTTGCCAAAATGGGCTGGGAAGTGGTGTCCCATACTCCTTACAGTCCAGATATGCCTCACAGTGACTGTTGTCGCTTAACAAACTTCTGAAGTTCCAGACAGATAAACCTCTACAGAGACAGTGCTTATTACAATGCGTGCTGCAGCTGCTGCGCATGTGTCAAATACGTCATGCCGATCGCGAGATACTCAAACAAGATTAAGTAGCGTTCCCTAAAAATGTAACACAGTAGCGTTATTTCTTGATTTCATATGCGCGAAAGTCTAGGTTAACCTTAAACGACCCTTGTACACTCTTAACTTTTATATTGATATTATTATATAATAAAATATTTCTTTTTTGCATGGCAAAGAGTGTGGTTGCTATCAATGAAACCTCAAAGACATAATCGATGATCAGACATGATGCCATGGGCAGAAATAGATTGAAACGGGGGACCAATAATAGTCATAGACATACTATTATGAAATAGTACAATACTCATTTCCAAAAAAGTTGGGACAGTGCAAAATATATAGAAAAAAACAAAAAGGGATGATGTAACAAAACTTTCTCGCGAATACAAAATAGCAGATACGTTTATGAAATGACATAAATATACTGTGTGCACCAAAACATTTTGTATCGTGGCCGGGTCGTTCATTTTGAAAGGGGGTGTTGCAACACGTTCCAAAATAGTAGGGACATACGTTGTAGAAAGCGCCATTAGTAGTGGAACCTTCCGAATTGTTCGGGAATAATCTAGAATGATGACGTCGTACTACATTCCGTATAAATAACAGTTGCCATCCGTCGTTCAGGTAACTTATTCGGAACGATGGGTCGAGGCAAGCCAGTTAGCGAAGATCTTCGTGTTCGAATCATTCAAGAATTCACAAACAACGTTTCTCAGCGTGCAATAGCCAGAAAATTTAACCTGTCATCATCTACAGTACATAATATTATCAAGCGCTACCGAGATAGTGGTGAGATCACAGTTCGGAAAGGCCAAGGTAGAAAACCTATTCTGAATGCTCGAGCTCTTCGGATCCTCCGACGTCACTGCGTCACGCATAGGAATGCTGCGATTACGGACATAGCCACGTGGGCCCGCGATTTCTTCGGGAAGCCATTATCGTTGAATACTGTACGCCGGTGCATCCACAAATGCAAACTTAAGTTATACTGTGCACAGCGGAAGCCATACATCAACAAACGACAGCAACGTCTCCGTCTGATATGGGCTCTAGCCCATCGCAATTGGTCCCAAGCACGCTAGAAGAACATACTGTGGTCCGATGAATCAACCTTTACGATTGTTTACGGAAATAATGGACGCCGTACACTCCGGAACAAAGACGAAAAGGATATTCCCGCGTGCTACACGCGTTCGGTACAGAAACCACCGTCTGTCATGGTCTGGGGCTGTATTAGTGGCCATGGAATGGGAGACTTGCACATCTGCAATGGCACCGTCAATGCTGAAGCGTATATACAGATCCTGGAACAAGCTACGGTGCCATCTAAGAGGCGCCTGTTTGGACGACGTCAGTGTATATTTCAACAAGAGAACGCCAGACCGCATGCAGCGCGCATAACTTCTGCATGGCTACGTCGGCAGCGCATTCGTATGTTGGATTGGCCCCCTTGCAGCCCGGATCTGTCGCCTGTAGAAAACGTTTGGCGTATTATTAAACGAAAACTACGACAGCGACGACCCCGAACAGTTGAACAGCTGAAAACCTATATCCAACAGGAATGGGACAGAATTCCGGTTACGGTGTTAGAAAGATTGGTGTCATCGATGCCCAGAAGATTACAGTGTGTCATCAAGAGGAGAGGTGACACCACACCGTGGTAAACGCCGTGCTTTCCCAACTTTTTTGGGAGTGTGTTGCACGTGCCAAACAGGAAAACCACCTGTATCTTTCTTTAAGCATATAAGATATGTGATCCCATGCCTAATTTATCGTTTATGTATTGTAATGCGTTGAAATAAACGGCAATACAATAATCCAAACAAATGTGTTGGAGTTCTTCTTATATGTTGCACTGTCCCAACTTTTTTGGAATGAGTATTGTATGATAAACCAGTCCACAGTTTTGTTGGGTCTTCACTTATTGTATTTGGGTAGAAGTAGTCATCGTAAGGCATTTAAAACTTAAAGCCGCTGAAACGCAAAAGACAATCCTCAAACAAATGAGAAATGGGAAGGAAACAAGAAAAGAGAATACTGAAGATGGCCTAACCAAATGCTGGCATTAAGAGAGCACGTTATTCTGAGTTAAAGAGAAAAAAAGTCAAGGCTTAAGCAAAAGTGTTCCTTGTGAACATATTCTCGGAAAAAGACTCTTGATAGGAAAAGAAGTAGGATTTTACCATAAAAATTAAGGAAAACAAACTTTACATATTTTTATGGATAGTGGTTAGATTATGAACAAGCAAGAAGTACTCAACATAATCAAACCCTATGGGCTGTTTGATAAACAGTGGTAAATGAAATTTCACTATGTGGAGACTATAGCTGAACGAAGATCTCATCAGTTTTAATATTTTTTCTTAACTTTTATCAGTATATAAAACCAAAACGACAAGACATAAATTCTTTAATATAACCCTCTCATTAAGAGAATCTCCTCTTTTTCTTCCCAATTTATATATTCTTAGAGAAATGAACCTCTTTCTATTTGGAGGGGATAAAGAATAATAGAAATTGGCTGGGAACGGTAACCTCTCGTGCGATGCCTGATCCCACGTGATCTAGATCCGGGAAGGCTCCAACTTAATTTAACGTTTATGGTTGGTTTTTAAAAAATTACTGGAATTAAAGAGGAGCGAAGCCAGAAGAGGAATCGCACTGCTGCTACTTCCCTATGTGACATCATCATCTGTAAGCGCCCTCGTGTGACCTCTTCCCGAAAGTAGTTTTTTTTCGTTTCGCCTCCTCGTTGGTACCTAATCAACATGATAATGGCGAAGGGCCGTAATTTACATCCTCAAATTCCCAAGCGCAGTTACAGCAAACCCTCAATCAAAGGCATCGGGAGCAATAAGCAAAACACACAGACAGTGGACGAGCTCATCACGCGCACCCTCGTTACAACGGACGCCCCTTTGTTCCAGAAAAACTTCCTCGAGAGATTGGCAGGGAGGGGAAAGAGAAATAAAGGCTCGCTTATAGTATTTGGGAAAAAAAATATTATTACTCAAGAAAGCCTTACAAGCTGAGTTCCTAAATTTAAACGATCGGTTAATTTCGAAACTATTTTCCGTCTAAAACAACACGACGAATGAACGTTCCCTTAACCTAATAAGAAATGGACGATAGTAGGAGGGGAAAAAACTTTGGAAATTTTATACCAAGGTAATTAACTAAATTAAATCTTATAGGAATTCTGTTCTCTTTTAAACGCTCGCATTCAAAAAAATACCTGCATTTTTTTTTTTTTTAATGTAATGAAACTTTATATCTTTTATATAAACTTGTATCTTACACAGCATGATTCTTAATATCGTCAATGTATTCTATATATAAGCTTTAAATATCACATAAATACACGGTCTTATCATTAGCCAGATATGATCACAGGAAATGCCAGTAAAGAAGGCAAATAATGTCTAGGTGGATCTACTTTTATTTGCCTCTGGTCCATCAGAATCTAGTCAAGACAATAACATGTCTTCGCTTACTTAATAGATTGCTTCAATATCGTGTCAACGTGGTCATTAAGAAACTGGTCGTTAATAAACGCTCTTATTTAAGCAATTAAAACACTCTCTTCCATTAAACGGAATGTAATTTCAGACTCGCATCATTTTCTAGATTTACATTTCTTAAACCAAAAAAAAAAAATCAGTTTACGATTTATTTACCTGTCCATTAATCATGAAGTGCCATTATCGTCTTCTTTAATGACTGAATAAATGAAGATAAGTCAGTGTTACAATTACTTTCACACTCGTCTCTGCATAACAAAGCTATAATGAAGTTTTGTTTGATTATATTACTTCAGAAATAAAATACGAATTTCTAAATGGTGAGTGACGACAGGAAAATACTGTGCACAATGTTTGCTCAAACTAAAATGTGAATGACGAAAAAGACACAGAATGCGTGTTCAGAAAGAAGACACGTAAATTAGTTGGTAATAATTTCCTTCGTTAGTTTTTTTCTATGCGTCAATTACCAGATCATTCATGTTCATCTTTTAACAAGCATAAAGACGATTTGAGTCCCATTCCCACAGAGCGATTTGAATCCCGTTTCTGCCTAGTTTACAAGGGGACGACTAATACGGAACTTTTTTCTAACTAGAAGTTTCTCGTAGAGTCATGTACCTTAATAGATTTCAAACAAAAATGTAAATCGCCTGCACATTGAACTAACTCAGTGATCACTGAAGGCGGCTTGAAAAGCTTGACAGTTTTACGCAACTCAAATGATTAATAGTATGATCAAACTAGGTAATTTATCATACTTAACCCTTTTTAGCGTAGTGAGGACAATGGGTAGTATAATTCTTCTCCTCAAATAACTATAGTTAGGAAGAGAGTAAAATTAATTAATGTTCGAAGTAATTACAACATTTGTTCCTGACGGTGTATTAAAGTGACAAATATTTCAGCTTAATATATAATTATGTATTACTCATGGAGCTACACTATTCAAAAGCTTTCCTACCCGTTCTAGCTACTTTAATTTTTATCGAATAGGATGCTATATTTCCAAAAAGAAGATATTTAATTAACAGAACAATAAGTTAACTAAGTTCTTAATGACTCTAAGTTTTAGTAAGAAATAAAACAAATTAGATGATTACGCGTACTATATATTTTAAATACGTTTAGCAAAATTTCTGTGATTTATATCATGTAAAATTATAAACAAAACTATTTCGTATTCTTCCACCAAAGAATTTCTGAAAACGATTTTAATACAACAGAGATGCGACAAACATCAAATGGTAAGCCTGGAAGGAAATACGGTTGAACATGACAAAACAAGATCGCCTGGAAATCGTAAGCAAATAGAACACGAGCAAAGAAGAAAAAACTGTGCTTGACAAAAAAGAGCGGAATATAAAGCAGATAACGCGGACGAAGTAGCTTCCTGAAAGACAAGCACAGGAATTACTGAAATGGTAACTCCATCTCTAAGAAATTCTTTTAACAGTTATTTTCAAAGAAAATTATTACGAAATTGTTCTCATGCGAATATGCATTAATAAACTATGCCGCATGCACATTACAAGAAAATGTAAGAATACGTTTAAATAATGGCGACTACCTCTCTTTGATAGCGAAGCGATTTCGTCAAATATTTCGTATGCCTTATTTGAGGAGCATCAGTGTAACGTGTATTTGCAGAGATAAAGTGATAACGCAGTGGAAAATGAGAGAATTACACGTGAACAGGGTAAGAATAAAAATAATGTTTAATTTGACAAAATAACAAAGCAGAAATAACCCTAGACCTAAACCGAAGGTCGGGGATTAAATAATCAATTGCTTAATAACAAAAGTGACTAAGAAGTATAGCTTAATTGAGCTACAAAGCATAAAAACTGGATTCAATAGGGTTTAAATGAGATACCTTAAACTTTACAAAATATTGCTTAGTTTACACACAACTATAAATAAATTGTGACGGCAAAAATTACAATACCAAATTAGCCGGCCGCACCGGTCATCAATAGAGTAATACAAATTAGGCTAAGCAAACACACCCTAAATCAAAAATAAAGCTTTCTCTGCTTTAAAGAAAAACAAGAATTTACTATCAATACAATTCTTAATTAACTAAGAAGACAATATGCAAATTCTTTGGCAAACATACTAATTAGCATAAATTAGTATATGACTACAATTCTGTCACTTAAGAAAATATCGTAAAGACATAATTAATCACTCTAAAATATATAGTTTGAAAAATGAATGGATACCTAGAGGATTACAGGTGAATCTCATAACACCTAAACAAAATCACACTTAGCGACGTATATGGCCTCTTAAGACCTTTAGCCACAAAAGAAAGCTGGTTAGCTTATTGAAAGCATAATTTTTGGTTGACACAAAGCACAGTAAGGTTACACATTAAACAGTTAAAACCCGGATAAATCTAACCGGATAAAACAAGTCAAGTCCGAGAAGTCTTATCAAATAGAAAGGTCCAGTTCACGATACATGAAATTGGATAACGTTTACATCGGAATATCCGCACCAACTTTAATAATAGTAGTGAGTCTTTCTGACGACGACACTGAGTCAATAACAACAAAACACAGAGTCTTAATTAAAGGAAACACTACTAAGAAATAAATGAGATTTACACAGAGCTTTACAACTGTAAAGACTTAACGGAACACACGTCACCAATTACAAATGACTCGGTATAATGCCTTGGACGGCCGAGCACTGGAAATATACAATTAGAAGAGCATTACATAATGTTAGGGAGGAAAATAACAAATTATCCAACCCTTCCCCGCTCGGTCACAAACACATTAGGGCTCTTTGTAATTAAATTAATTTCACAATAAATTGCTTGCGTAGAGCTCCGTAAAAGACACTTTACTTATCGAGGGGAGTCATAGGCGAATCCGTATTGCGCCGACAGGTACGCATTTAACCCTGCTGGGAAACAGCCTCTTACCGTCGAACGCCTTTCGTCGAGCTTTCTGCCGTGAAAGTCATTCAAGGCTGCCGATAAGGAACGGGAGTCGAAGCTCGTTAACGTAAACGTACTTACGAAGAACGTTGCCGACGTGCGTAGCGTTCTTCCAACCGTAAGTCTCGGGAAGTTTTCCTGTCGCCTCGAGCTGACTGGAACAGCGGAATCGACGGAGATATCGCTCCTCAAAGTCGCCGCCTGCGGGGCTTCCCCGTCGAACTCATCTCGTCTTAGAGTGGAGAATTGCCTGCTCGACGACTCGCTGCCTCCGCCCGGCTGAAGTTCCGTGCGTTGCTGTCTCTGCCTCTCGACGACGAAAACCTCTTTCCCCGTCGACCTCTGGCTCGATGCTCTACAACCATTCGGTTCGGTTGTCCGGGTCACTCTTCTCCTCTGTCTCCGAACCTCCCGCCAAGAAGACTTCGCTCCTCCGTCACCACGTCTCCCTGCGGCATGATTGGTTCGGGCGTGTTGAAGGTTGTGACGACACTGTCTGCCCCGCTCCTCCCCCGCCTTCGAACGGGTGAATATGCGAGAGCGGTAAAGGCAGTCAGTGTCGCCGGGAATCGAACCTGGTTTCGATTTCCGTGACAATCAGTTCTTGGAGTACTTCCTGGATTGAGAAATTGCATGACCCTTTTTACGTAATTACTCGAAGTCTGCCCTTGTTCATGAACCCATTGACGACTTACATCACATTTCTAGATGTCACCCTATTAAGAAGTTCTAAACAAATGTGTATGATAATATATAAAGAATCTCAATAATTTGAAAAGCCCTAGAAGATTTTGAAAGTATTTGGTAAAAACGAATGGTTTCTTTAGAAATGCCTAAAATTTCGATTGTAACGATCTCAGTTTTAAATCACAATTTCATTTCTAATATGGATATTTTTTAAACAATTTTAGGAATCATCAATAATTCTGTTGGTCATCTGCTTTTATCTGCTACAATCTATCAGCACTTGATGTCTTAAAACTTTTCGCAAAAAATAAGTTTTTGTTTGTTCCAGATAAACATTACATTAAACATTCACGGCCTAAAATTCAAACTAAAAAGCAGAAGAGTTCACTATTAATGATATAAATGGCATTGTTATCTTCAACGAAGCATTTGTATTTATTAACAGAGTATGTTAATTCTGTACGAGATGCAATCCAAAATTTCCATATACAGGATCTTTATAAGTAAAGTTCCATTTTGACATGGCCATAAAAAAACTACTGGACCAAAAGCTATAATACTTGGTAATTTTATACAAGAGGGCATGGGAAGTTCATATCCATCAAAAAAAAATTAGTTCAAAAGGTCACCACCAGCATGGAATTGCGCTCTATGCAATATTCGTATACAAAATACATAGAGCGCCATTCTATGCTGGTGGTGACCTATTGATATTTTTTTTTTGGAGGGTATGAACTTCCCATGCCTTCTTGTATATTATTAACAAGTATTATAGTTTTTGGTCCAGTAGTTTTTTTTTATGGCCATGTCAAAATGGAACTTTATTTATAAAGAAGTAAGTATTTGCCCGTAAAAACATGAATACTTACTCTTCGTCCTAATCTTCACCTTATATGCAAGAGCATTGTCATAGTGCCACAACCAGTCTCTTTTCTTTCGTATCTCGGACCGTTTGCACCTCACATTTTTTTTTCAGTTGTCTCGCAGTAAAACTTCCCGTCGAGTGTCCAAAAATGTGACCCGCATTGATTTGATGCTGCGGCATGCATAGCAAGCATAAAAATACCCAGAAAATGGTTCTTGCTCACCAAAAACTTCCTTTAGCATTCAAGTTGCGATTTTAATGAAGCAAAATTTAATGCAGATTCTTAACATTCGCCATTTCGATAATTCTGTATACACTCACTAAAATGTTATTAAGAAAACAGCCGAAACTCGAAAACACGTGCACTTGATAAAGACGCTAGTTGGTAGACTAACGGTTAAAAAGATATAGAAGAAGCACCTACCAACGCACCCATAATAATGATTGTTTGCGCGGCATATTCAAGTTCTTGGTAATTTCAAATAACAACACGTATAAATAGTATCGAATCGTTCTACACCGAAAAGCTCTAATTTGTAATCTTATTTAAAAAAGACATCATATAAGACAGAAGTTGAAATTCTCACTACTCTGAACGCTGTTTTAGTATGTGCGAACATGGCGCCATTTCAGGGTCATGTACAAACAGTGATGTGATATATAGAGTTTAAGTCAATAGTTAAGGTGATGTCGCAACGATCGGGAGCAGGAACGGAGAATTTGTTCTATTCTCAATCGAGCCCGCCACTCCACGTAGCGCCGAGCCAAAAAAAATTTCAACATAATTCCAGCGCTCGCTCTCTCTTATCTTTCCTGTTTAATAGCAGTTCGCCCTACCTGCCATTCGCTAAACAAATTAATAGACATAGGAAACGGGGCCAATGAAGTAGCAAAAAAAGAAATGAATCTCTTGCAGCAAGAGGGGACATCGAAGACTCAACCAGAACTCGTTCATCGAATTTTGCCAGAAGATGGAAGGAAATCCAAACGTCTAATCCAGCAAGCAGGCCTGGGATATTGAAAAACTTCGGAAGGAATCCAGAACCAGGAGATAATTAAGAATATGGCTCAAAACAGCGATTGTCGAACACAATATTCTGAAGGGTCAAGTGGATTTAAAATTTTAATCCTGTCTGGTAATCAACTTGGCAACATTCTTAACATTACGCATTTGAGAGCAGCCAAGGAAGTTACAGAGTGACCGTGGTGTAACCCAGAAAGGCGGGCATCCTAGTAATCGTAAGCGTCCCTAGACTCTTTGCGCTCCGTTTGCGAAAAGGCAGCTGAGATGTCACGGCATCCAGTAAGTGACTATGCATTAATGTCAATCAACCGTGTTTTCTGGCCGGCTAGCGATCTTTTCATGAACTATATTATACTAATCATTAAAACTTGAGCTTATTATCTTTGACACAGAATCAACAGGCATTCAACTGACATCTCTATGAAATAACGCCTCAGCTCCCAGCACATCGTATACCCGCTTTATAAGAAGACAAAATGTGATCAACCCAAACCAATGGATAAAACTTTATCATTTGCATTAATCGTAATTTATTTTTCATTAAAATGAATTGTATTTCAAGTTATCATTAAATGTGTTAGTTAAAATATAAACTACCCTTAGCTCACTTTATGTCTGAAAGCGTGACAGGTGCAAAGACAGTTTCGTTGTGTTTTTAACAAGTACCTTCAGACACCAAGAAGACAGAGAGTTTCAACGGTTCCTGGAAGTCCAGAAAAACTTCAAACGAAGCTCAAAGCTTTATTGAATGAACTTGAAAATGATGGAAGACGTCCATTAACCGAGAAACAATCTGCCTAATATTGACAGAAATTTGGGCAAAAGGAAACTGGGTGTTCGGTTTGTGCCACATTTCTTAACAGATGAGCAAAAAGGAAAGAGAGTGGATGCTTGCACAGAATTCATTGCGGCCTCAGATGCCAACCCGAAGTTTCTGGATTCATTTGTAACAGGGAACGAAATCTTGTTTTCTATCAATATGACCCCGAAACAGAACGACAGAGCATGGAATCGTGGTCCCCAACAACCCCGCGAAAACAAATTCTGGTTTGAAAAGTCAAAAACAAAAGTAACGCTCATAACTTTCTTTGACAGCACTGGCATTATCCCATAAGGAGATTGTTCCGCCTGGACAAACAGTCAACAAGGAGCACTACAGTGAGATTTTGCAGCGTCTGATTAAGAGAATCTGAAAGTCTGAAAGGATACAGATTTGAGAATATAGAGGACTTCAAACAGAACGATACAGCTGAACTTGAAAGGGTTAAGACAGAGGACTTTTAAGCAGGTTTCCAAAACTTTTATGAACGCTGCAGTAAGTGTGTGGGCTCAGAAGGCAACTACTTTGAAAAATATTGAACAGTTTTCCAGAAATATTTTTGTATTTGTTAATTGCTCCAGTCTCGTTTTTTATTAATTGCCTCACCTTATATCTTACAACGAAAAAATTATCGACTAAGTTAAACTTCTGATGCTTTAAAGATCGACTTTTAGCAGAAAAGGAAAAACCAACAGAAAAAAAAACTTCTTTGTCAATCAGGTACTTCGTTAGCAATGAGCTGTACAATATCTTGCTTTTGTCTGTAGGATGTTTTAGAAACTGCAATGGATTCAAAGCTGGTGAGTCAGAGAAATAGAAACTCTTTGGTGGAGCCCATGCATTTCTGCTGTTTAAGGATGGTAAACATGGTACAGACTCATGAATATAAATGGTGAAACCGGATAAAGTGAAGAAGTTAATAAAAAAATGATTAGAGAAAGACAAGATTGTTAATTACGGGAATTATTCATAAATAACCATTTATTTACTAATAAAAGTTTCTTATTAATAAAGTGGAATTTAGTAATAAATGAAAGGAAAAATTTCGCGACCTAGGATCAAACCACGAACCATCTCGACGCGGCTCTAGCCAACTGATCTCATTATTATTGTTTAAAATTTTAAAGAGCGCAGTCTCACATTTTTATAAAAGCTGTCTAATATAATGTTTGGATTACATCTTATTTTACGATTAGAAAACTAGCATTTTTAGTGCTAGCTTATAATTAAACACGGCATGCATCACGTAATGAAAGTTCAATTATATTTTCTTTCAAAAGTTGAGTACTGATATAAAGCGTTGTCGTTTGCTTCGGTGATCAATCTATTATTTGCTTACTTTCTCGGTGAATTCTTACTCAAACCGTGACACTCTGTAATCGCCGTTATCTGCTCCTAACAATTTCATCCCTTCCTCTTCCTTCCTTGTTAAACACAAGCAAAGAGCTGTGATTGCTTTGTTTATGCAAGTCATTAGTACAAGGGCACTATGTTCATCATTATTTCATGCTCCAGAAAATTTTACCTTACGGACTACATTTCATATTTGAGAATTTAGTCTCTGCAAACTCTAAATTAAGGAACAATTTTTTATTTGCTTCCTCGACCGTTTTCATGAGACCAATAACAAATCAATTTTGAGCCCATTTTCTTCAGTGCACGCATCTCTATTTCTGGTTCGCATGATCCAGATCTCAGGAAAATTCATTTCGTTGATTATCTATGTTCTGTTTTGTTCATTGATTTCGATGATTAGATCAGGTTTCTTGTAATTCGTTTCTAATTTACAGAAACCTCTCGATATATCAAAGTAAACGTCTAGCTGAACTGGTACATGTGGCTTATTTCTTACAATCATCATGCGCCATGAAAAATCAACATGAGATTTTGGCTAATTTTCTCTCCACTTTTATTTATTTATTTTTTTTTGTTTTAACCTTTATGAAGAGAACTGATACTATTTTGCGTTCTACAGCTTGACTGGTGACACGCGATCAGTAACTGACGCCTTAATTTTATGGGAAGTAAGATGCCGGTGTAATATATATATCTTGGCAGGCGTGATTGACTCCTCCTAATGGTGTGATTCGCTGTCCAAAGCTACCATCACGTCTACAGTATATGCTGTATTAGCAGTACAGGACGTCCTCGCACTTAGACGTTTCGCACCTACGACATAAAAAATGCGATTTCCTTGATATGTTTCCTCAAAAAAATTGATGTTTCGACTTAACGACACATTTTATGGGAACCAATTAATTATAGTGGAGGACTCCCTGTACCCTCAAACAAGAAATTAAACTTGCCGAGGAAGGTATAGTAAAGTAGCGGAAGCCTTGAGTTCATCTATTTTTACCCTTTCATCTGACTTTTTAACCCCCTTCCCCATTTTTTTTTAATCAAAAAATTGATTTTCTAGAACTTAGTATTTAGAAAATATAAAGTAATTCAATCTTCTTTCCTTTCTCATTATTTTCGATCGAATGATATATCTCACGCCGTATGTTGCCATAGTTCTAAAGACCAAGTGACTGCCACCCCCACAACTCCGATCCCATGAGATAATTTGGTCCAAACTTCATAAGAGTGTAGATTTTGCCTAGAGAAATATGCATATCGAATTTCACTCCTTTACATACCTAAATACCATATGCCTAAATATCACTTGGTCCCCTCTAACTCCCACTCCCGTAATTCCGATCCAAGTGGGCCAATTAAAACCAAACTAAATAGTGAAGATACTCATGCCCATAGTAAACTACATTCCGAATTCCAACCTTCTACTTCAAAAAATGCAGAAATTATGAAGGAGACAGACGAACAGACGGAATGACGGACATTGTGAAACCAATAAGTAGCTCTTCCGCTACTTAATAATCTCTGCTACAACATATCACGGACTGCACTGCCATCCGTCCATCCTCTGTTAATGTCGCACAGGTGCTTAAACTGTTGTCATACTTGTACATAAATATTTAGGCTATCGTTTCTGCTATCTAAGCTGAACAAGACTTTCCCTCGCGTTCATTCTCACAAGTCCCACGAACATTGTTTCGTCCCAAATATCTGCATGTTTCGTTTGTCGTCTCGAAGAGACAACTTGGATATGGATTCTTTCACCCAATTTGCACATTTAAGTCATAATTTGGTCATCAAGCAATTAGGGTTTTATTTACATAGTGTACAGTATATGTAATAAAGCAGATATTTATTAAGGCTTCGTCTTCGAAACACAGGACATACCCGGTCATTTAATATAAAATAGCCATTTTGCAAATGAAACAAAATTCCGGCAATAGCACATTTTTTGCGATCAAAATTCTACCCCTGTTGCTTGCTGTCGTAGGTTGGTTTCCATCCGTGTTTTCGCCTGATTCCCGCATCCGTGTGATCCAGTTCTTATGTTATCCATTATGTGACATAATCCTATTCATATCAATTTCGTCATTTAAAAATAAATATTCAAGGCCAACTAGAAAACAGGCCCTGACACTGTAAAGTTACCTGACCATAGTAGATCAAACAGTCCAAACTTCATTGATTCCAACAAACGCAAACGCACTGATTGTTACTTTTCAAGTTGGAGATAATGAAGTTTGGATTGTTGCTCAGACTATTATGGTCAGGTGACTTTCTGTGTTGTGGCTGCGATCATATTCTAATCCTGCTATTTATCTCCACATAGTTGTCCAACGCATCAACCTAATGATTTCATACATTTCCATAAAACTTTTCATAGAAGACCGCGCTATCAATGTCACAGACTGGAAACCGTGAAAAATAATTAGGAAATTAAAAGGAAGACCTTTTAGATTCACTGAGACGGAATTATGTTTACCAAGCTATATTTTAAGAGTGCCCAGCTCCATAAGTATATTTCTCCAAGATGCTCCAATATCGGCAATCTAAGCGCGGTACCTATTCATCCAAATATAAGAATATTTCTAAGGATGAATACCAGCTTCCACAGTATAGTCCTTTGAACACTGTTGGCTCAGGTAAGGAAGTGGAACTTGATTGTTCTTGTATTACTTCCTGTAATACCTGCCCGTTAGGTATACTACCTAACCAAAGGGATAGTTATGCGAAGAAGCATGCGAAAAGGTATAGGCGTTGGAGGTGCAAACCTAAAAATGACTTTGGGGTCAAAGACTTTAGAAATTCTTTGGTTAGTTCGCTGGCAAAGCAGCGATCAGGGCGGGTGATGATGTCACAGCGTAAGGCTGTTGACCAGTTTCATAAGCCAATGGGAATCCTCGGACAGAGGACTTTGAGGGGTGTTGGTGACACCCAAACTCATAATAATCTAGTAACAAAAGACCTTTGTAGGAGGTCTGTGAGAATGTCACAGAATCTCAGGCGTACATGTCTCTTAACAAGCAAGGCGGCATTAATAGGCATATGAGTAAAGCAAAGAAGGGAGAAACGCTATCTCTTGACAGTAAATACAAAGTTTCTGGTCAAAAAGAGACGAGAATCGAAAGCGGAAGAGGAAGCAGCGTAGTTGCGCGCGCAGAGAAAAACAAGGAGAGAGGAAAACGAAAGTTTTCGAGAGAGAGAAGACCGGGAATTTGAAAGGGACGGTCGTGTTCCTTGTGGCTGCTAATGATATGCAAAAGAAAGTGTGTATCGATAATGTATATGCTAAGCCTGCTGACAAATTGACGGGAGTAAAAATATTAGCTCTGGCGTCGTCGGAATCAATGGCCAATGTCTCAGTTTTGGAGAGGACATTAAATATTGTTTCTGTTAAGGAAAGTAACTGTTGTAAAATTATAGACCCTTGCAGGAACCTCGCCATTACGAATGACGACACAACGAGCCAGAGAAGAAAAACTAGCAAATTCAAGTGTGCTGCCGCACGAGATATGTATATTTTGTAAAGATGAAGAAGTTTACAAAGTCAACATAAAGGACGTCTTACTGCCACGTCAGGACCTCCATAGTAATTTGTCGGCACCGTGGATAGTTTTGGTAGGCGAGCTGTCGAAGGAGCCCGGACTATTCTTACTACGAGAAAACGGAGGAACCCTACTATATGGTGATGCCCTGGACCTTGCGAGCTTTCACGGAAGAAAGTCTCGGAGCCATAATCCCATGTCAAAGCTTTCGCTTGATTAAGGGAAACTATTGAAACGCATTGTGCGTCGCCGCCTTCCTGTGTAGTGAGCGGTCTTCTTTTGTTATAGTACATAAATGTTGGTCAAGATATTGAACAATATGATATTAATTAATTTAATTAGTTAATATTAGCTGCTTTAAATGCTTATATTTGTATCTGGACAATTAGCAGCTCTAAGGAGTACTTCCTAGCTATTCAACGTTACTATTGTAAGAAGTATCATATTGAATTGTAGCAATTGTATCATTGCTAGCCGACTTAGCAAGTCCATTTAATTATTTCTATTACATAATTACTCGGTATCCACGTGTTAGTGGGTGCCATCTCTATTTATTGTTATTATTTCGATAAATAATAATAATTTTAATGTATATAGCTGTGTCCAGATCTTTATTTCACAAAACTTCCACTGCGTGTAGCAATTTATTCGTGATATCCTGGAATAACTTCATGACATTGAACTTCGCTTGATTCTACCTTAAAAATGGAAATACCACAGTTTGGAAGCAGAAAAGCTCGCTTCAACAGCAAAACTTTTTTTCCCCAGGAAAATAGGTTAGTTGGTTGGTTGGTTTATTAGAAATTTTGGCGTCGACTACTAAGGTCATTTTGCGCCTTTTACACAAGTTATATCTGTACGCAGCCCAGGACGAACACAAACATCCATGCCCACGGCGGGATTCGAACCCACGACCAGGCGGACTCGAGAACTAGAAAGCCTACGCCCTAGCCCTCTCGGTCACCTGACCGGCAGGAAAACTAGCATTTTGGGAGAAACGACCCAGTGCAAACGACTTAGCAGTGGACATTACAAACAGATGTTAACTCAGTTTGCAATTTTTTAGAGATATAGCAATTTAGAAATGGCCTCTTCATAATGTAAATGAATATAGGGACTATGAAACGAAGATTTTGGGATCAACCTGAATTTTGCAAGGGATTAACTTATTCGAATAACAGACTCTTAAAAGTAGAACATTCATGCTTCCTCCAGTGATGGGGTCAGTTGGTACGTCCATTCTTCTGCATCTTCATATTTTGTAAACAGTGGTGAAATATTACTTAATTCGGAGTACAGAAAGCGATCATTAGGAACAAATAACTTAGTAAGTTTTCATTATAATTTAAGTTTCCACAGTTTCTCATAGTATGTTTTCTTTATTGATCCAGATGACTTCATATTCTTGGTGTAGATTGCTCCTTTCTGGCCGTCTTTCCCTATGGAAAGGACTTTATAGAAATCATTTAACTGACAGTCGTGTATTTGCTAGCAAGAAAATTGTTATTGCATCCAGTATGACATCCTCTAACAGATTATACAGAGATAATACCCTTAATTTCCAGTAGAAAAAAACCCATTATATCCAGCTCTGGTAATTTTGTGCACCGTTGCTTTGTATTGTTATTTCGCCAAATCTAGATTCAAACCGACTGACTAGGAAGCTATTAATTCTTTGTTAGTATGTAAAAATACGAGTGGGAGTCAAGCTAACGTTAGAAAATGCATATAAAATGAATAAGCAGTCTGAATATTGCACTATCACTGTTTAACGCGCACTCTGTGAGTGCTTCTGACCCTGACCTACGGTTTCGCTGAGGTAATAATGAAAACCCGTCAGCTTCGAAAATACGGGTCGGCTGGAAATTTACTCCAAGGAAGAAGTGCACCCAGTCTTCCGTTTCTTATACAGTAAAGATGAAAACCCACCAGAAATCCATCGAGAGATGTCCCAGTGACGGGGTATACGCTGAAGTTGTATGTACGAGGCTCGTTTACAACTGGGTTGAAAAAATTTAAGAAAGGCGCCGGAAAACATTGAAGCCGTGGACCACCTGATTCGACAAAATCGCCGTATCACAAATGCGAAAGTGTATCTTATCTTATCTTATCTTATAAGTGGGCTGTCAGTCAACAGCCAAAGGGCAGTTGACCGCAAAGGCACTTATTCCTCTAAGGAATATTGCGCCAAACCCAAAGTAGAACTAAGATCACTTAAAGGTAGCCGGACAGACTTAAAAAGCGAGTCAAGCTACCTACGGGGTCCAAGTGGATATCTTCAAGAAGGGTCAAACCAACCGTGAAGTGACGAAGATGTGTCAGAGCGACACAATCAAATAGAATGTGGTAGGCTGTTTCATCTGCCAAACCACATTTCAAACATAGTGGTTCTTCCCGGAGGATTCCTATTCTATGTAGATGTTTACGGAGTAAATCATGACCTGTAAGAAAGCCAATGATAATCCGTATTTTGTTTCTTTTAAGTTGTAGAATGCCTGATGTTAGACTAAGAGAAGATCTCTTAATCATGAGTCTGGCATGTGTTTGATCAGTGGTGTGATCCCACCTATCCATCATTTCTTGATGAGAGATGATATTTATCTCTCTAACTGCAGTTTGTTTGGAAATACCGCAGAAGGGTTCAGGGCCAGTAAAAGTAAACTTGGCACCCTGTTTGGCTAAAGTATCAGCCACTTCATTACCAACAACACCTTTGTGTCCAGGAACCCATCTCAAGGTAACACTATTGTGTGAAGAAAGGTCCTGTAGGAGCTGTCGACATTCCAATATAAGTTTGGAATTAACCCTGTAGGACTTGATAGCCTTAAGGGCCGCTTGACTGTCACTAAGTATAAAAATACGGCGATGTACATAGAGTTTATTCATGCACATCTGCAGACAGTAAATAATGGCCAGTAATTCAGCCTGAAAGACGGTTACCCAAGAACCCAATCGACGAAAGCGGAGGGTTTTGGGACTGCCACAATAAACGCCCAGGCCCGAAAGGCCATAATGACGAGAGCCATCAGTATACCAAATAATGGCACCCTTGGGAAATTGCAAAGACCCATCTGGCTCTACCACGGGGTCAATGATGACCTCGCTCGAGGGCTCAGGAAGGGTCTGAGTAACTGCAATATCAGAAGGCATCTGAAGAATGTGACTGGTAAAAATCTGGCTAATGAAGGTGTGAGACTTCGCCCCAGGGAAGTCCACCCATAGTCCTTGATTACTCAGTCTGTAAGAACTTTTCCTGGCTACACCTTTGATAAAAATATCAAGTGGAGTCAGAGATAAAATAATTTCTAAAGCCTTAGTTGGCGTAGTAGAGACAGCACCCGTTATACTCAAACACGCCAATCTTTGAAGAGAGGCTAGTTTGGTTCTAACGGTCAGTTGTTCAGACTTACGCCACCAAATTAATGCGCAATATGTCAGAATAGGTCTGATCGCCGTTATGTAAAGCCAGTAAGTCAACTTGGGAGTAAGACCCCATGATTTACCAAGGGCTCGACGACAACGGTAAAGTCCAACTTTAACCTGATTAATTTTATAATCCAGATGTTGGTTCCAAGTCAACTTACTATCGAGGATAACCCCTAGGTATTTGACTTCATTTCTAACAATGATTTTCTCGCCAAACAAAGTTGGTATGAGATCATTGGAAATGGTTTCTCTACGACCTGTAAAAGGGATTAGAGTAGTCTTTGAGGGATTAACTCTTAAATTCCGCTCAGAACACCATGATTGAACTTTGTACAAAGCCATTTGTACAAGATCTAAAATGGTGCGTTTGTCGATTCCAGAGACGTAGATGAGAATATCATCCGCGTAACCCTGGGCATAAATTCCTTGATTGTTAAGGAAAGAAATGAGGTCGTCCACAACCAGGTTCCAGAGCAGGGGGGAAAGAATGCCACCCTGCGGACAGCCCCTGGAGGGACGAGCAACAATTCCCTCCCCCAACAAATCAGATTTAATGACTCTATCCGCTAGGAGGACCTGAATCCAATTGCAGATTAGTGGAGAAATTGCTTTAGCAATTAAGGCTTTAGCAATGGAGTCGTAGGAGGTGTTATCAAACGCTCCCTCAATATCGAGAAATACAGCTAGAGCAAACTCTTTATACTCCAGAGTTTTCTCGATCCTTACCACTAAGTGGTGTAAAGCTACCTCAGTAGATTTGCCAGCCTGATAGGCAAATTGGTTAGCGTGAAAGGGTCCAGAAGTCCCAAAAACTTCACGAATTCGCCTATCAATGATCTTCTCAAGGCATTTAAGCATGAAAGAAGACAAACTGATGGGTCGATAACTCTTGGCTAGGTCGTAGCGATTCTTACCTGGTTTTGATATGAAAATCACTTTGACCTGCCTCCAGAGATTTGGGATGTATCCTAGAGCTAAACTAGCTCTAAAGATTGAACACAGGATCGGTGAGATCACATCCGATGCTTGCTGAAAAAGTACTGGGGTGATTCCATCCGGTCCAGGTGATTTGTAGGGGTCAA
>JAHWFO010024707.1:221175-267392 GCA_023313115.1 Rhysida immarginata | reverse complement strand
GGGTTCGGGAGTTGGTCTGCGTCCCCTTATTTGGTATTCGGGGATGTCCTAAGTAAGCAGCTCAGGATATTCGGCTATCCGCCACCTGCCGACGCACCCAGTAGCCGCTCAAGCCTTGGGATGCGAAAGTGTAGGTGGTCGTTGAGTCGAGGCAGATGACGACGTGAAGAAAGCGGTGTATGAGTGGTTGCGAGGACATGACAAAAGCTTTTATTCTGTTGGAATCCAGGCATTTCCCAGCAGGTGCCACACAACATTGAGAAGGGTAGAGACTATGTTGAGAAATGACATATCAGTTTTGTTAAGGTTCGTTCCATTTTCTGATAAATCCCAATTTCTAACCTTAGCTTGGCTCCCCCTCGTAGTTATTTGAATGTGACTACGTATTAACAATTCGTATAAATGGCTTCGTATTGCTGAAATGGATACATAACATGGTGGCTGTTTTTTTTTTCTAAATGATTCGATACAACTGTACTTCAATCTAGAGAAGATTCAACTTTAACCATTAACTTTATCTTTTTTGTGTATTTATAAGAATTTTTTGTATAAATCTATGTGAATTCTGAATTACGGAAGTTAGTTTTGTTAGTACGTCTTATATATACGTATAATTAATTGGTGGTCATACTTTAATTCAGCAGCTTTAGAGGTGGTAACAAGTAGATGAGCAAGTCATTATTATCAATGTACATAACCGTTAATTTATTCATATATAATTATTCATAAATAAAAACTGTTCAGGTGTATTTTTTTTAATTGTAAATCGATTGTATTGTCTACGACGACACTCTTTTTGATACAGGCAGTCATGAGCATAGGCCTAAGCATGCCATTTCTTCCTTTTTTTCATTTCGAGGGAAAATTTCGATTCAAATTCTTCTATAAGTCATTTGAAAATTTTCATTATAAGTTGGAACAGGACTCAAGATAGATGACCAGATGAAATAGAGACACCAGATTATTGAGTACGATATAAGATAAATACATAAATGGATGATCGTTCACTAAAAAAAAAAAAAAAAAAAAAATCAAGAAATTCCGACCACATGAATAAGCCAGAAAGAAAATTCCTCTATAACCGAATGTCACCCAATTAGAAGGAAAAACCGGAGATATAATCTAATGGAAAAAAACGGAGGTTGTTTTTCAATTTCCAAAATTAAGAGTTTTTAAGTTAAAAAAAGGCTGAAATAGTCATTAAAAGCGGTACTAAGTAATACGTCAAGTGTTAGTCTTTGTTGCCTGAAGCGACAACATGGTTGGGCTTACAGCTGAAAATTTGAGTTTAACAAGGCTATAAAAATAATTGATGTTCTGCGTTGGAAGATCAATGAAGTGCAGCGAATCTGTTAAACTGATCCATTGCTCGACGCGATTAACTTTTTTCTCCTTCGAGCGTTAAAGACATTCACCCATTAAAGAAGAATAAGAGTCTCATCTATAGAATCTGAATACTCTCCAAGTTACAAGGCATATCGGACTGATAATTTTCTATTACGCCTTCAGCCACAAGAATTCCGAGAATTCCCGAGAGACGATCAGACTGCGTGGAAAAAGATTAAGTCTCATCACTAACAAGACGTAGTTTGAAATAGGAATTACTTACAAAAAAGAGTTTCTGTAATTCAACTAACGTGAGGTCATCAAACCGGGATTAAAAGGTATACCGAGAGGAGATAACACTATAGGTTACGCGTTCATCTCCATAACTTTCTTCTAATCTAATTCCGGAGGGATTATTTTTTACTTTAAATAAAGAAAAAAACCACTCTTATTTACGAATATTGTTACAATATTTCTTAGGGCAATATGCGAGGTGCGTTCAAGTTATAAGGTCTCCAAATTTTTTTCTTTGCAGTGAGAGTAAGTAGAAAGACCCGGATGCTTTTAAAATTTTGCGGGAAACATTTCGTATTTACTAACATAGATGGCAGCACTATACCGTGAACGACGTTAATACCGTGCGCGTTGCATCGAACAATGTTTCATATATTTAAAATGGCGAAGTTTGGTTTACAAGATCAACGTGTAATAATTCGTTTTCTGCACTTGCGGGGTGAAACACCCATCGAAATTCATCGCCAATTGAGTGAGATATGCGATGAAGGCGTTATGAATGTTAAAAATGATGCGAAAGTTTAAAGAAGGTCGAGAATCATGTGAAAATGAACCGAAGCAGCCTCGACCACGAACCAGCCGGACGGAAGCCATGACTGCTCGTGTGGAACAAGTTGTTATGGGAGACCGTCACTTAGGTGTGCATGATCTTGCCTCTAAACTTGGCATTTCCGTGGGGTCTGTGGAGTCCATTTTGCATGATGAGCTGAAAATGCGGAAAGTTTCTTCAAGATGGGTCCCACGAATGCTGACCGACGAACACAAGTCTGCGCGGGTGGCAATTTCTCAGCAGATTTTAACACGTGATGCAGCATTGAATGGTGCTTTCTTTTCATCAGTTGTGACGATGGATGAGACGTGGATTTCATTTTTTTAACCTCGAAACGAAACGCCAATCTTCACAATGGAAACACACTGATTCACCACCACCAAAAACATTTCGAGTCACAGCCTCTAGTGAGAAAATTATGGTGGCCATGTTTTGGGACAGCAAAGGCGTAATCCTCACGCATTGTGTTTCAAAGGGTACAACGGTTACAGCTAATTCATACGAAAATGTTTTGAGAACAAAATTCCTTCCAGCAATGCATGAGAAACGACCAAACAAGACTGGACGGGTGCTTTTTCATCAAGACAACGCCCCTCCTCATCGGGCACTTTTTCTTCAAAATAACAACTTTGAGGTGGTTCCCATGCTCCATACTCACCAGACTTCGCTCCTAGCGATTTCTGGCTTTTCCAATCATGAAGGACACTCTCCGTGGCCGCTCGTTTCCCAACCGAGCTGCCGTTGCTTCAGCGATTTACCAGAGGGCAAAACATACCCCTAAAGAAGAGTTCTCAGCAGCCATGGAATCATGGCGCCGCCGTCGTGAAAAATGTGTTCGACTTCACGGTGATTACGTCGAGAAGTAACAGTAGTTACAACTTTCTGGGTTAAGTATTTTGTCAGAAAAAAATTTGGAGACCTTAGAACTGAACGCACATCGTATATTTTAATATATTTGTGAAATTCGTTTATTGATGTTTCTCTTATATTAAAATTGACGAGCATACCACGGTACTAATCATCCTTTCTCTAAGGATAAAAATGGCAAAATATTTACAACATACGCTTTTTTACGCAGAATACAATACTATCAGAATTAAAGACATTTTCTGAAAATCCGAGATGACTATAAATCCTCATTCTGGATTTTCGATATTGCTATCGTTCCGTCTAAATGTTCAAATAAAAATAACTTATTAAAACAAGTGAAATCTGCAAATTTCGAATCGTTCTCGCGTATATTCGCTTTGGAAGTTTAAAAAAGAAACTGCATCTTAGAGATTTCCATAAACTTTCAGCATTTATTTTCATACACAGAATACATATAATTGTCCGTAATATTTAAAATTGTAGTTCTATAATTGAGAAACTTATTTACGGGTAATTAAAATCAATATATGATATGATTTTTATTACGTTTTAAGGTCGTATTTCGGTTTTTCTTCTTCAAAAAAACATTTTATCCTTTTTTCCCCCCTCCTAAGAATAAGATCGCTTTACAGATAAAGGCTATTACAACTGTATTGTACAGATCGAACATAAAAGAATTATACGCTTTTCAGAAAATGACAGAAAACAAAAAGTGAGAGAAAATAGGTAAAATTTATGAGGTATTAAATTCTGTCAAATCAGAGAATGAAAAGGTTCTTTCATAATATCAATATTATAATCGCCGGTTCCTTGTGAGCAAAGCAATTTATGAATAGCAATAAATTAAATCATACAAAAATAAACAGTTATATTATATATTAAATTTAATATATGATAGCAATATATCCAATATTAGTTACATTGTAATAGAGAAAGGGAAAGTGAAAACGAATTTTAATTACAATATTAACAAAAGATTAGGAAAAAGAGCAATTGTTATTTTAATAAAGCCTTATTGACTTCAGTGGTTTCAATTTGATTCCATCAATCGAGGTGTATTAACATTGCACTATAGCCGAATCTTATTATTTTTTCCTATTTGCACTATAACTGAGTTCTCTCATTTTTTCTATATGTTCTTTGTTTTTTACCTTCTTGCCAATTTTTATTTTATTTGCACTCATTATTAATTCAGTTTTTATAATTCTTATCTGTATATGACATTTATATATTGTACCGATTCTCATGTTGTATGATTTTAGAGTACTGTCTTTATTTGTATAATTTATCGAAATTTTATAATCTTTGTCATTATTTCCATTGAATTTTCACCTGATGTGTTAATTATCTTTTAATATTACGTTGTACTTGTCAGTTTTTATTTATTTCATTCTTTTTTATCTTATTGATAACTTCATTATTACTGTTTGTAGGTTATTCCCGTATAATTTGAATAAATAAATAAATAAATAAATAAATTACATCTTCTATGTTTCTAACTGAAATTTTCATTAGTTCCTTCAACCATGAGTTTATTTCTTACTTATATCGAGTTCAATTAATCAGTTTTCATTCATTTCACTTATTCTGCGAAAAGTACTGAAACGAATGATGTTATTCGGTTTTATAAAGGGCGCACGGTAAACAACCTAAAGAAAATCTTATTCATTTATCTCACCAACTATCTTTAGATTATAAATAATTTTTTTTAATACAGTATCCAATAAATACAATTGCTTGATATTTCTCTAATTTTAATTTTCACTTTGTGAAATCGTCTTCGCCCTCCCGATTTATTTTAAACATCTAATAAGTATACTGAATTTTGTTTGGAAGAGTTCCAGCTTGAATTAGTCAGTTGAGGAGTGTTCCCTTTATAAAAATTATTTGATCCCATTACTTCCGAGTGTCGCAGATGAAAATAAAATCTAAAAGCCACAAATCAATAGAGACTGTAATTAATAGTGTTCCCCTCGGAACCATTTATAACAAACTACAGAGAACAGATTTTTAATTTTTTTTTTTTTTTGAGAGAAAAGTTATTGCGCTATTTTTGAACATTCTATGTAATATCTATGTTAGTAAACTAAAATAAAGGTATTGTGCTGTTGTATCCTTTTGTTTATCATATTTCAAAAATCCTAATCATTAATCTTTTATTTCTAGTTTCTTTCTAAGTGCAGTTATGGCATGTTTTATATAAGTTATATAATTATTTTTGTTTATCTAATACTTTTTTGGGTTTATCTCCTTGCAAGTTCCCAGAACGTGTTCCAAATCGTCAGATATAATTCATTTGCCTTTTTCACGAAAAGATTTTCTAAAGGATATTCATTTTTATCGTTTGTGTTACTTTGCAAATAGACTATCTGAAGGAAGTGATTTAAATTGTACGATTTTTTTTTCAGGATTTAAATCTTATATATGGGATAATATTTCTATTCTTTATTCGTTTTGTTAATCCGTCTTTTCACTCTGTTCATTTTTTTCGTTTTTCTCCTTGTAAATTTATAAATTTATAAAGTGTTTTTGAGCCTTTGGCTTGTTGCTTGCTGAAATAAATAGATAAAATAAATACCTATATACTCATGTATAAGACGACCCCCTTTTTGAGGCCAAAAAGGCAAAAATGGATTGCCCCATGTATAAGCCGAAGACTAAAATCATTCTAGACTATATCGAAATTTTAAAAAAATTATTGACAAAATTACCGTAAATGTATACATTGAAAATAAAATAAAAATGTAAATGCTGTGTTTAATCATCATAACAAGCCCAGTCTTTAGAAAAATGGTCCTAGACGTTTTCTCCACTGTTTATACTCTATGGCAGCCATTTTGTTCTTTAAATTTTCATTGCCTCATGAATAAGACGAATTCGATTTTGAGACCATTTTTGAGAATAAATTTTTCGTCTTCTACATGAGTCTATACGATAGCATTCCGAATAAAAGATATTTTTCGCTTTTTTCTTTAATGAGATAAAATTGATTATTTTTTGTTCCCTTTTAAAATATGATGATTCCGAGTTGGATTATATTTGTAGATTAGAAATAAATTTCATTTAATTGAGTGATTATATGATTTAATTAGATAACTTTGAGTTTTGGTAAGTTATCGTAAAATTGTCGAAATAATACGCGCTTCATGCATTTCAAGCAATAAAGATTAAGTTCTGGTAGAAGACACAGGATTCATGAAGAATGAGATTTAAAAATTGATCTATCAGAATATACGTTAAAATTCAACAGTAGGGTTTAAATGTTATATACAAGGAAAATATACTGGTATAGACAATTTAAATTTTATATTTAGAATTATGATACTGTTAGAATGATGACCGTCGTTTTTAATTTTCATTTTCATTTTAATTTATAGTGTCCATCTTTTTAAAATTCGATGCGAAACATATGGGTAAAATATTTTTTGTCCAAACTCTATCTTAATGCCTAAGCTAGTGATTGGCATGCGAGGATAATTTTGCTCCCAATTTCATGTAACCCATTGTTTGGGGCAAATCTGCTAAAAAATAAGCTGCAAAATTTTACTGCGCACTGAGAGGAAGCGCGCGGAATATAATGCTGAGTTTCTTTTCCAAAAAATATTACTTTTTGTTTTAAATTTAATTCACTTCAGCCAGTGTTCATTATCAGGTCAGTGGAAGAGCATTATACTTAAAATGTTCAACAACCTAAAATGTAATCGGAGACATCCAACACTCCATTTTGTCTCTCTACCACTGAGTAACCATTTACTACAAGAACTCGGCAATTTACCGTATTCCAGTTACTCAGAAGGATAGACAGACATTAGCGGAATTTAGCCTTCATATTTTCGTTTGTTGAAAATAATTATAGTTATTTTCACGATCTTTGGCTAATTTCGTGTTTAAATTATAACGGCAGAAAAATTATCCTTACGTTTGTTATTTATTTTAACATTTTTATGATTATAGTCTGATACATTTGCGGACTAGTTCAAATAGGTATTAGTTCAATTATAACTGTTTAATAAAAATGCTAAGTGCTCCGACTGAAGAAAACTTTTAAATTTTCCTTTACTACGGTTTCATTACCCTCCGTCCGGGGACCAATCATGTCGGCCTTGTGGCCATACAGATCCCGTTCAGAGTTTATTTACTGTCTGTAAAATGAAATAAAATAAATAAATAAGTTGTTACTAAATTACCATTATATCAAGCAGTTTGAAAGCTACTCATGTGCATCAGTGAATCTTGAAAAGAAACTTCTAAAATATTGCTGTAGTTAAGGTTACAATTCAATATAACATAAGCACAAGCGAATGTACGGAACACAACGTAGCGGATACAGTAGAGCTTTTTCTTTTTCGTAACATGAATTAATCAATTAATGCAATATTCGTTAAAAATCTGATCAATCACGGATTTATTTCTGGTAAGATAACCGACAGAATATGATAAATGTATGATTTGTTCATTTTTACTCCATTCAATGACTTTAAGACGTAACTCAAACAGACATGCCGGCCAGGTGGCCGAGAGGGCTAGGGCGTATGCTTTTTAGTTCTCGAATCCACCTGGTCGTGGGTTCGAATCCCACCGTGGGCATGGATGTTTGTGTTCATCCCGGGCTACATATATTTTGTGTAAAAGGCGCAAAATGACCTTAGTAGTCGACGCCAAAAATTCTAATAAACCAATCAAACAGACATAATTACACAAAATTCGAATATTACGCAATATCGGGATGTTTTTTTTCCGATGAGGCTTTTTAAGAAAGACAGCGAAATATTTCAGAAAACTTGGAGAACTTTATTCTCGGTTAAATTATTTATTTCAATTCGGTACTCATTTTGTCAGAGAATAAACCTATAAAGATGCTAAAACTGCTTACTATAATACTTCTTTATAATAAAACATTTTCAGATTTACATTCGCAGGGAATATCAATTTTTTTAGGAAGTGTTGATTACTTCTTCTTCTTCTCACAGCCTTCATCTCCAGGAAGTAAGGAGACTAGCTGATCAGAAATTATGCGATATAACAACGATATTTATACAGAAATTGCACTTTTATTTCTTCAATATGCATACCATATACAGTAGAATCTGCTTTTAGGATCATCAATATAAGGGGACAAACACAAACAACCATGCCCGTGGTGGGACTCGAACCCACGACCCAGTGCTTCAGAAGTCAGCGTGTTAGCCACTTCGCCACCTGGGCGGCTGTTAATTACTTAAAAAAATTATCGATGGAAGTGTCAAAATAACACATTTGATATCTATCTTCTAAGGTACTTACGAAATAAAGACAGATATACAGTTTCACGTTTCTACAATCATATGTCTCTTTCGTAAGTACCTTAAGTATTTATCCACAGTAGATAAGGTGTTTGCTTTCTCCTCTTAACTATCTTCTAATTGTAGTCATGCTGTGTTTCTAAAAGTATTTGAGATTTTGAGTTGTTAGCGCTTGCCTTCGTTGCCGCGGCTATGAACAATACTTTTAAAATGCGGTTTAATAATCCCATTTATTAGAAACAATCTCAATTTTTAAGTTAACTGTGACGATAATGAAATATAATAATGAAGCAGATAACCGAGTAATTACGCATAACGCATTCTTCTTCGAAGTATTCCAGTAATAATGAAATTAGTAAGCAAAAATAACGAAAACGTTACACGACGAAATTTACATTAGTTTCAATGGGGGAGAGGATGATTAAGGAGACTCCAAGGAAAGCAACTTTCATAGCATTTTCTATTTTTCCAGTTACTTAGGATGAAAAAGAAGCTGTCCCAAATAAAAAATAGCAGATTTACGAAGTCCCTCAAAAAGTATGACAGAAAAGCAAAAGGGCAACTTGGACTTAGTATTGTAGGTAGATTTTCACAGAGGTTACGCATTAACAAAGCGATCGAGAGAATAGCTGTGCTATTTAACAAACATTCCTCCAGGGTGTATTATCAAAATAAAGTACCCTTAAATTTGTGTTACGCCTATCATATACTTTATTATTATGGGCTCAAGGAATGGCAAGTCAGGAGCCTCCACCATAAAGCCTGCGTGAGGTTGACGTTCTCTAATGTAACATTAAAATGCTTATCACAAATACAAAATATTTATTAAAATATTTTTCAAGCCTTAGTGTCAGAAATTAATGCAGCGCAATGAAATATTTAGTAAGCGATTTGCAGATAAAATCAAAACCTGATAAAATTTAGATAATTCACTATTCAAATATTATGGCCGTCGCTTTATTGTAAGTATATAGTAAATAATCACTAGCAAAACGCAAAGTTCAAGACAAAACTTAAAAAAATATTTCTTTTTGAAGGAAAAATCGTTACTTTTATCAATTACTCATATATTAACTTTTTTTTTAACGAGTAATTTAAGGAAGGCGGAACATTTGGCCTTAGCAAATACATTTTCCGTAATCGTAAATCATTTTATATAAATTAGTATTTATGACATTTTATAAACGTAAAATTTACAGTAAGTATTTATGTTAAACATTAATACGACGTAATTACCGATAAAAATGATACGTAGTTCGCAGAACATGGTTAACAGCAATCGCACTTTACCTCTCTTCATTTCAAGCGGGAAATTGACGGCTTAATCCGATTTGATACACTTAGTAATAAACCAATAATAATTTTTGTCAATTGCAATGTATAATGTACTTATCCAAAATAGAGAGTTTTCAATATATAGTAAATAAGAAAATACAATAAAGAATATAAGATTTTTTATTTCTTCACAGGCAAGCTCACCTTTAAGTCTGAAGGTTTATAAGAGAAATAAATTTATTTATTTTCCTTGATAAATTTAAAAAGTATTAATAAACTTTTATAAAAATATTCAAATTTCTTAGTTACCCAATAACATTAAATTTTTTTAAATATAAACAAAACTTTTTCTTGCAATTCATTAATTTAATGAATTATTAAATTTGAAATGTTAAAATGTACTTCTCCCGACGACATATAAAGAATATATTATACAAAACTATACTATTACGCTTTTAGGGTTTACAGACTTGGATTTTTTAATTTAAAGCCAAGATGAAAGTAATTTCTCTTCTATGATTAGGAAGCAAAATAGTTGAAAAGTTATTTTTTTTAGAAAATATATTTTATAAATCAAGACATGATAATAATATTAAAAAATAATTTATGTTTTCTCCTCTTCCCAAAATTATTTAGCAGACAGAGTGATACGAAGATCAGAATTAAAATAGCATGTGAAATAAAATTACATTTTCGAACGAAGAGACCGAATAAAATTGTTCGCAGTCGAATTCCTAAGTCACAGATTTGCAGTCATTTTTAAGCGGCTGTTATTAAAAAATATATCTTCGTAGGATTAAGCTTTCGTCTGATTTCTGCTGTAAGTGGATAAATATTCACGGTGGAGCTATTATTGAACGAAGGATGAACTCAAGGAAGGGGGGGGGGGGTGAGATCTTCGTTATAGCGAGGCTAGCACGAGCACGAAACTATTCCTTATGCACACAAAACATTAAACGAATGGATCGAGGAACCAAATTATACTCAAGTTCAAGTAATAGAGGGACAATAGGAGAGGGGAAACACCGAGTGGATGTTGTTTATATATAATGTTCGCTTAGTGTAATTTTGCACTTTATCATAGAAATTACTTTTTCCCCCCTCGTTGTTGTTTCTTTTTTTTCTTTCTTTTTTTTGCACGCCTTTGCTTCTTCCTCGTTGGCTCTATCATCCAATCTTTTTTATCTCCCTCTTCCCTCGGTTAGCCCTCCTCCTCCTCCTCCTCCACCTCCACCTCCTCCTACGATGGAATCTCCCATCGTCTCTACGGCGAACGCCATTGCAATGTGGCTCCATTTTTCATCTCGGGAAACAGCTCGAGGATAAGATGTGGACGGGGCGCGAGAGAAGTTCCTCCGCCCACGCAAACGGCTCGACCAAAACGACGGGGGAAGAGAGAGAGAGAGAGAGGAAGAAGAAATAACGATTAGTTCGAAAAGATGCCTGCCGAGCAGGGTTCACCATATGGAGGGTTTATTATCCGTGATGCTATTGTGACGACCGCCTGATATGAACGGATAATGAAAGGTTTCGAGTTATTATGACATTTGTTTTTACTCTTTATGATCGCCAGAGAAAAAGGTTTTAAATTGGAGGGAGGGAGAGAGCGAGAGTGAATGATTCAAGTTCGCTCTAGACGAGAATAAGACGTCGACGGTTGGAAATTATTAAGTTCTTGTTTGGAACACCACACGCTTCGTCGGGAGGGTATGTTAGTACCTTTTTTATGTCGAATATTAAAAGAGACTTAAAAAATGAAGCGCAATGAAAGGAAATATTCCATTGTTTCCACGTCCATCTAATTCATTTGCTTTTCCAATAGCGATAAAAACATGAACGCTCATTAATTGCCTACGAGGAAAATAACCTGTTTCTTAACTTGATTGAAACTAATATCGACGAATTTCAAGAAAAAATTTTAGGTATGTTTGAGAGAGAAGTTGCATCCTTGAATTAACATTGGAAACTTTAAAAAAAATCATGTTTAAATTTTTGTTGAATATGAACATTATATATATATTTTTTTTTTCATTTTTTGCGATAGTCACCTTTGAAATGTTATTGATATTTTAAACAATGAAAAAAATAATAATTACAGCTACAGAAGAAGCAATTTTAAAAAATGATGTAATACTTGATTAACCAATTCATGGATTTTTAAAGGCCATTTCATCAACAGAAACCTGAAAGCGAACGCACTATTGTTTGATTTATATCCACAGGAGTAACCATTGAAGAAAGTTTACAGCGAAGTTTTAGTTCACATATACCTTATAATACGTTTCATTCACTATGATTCTCAATATAATAAAGCAACTTGAAATCAAAATTCCGGGATTCTTTTTCGGACACCCTGTATAAGTAAAATTAATTATGCATATTTAAACCATACGAGAGTTATATAAACATTAAGATACCATAAACATCGGTTATTGGAATGCCGCCTCCGAATAAATTTTTTCAGCATTTCTTAAAAAAAAAAAAAAGGTTTCGCTTAGTATTTTAGGATACTCTTTTACAGGAAAAGTAGCGAGAACTTGGGATCGTAGGGGTTAAAGGCACCAAAGATGTTATACAAGAAAGCCCTCTTTGCTCCGCGGACATTCCATTCTCTTACATTACACAGGAATAAAGGAATCATATGCCAAAACTTTGAAAAGTTTAGTAACAATCGCACATGCATAAAGGATGGGTAAAAAAAAAAAAAAGTTTAAATTTTTACTCAAAATTGAAAGTACTTTAAATATAGTTAACAGACTTATTAAAAACTTCTCTATGCCAATGCTTGATTTGAAAAGAGACGTAGCAAGTGTATTGTCTGATTTTGTAGGGGGCGTTCTTTTTCCTAATAAAGTTCAGGAATTTCCTAATTTTGGAACATATTCAAAATTTTTTTCTTCAAAACTTATTTTAAAAAATTCGAAGTCACTTTCGCAAGGAATATATTAAAAAGTCGTAATCAGCAGCAGGACATATCTAGATTTTATTTTATCACTATTCAGCTACCCTAGAGCTTTCACTTAACGCCTGAAAAATAATTTAATTTTTTAACGTATAAGGATAATTTAAAGAAAATAGTGTGTTCGCGCCTCATGTTTATGTAATTCATTGCCTTACTTTTTACTTTTCGCAAAAGGCCCGCTACAAACATCCTTGAACACTGAAAAACGTAATAATCCACAGACAGTAAGTGATTGCAGAAAAGTATTTGAAAAGAGGCACTAAATGCGGTTGTTGTTTCATTAAGTAAAGAACATTCATTATTCCATTCACTTGGTGCATTTTGATCTAGTCCTTAATTAATACATGTCATGCAATTGCTTAACACTGCTCGGATTTTCTCCGCTTTTGAGATCCAACCAAGATAATATTATCTCTAGGAAAGTAACAGTCTCCACGAACTTGCAGCCCAATTCAAAATGAAACCCGTTTTAATTAACCATGCTATACAGAATAAACTAATTTTCTTGCATATAGGAAGTTATTCCAAATTACGTGTAAGGTGCTTATCACTTTCAACACTTATTCTAAAACAGGCTATTTTATGCGAACTGAAGTATCAGTCAAATTAAACTACATTATAATAATGTTAACAAGTATATTTTTTAGTCGTTATAATCAGGGTTATTTCTCCAGTAATTCTTGTACGAAAGGCATTATTTTTTAATGCCTGATGAACTTTTCTCTGAGAAATACAGTACCATCAAAGATAGCTTTTATCAGACATTTAAAACATTGATTTTATGGCCATGACTATTTTATATGACAATGAATAAAGATGAAAATTTTATTGAAAGCAAATTTGTAATCAACTGCAAAATATGGCTGGCTAAGTTACTAAATACTCTATCTGATGATCTACTCGTATATGACGTCTTGGTTATTCAAATTGCTTTCTGTGAAACATTTTATTAACGCACGAATTACTTTTTCATTAATTGTAATATCTGTAACATTTCTGTAAGAAAATTGCAACATATTTGACGATAGTGTTTAAAGTGGGCTCAAGGCTTGATATTATCGGTCATCGGTTATCTCTTGCCTTAATCTGTCAATATCATTACATATTAATGTTTCTCATAAACCATTTATCAAGTATTCCTTTTGTTCTGATAAGTCGTGAAGGTAGCCATATCACGTAATCTATCTCCTAGTCCAGTCTAACGTCCTTATCGCTCTGAGAGTGAGCCGTGCATGTTGTGCATCATGTATACTCTGCTATTAATAAGATTCCTACATAATTTGGCACTTCACTTTTTACACTTTAGAGATTACATTTTACAGATATAGACGAGATCGAATTTTCGAAGGGAAAAAATTTACCCCAAGCAGTTTTTGTTCCATTTCCACTTTATCCTTAAGCGACTCTATGGATTTTCTTCAAAATTCATCTTATTACCTGAATATATATGAATACAGGACTACATGGTAACTGTAAAAGTTTTTCGTAACAATAGGATACATTTACAGGAAGAAAAAAAATGACCATGCCGAAAGGCTCGTTACTCAAAAGGCTGTGTCAAATACGGCGACGGTAAACATTATAAAGTGCTACAATTCAGTTGAAATTAAATTATGAAAGCATAATGCATATACTGTTTTTGAAATATGAATATACAATAAAGTTTGAAAGGCTATTGGAAAACTATTAAGGAGCCATTCCATGAAAACGTGGGCTGACCATTAAATTTCGCAAAATCCATATATTCATTTCAATTTGATTTGGATAAATAAATTGAATAAAATAATTTTCTTTTGAAAAAAATGTTCAGGATGAAAACGTTGATCATCGATGGATACCGTATGTATTCCACACGTGATAAGGGCTTTGAAATTTGATAGTACCTTAACTAACCTAAACACAACGAATTAAAATAGAACGAAGTTAAATCTGTATATTTTTGTTTGACTTAAATTCCCTATTATAAATGTTAAGTCCTGTATTACTGAAAAAACAAGACCGTGCGCGGGTGGGATACTTGTACATGCGTGGAGGGGTTCTAATTATGCAGATTAAGGTAGCTTCGAAAGATCATGAATATAAATTTATTACAAAAGATTTTAGCTTGTTTGAAAAATAATCCATTAATGCGCAATTTGAGAGAAAGTTCTACCATATATCATTTTTTTAAAATCTATTGGTGTATGTGTAATTTTTCTTTGTTCTTGGTGTCTAATATATTTATTAATTCAAACTGTTTCGGATAAAAAGTTTTGGACGCAATGAAAACCAGGGAACTCACTTTGTTAAGTTACAGCTTATATAGTAACTATATTATTATGGTTCTTTGAAAATTTCTTGCTCTAATATTTAATTCAATTTAAAAGATGAGTCGATTTATTAAAAAAAAATTCTAAAACAAAATATCAAGCATCAAAAAAAGTTTCATAATTGCGCTCTTCTAAGAAACAATTTTCTTCGTTGTGCTTGCTTAGAAGTTAGATTTGAAAAGGTAAATTATATTTTTTAAATTAATTTCAGAAACAAATTTTGTTGACTATGATAAAATGAAATTTAATTTTATGAAATCGAAAAATCGGTGCTTTTAACAGGCATTATATGGTGAATAAGGACACACACAGAGATAAATGACATACTAAGCTTTTGGATAATAATAAACTAGCATCTCAAACAAGAAACTTTTTAAAGACTTTAATGTATTCATTAGTTTAGCCTAGACACGCAACGGTCTATTTTAAGTTATGCATGAGAAACTGTTTATTAGTTTTATAGGCTATGTTAAATCTTGGCAGTTAACACAGAGTAGAGAAGAAGATTCAGTGAATGTAGGATGAGAAATGATTAATAGGAGCTAATTTTAAACTAAGAATACTTTTCCTAAGAATCACTTGGGCTCGTTGTTCATGATGGATTTGGAAACGTCGGTCCTTCAGAAATGTTTATCCACAATCACGGCTTTATTTCTTCCGCCCCGTAGATAAAATGTGGCGTCGAAAGGGGCGACGGTAGGATGTAATTTTTTGTTGATTTTTGACTCCGATTTTTTTAAAAAAAGAAAAAACAAACCACCAAGCTGTTGGTTAATGAGAAGATAGAATCTTCCCCTCTTCACCCCTCCACCCGAAAGCCTTCCTTTGGAAACAAAACTGAGAAACTGTTTCAGCCCCTGTTTTTCGTTTAGAATTTACGGCTTCCCACTTAATCTCCATCCTAATTGGGGAGCGAGAGATTTATCGTCAGTCATAAAAGCTGATAGCCATCAACCGATTTCACCTTCAACAAAACTCTAAACAACAACCAGTCGAGGATTAATGTTTCCAACTGATTAGTTTAAGTTGGTTGAATCATACATGGAAGAAATTCCCAATAAAACCAATGAGAGAATGAATGAGAGTGATAGCCAGTCTTATTTCCACTTTAGTAACTTTTCTTTATCGAAACTTCACATTTTACTCACATAACTCTCTCTTCATTCTTATTCTAAATAGTTATGCCTGTACATTACTGCATCAGTTCGAGCAATTTGTGTTTGTAGGTTAGAAGTGACTGAGAGAAACTAATAACAGTTCTTTGTTCAATTTATCTTATTGACCAACATGCAATAAGTTAACGCAATTTATTGTTTTTAAGATTTTTAAAATTTTAATTAAAATATTTTAAATTCTTTCTCAAGTGCGGATGGTTCTGATGCTGCTTTTGGAGGCGTAATTGGAATCATGTTAATTAAAAGCTCAACAATTGGCCGTTATCAAAAGAAGCGAATTCAACTCCCACCTGCAGCGATTATATTATTCCCATTGTTTCAAGCCAAGACCTGTTGGACTAGACAATAAAAGATAATTAGGGATAAAAAAGTAAATTTTATGCGTCATTTTACCTGTCAATCGTTATAACCCACGGTTTGAATAGAAATACGGCCGCAATTCATGCAACTCAAAACTTTTATTATGTTTTTTTTTTCTTTACTTGAAGCCCTCTTTTATTGATTAAATATGCTTTAGTCATTGTATTAATATATCAAGGGAGATGGAATATATATTTATATTATGAAAGCGACATCGTTACCATTTGCTAAAGAAGTAGTCTTACTAAAAAAAATTATTTGAACAGTGAATGTAATAATTTTTTCTGATGCAAATCATGTAAATCATTAAAATGAATACTTAATGTTAATTATATTCAATGTTTAGTTCGGACTAGTACTGATTGAGTTTTAAATTTTTCTAAAATTTCCTCTGAAAGTCGCGAAAGCATTTACAGTATTCCTATAACAGGTGAAGAACTCAATTTTTCTGGAATTCACTACGACTTCAAATTAATTGTCATAGTGCAGGCACATTATAAAATGCCTGTTCCTTCAATAAAACTTTCCCCCACGAAAACCGAGAGAAATGTCATAACAAGGTGATGGCTGATTTTTAACGGGTCCTAATTAAGCCTATCTTTTTACGTCTCTCGTTTCCAAATACGTCTCACTTTTCCTTAAGGGCCCTTTTGAGCGCCCTTGAACTCACAACTTGTGCAAACTTTGCCACAAGCTGCTTGCGATTATTCGATTACAATTCCGAAATATTTAAAACGTTTAAGAGTTACTTTTGTTTTTTTAAAGCAAATTGGCCAAGTAACCATCAGGAGGACAACCGTAAATATAAAAGGTGGTAAGAGTCAAATGAGGTAGATTGTGAGTTTTTTTCTTATTTGTTATTTAGTGTCACTTAACATGTGTCAACGGCTAAATGGACTCGCCAAATGGCTTCTGTGTCTTAAACCTTCACTCTAACTTCTTTTTTGGTTAGGGGCAAGGGAGCTGTGATCCCGGGCGCATTTTCCTGTTTAACCGACCATACGTGAACGAACAGATGGACTACCCTAGCGCTGCCACAGAATTATTCTCGATGTTCGTTATTGCTCACGGGGGCTTCACTTTCGATGCTGCATAGACATTTCTTTTTTTTTTTTTTTGCCAAGATTTATTTAAATTTCGAATTAATCGAATGCAAACCTAAAGCAAAATATAGAAATGAATTTTACCTCAAAGCTATTTAGTTTAGTGCTTATTTAGTAGTTCTAAATCCTTTGAAGAACACTGTATTGACACCAGCCTAAAACTTTTTTTATAGTCATAAAGGGTTGAGTAAATGTGCATTAATAACTAAGGAAAAAGAAGACTTCTCCTCTTGAAAAAATTATGGCCTTCAAGTATGTCCAAATTATCAGAAAATGGCCAAACAGTTAGCATTAAATGAGGAGTGGCTGCGATTACTCAAATAGTGTCTGTTGAAATTCGATAGTTAATTTCAGAATGATTCGGAATTTTTTAAGATGAGTTTGTATACTAGAACACAGTTAGGACGGTAGATCAAATAATATTGCTTTGATGTGCGACCGTTCGTTAGAAGTAAATATTTATGGACCTCGGCAAGGGAGCATTAGACTAATAACATTAATAAAGGATTGGGGGATCAAAATGTCTTATTATAGTAATAGTTTTTAAGGGCATCTATAAATTAAGAATAATAAAATATTATGAAATTGTAGTAAAACAAGAGCAATTTATTTATTTATTTATTTTATTATTTATTTATTTAAGCAAGCAACAGGCCAGAGGCCCAAAAACAGCTTACAAATTTATGAATTTACAAAGAGAAAAAGATCATACTCATATTAAAGAAATAGATTAACAAAAGTGATTAAAGAATATAAATATTATTCCATATGGGAGACTTAAATTCAGAAAAAGTCATACAATTTAAATCAATTACTTTAGAAAGTCTACTTGCAAGATTACACAAACGATAAAAAAGAAGACTCTTTATAATAGTTTTCGTGAAAAAGGTAAATAAAATATTTGTGATGATTTGATACACATTCTGGGAACTCGTAAGGACATAAACTCAAAAAAGTGTTAGATAAACAAGAATGATTATAGAACTTACATAACATACATAGGTCGAATATAATTCGCCTGTAACGTAGTGCATTGCATCTAGTGTAAAATACTGCATTAAATAAGAAATAGTAACATTTTGATTAGTAACATTAGTAGAACTAAAATCATAACAAAATGTTTTAAATATAATTCTTAGGAAATCGGTTTGAAGCTTTTCAATTGATTTTTGTAAATTACTACAATATGGTAACCAGATGACTAAAGCATATTTCAATAATGGTTTTACCAGAGTATTAAAAAGATCGATACAAAAATTACTATCGTCGAATCTTTTAGCATTCCTAATTATAAAATACGAAACAGAATAGGCTTCGGAAATAATAAAATTAATATGATTTACAGATGATAGCTTGGAGTCAAAAAGAACTCCTAAATCTCTTACAATAAGTTTCTTCTCTAGAATAATATCATTCAAAACATATTGATGCTGTGATATATTTCGTTTGAGTGAGTAAGAGCAAAACTGCATTTATCGATATTAACAGACATCTTATTATCACTACACCAGTTCACAAATCACGATCAATCTTTCCAATTTTTAAATCATCAGAAAATAAATATAATGTGGAGAATTTTACGCATTCTGAGATATCATCAATAAAAATTCAAAATAAAAGGGACCTCAAAACAGAACCCTGAGGAACTCCAGAGGTGGAAGTAAAAGGGTTAGAGATCGCATCATTAATAGTAACAAAATTGATTCAGTTTGATAAATAAGATATAAACCGAGAAATGTAATATTGATCCATTCCGAACTTAACCAATTTTTTCAATAATATTGAATGATATACCATATCAAAGGCTATTTCAAAATTAATGTAAATTACACCAATCTAAGCATTTGATATTATTGTATTTGAACCAGTATTATATAAAAATGAATTTATTGGAAGCTACGTTTATAAAAATTATCGAAAAATCTATCTCATGTTGCTATATCACTGAGCTAACTGTAAAAAACAAAAATAATTTTGATTGCATTATAAAGCGTCCTGACTTAAATTATCGAACGGTTTTCTGAATTTCTATGTGGATTAATTGACCATAAGACAGTACATTGGTCTTTTAACAGAAATTATTTATATAAGTCAATGGAGTAATAACAATACTCTTTTAGATTTAAAATTTTTATGAGCTTCTATCTCCTAGAAGCTGTTAATATCACTAAGCAAAAGTTGAAAGGTTAAAAATTAATTCATTAATTTCCTTTCTCTCAATCTCTCTGCAATGAACTGATCTTAATGATTACGAAAAATAGCAAAGAGAAAACAAAAAAAACTAATGGAACTGAGACAAATCTAGCAGTCGTGATCAAAATTCGAAATTAGATTTAAAAATTTAAAGATCATTTTTAATTCAGCATAAATAGCGTAACTATCTGCATAATTGCTAATTCACTTACAATACCTTCAAAATTGATATATCCTTCTAAAGAGGTTGAAGCTTTTATCAGGAAATGAAGAAGTTTGTGTTTTATTTTTGGAATACATTTGAGAAGTTATTTTGGATTATTTATGGTTTTTGATCTAAGTTAGTAATAAAATAGGTTTCATAATAGGTGAGTGATAATATGGCGTGAAAATAGTCTCTCTAAAAGAATTCCATATTTTTCATCTCATGCAATCAATTTTGAAACGTTACGAGATTTTGTTTTTTAATAGAACTCTCTCAGACAAAATGCGTTAAAACATCTACGTAGAGAAATTTAAGAGTAAATAATTACGTAAATATTTCGATTCACTTATAGTTTCATTTTTTTTGTTAACTGAGGTCGACTGCCAAACATTAGCTTCATTTGTTTTTTTTAGACTTTTATAGTTCATGAGGTGAATTTGACAGCTGTATCAGACTATCGATTCTGAGTTAACATAAATAAGTGCACATCATAGAATGATTAAAAAAAAAACAACTTCCAAGGAATTGTTTCTTTTCTCATGGAAGAACTTGTGTTTACCTAGTAATAGTCTATAGTTAGCGGAGAAAGGCAAACAAAGGGAGACATTGCAAAAGGAAAGGAGAACTGCAAAAGGAAGTATCTAAGCTTTAATTAAAGAGTAATTCTTTTTTTATTGTCTTGAAATTTGGAATTAGCTTGTCTGATTTTACCTGCTTTATTATATGCTTTAAAAAATTAATGATTATATTTCATACCGTGTAATACAAAAGTCACTGAACATAGACTGTGTCATCAACTTAACTCTTGGATACACAGTCATAAGGACATCCTGCAAGGCCTTTAATCGTTATTTTTCCCCACAGCAAATATTGTATTAATTTAACACAATTTATTGCTGGGAAGAGTGATCTTTTATTATATGCAATAGTGGAATTTGGGAACCTAAATTATCCAAAAATACATGAGAAGTATCTAATTGTATTAATTGTCTGAGGAAATTTATACTTTGAATAAAGAGAATAAAGAGAATTTCACAAAAGCCATTGAGTTGATGACGTTTACCCTATCAACAATCTCTTAACAATTTATTTTAACAAATCGTATTAAGTCGCAGCAGACGAAAGAGACAGGCCACGGCATTGAAAAATCACATGACCATAGTAGGCAGAGCAACAATCCAACCTTCATTGTTTCCAACAAAGGGAAAACAATGATTGTTAAAATCCACGATGGAGACAATGGAGACAGTCATCCCCATTGATGAGGTTTTCATTACTGCTCTGCCTACTGGTGAAGTGACTTTTCAGTGCCGTGACTTACCTTTCTTGTCGGCTGCGGTATTAAGTAATAATCTGTCAGTTTATATCAGAAGCATGTTTATGAATTCAGCCTATATTCAGTAACTTTGCATCACAGCTTAATTTTTGGTGCTATTTGCTTAAATGGGTATCTTTTTTTAAAAGGAATAATTATCTCTTAAAAATTTAGTCAATACTTTAAATTCAGAGAATAAGCAATTTTTATGACAAAATTTAAGAGTAATTTATTGCCTTTTTTATTTTCGTGTCGCTGAAAAGTTTTGTCGGTTTCGCAACGAAATGCCCTTGCGCCATTGCAGATTATGCTCTATTTAAAGAACTTGGATCCGCACTATTTGCCTACATCGCAATTTCTATTGCAACAAACTTCTACAAAGAACGGAGAGGTCTATTTCGTGAGCGATGATCTTGTAAGGTCACAGTTTAGCATTCAGAAGGTACAAAAGTCCATTGGAGCACAGACGGGTGATTTTACGGTTATGTCTGTGAATATTGGCAAAAAATTTGGCGACTGATTTAGCGATATGGCTGGATGTGTCTTCTTCGTGAAGGTAAGGTTAGGTTAATGACGTCATACATTTGTAATGTTGGCGATGTTACAGGACAGGAAGTTTATCTCGTAAAATGTGTATGAAAACGTTGTCTTGGTTGTAGGCTGCAATAATCTTTGCTTTTCGGGGATTTTGTGAAGCGGGAACTTGCCATTGTATGAAAACGCAGCAGCAATCATAAACCCTTGCATTGGTGGTATTATTGTGGGAGGTCGATAGAGTCACGCGGACGATAGAACATAAACGATAACAACAACAAAGCGAGGTTAGTAAACCAGGCCTCGTCTAGAATGGCGACAAACTTGCATCGGTAACATGCAAAATATACTTTATACACTTTCCTATGTTTGATTTGCATTCTGTGATGCGTAGAGGGAAGAATTTATGCACGCGTGACTTAACTTGTCAAGTCGCAGATATTTCATATTATCTTATTTACTGTCTTTTGAGATATATTTGTAATTTTCTAAAGTAGACAATGCTGCAGTTACATTAACTGTATGTTTTCGGATGCTTAACATAAACAGGCTTTCCAGTAGCTTCATTTCGTTCCACTATTTGCGGATTAGAGCATTTCTCCTCGAAAAGAACAGCGACATACCCCTTCAGCCATAAATCCTTTCGGGGTCCCATTTTCACGAAGAATAATCCATTGGTTAATGAAACGACTTAATGCAATAATGGATTCGCCAATCAAAACTAGTTCCATAAATAAAAATAGACGTTTGCGCCAATAAAATGGAACCAACCTCCTTGGCTACTTTACGTTGACCGTTGAATGCTTTAACTGAGATGTTTATGATTTGTTCATGATTAAAAGAAGTCAAAATTCACGAACAGTATGCTAACTTACGCTATAAAATATTTTTAAAGTTTTATTTCTATTATGCCGCCTACTTATTATAACTTTTTCTTTTTTTTCTCTCTCCCATAGGTCCATGAGCCATGATCAATCAGTTTATAGTCGTGGTCGCAACGTGATGGTGAAAGCAAGTTAAGAAGAGTTTATGCCAGATCGAGTATTAAGCTACATAAAATTTCAAACTAGAAACACGTACACAGGGCTGCTGTACTTCAATATACAAATGAAAAAATAATATTAAATTATATAATAGAGTAAAAGCTGTACCAGGTGGTGCGATAAACCTCACCAATACCTAGTACTTTTTTAAAATAATGATAGTGAATTTTCGCTGGAATCCACCCATATATGAAAATTTCTGCGTAATTAATTGATTTGATTTGAGTACTTAGATATTTATTTTAAAATTCACAAAATACTTTTATTTCAGTAATTCGATTGGCTTGCAGTAGCCCCCCCCCCCCCCACTCTTAGATTACCGCTTCATTATATTATTCGTAACAATTACAGGTTAAATGGAATATTTTTATGTTCATATTGGAACTATGTTTCTTTATAATATGCATTGGGATGTAGAAATTTTAGAAGAAGTAAATGACACGACAAATAGTGTAATAGCGAAAGGGATAAAGAGCACATAAAATAGACGTAAATCCCTATCGTCAGGAACGGGCGCTTACTGTATATAAATCAGTAACATATAAGTTCAAGTTGGTTGTTGAAGATTAATGATTTAAATCGGAGATTATCGAATAAAGAGTGCCGAAAATACCCCAGTACGAATGAAGAAGTTCTTGGCGTTCGGCTACAATTAACGAAACCAATGACGAATATCGTAATTAATTGCTTCCCATAACAAAATACGCATACACCAACATGCTCACATCATCTTGACGTGATCAGTATATCTTTAAGTGGACCCGTAAAAATAAAAATCAGATGAAGGGAGGGGGGGGGGGGTCTGGACTATGAGAGCACAGATCAGCGCAATTTGACGACTGCTTCTCAGATTTTCAGATCTGGGTTCCGAAGCCTCATGAACAATGGCACCAGCGCGGTTCAACATGCTGTTCTAGTGGCTGTGGCAGAATCATCATTCAACTCAATCTCTAAACTTCCTAAAGCTTATAATAACTCTGAGACCAGTGACTAACGGTGCTTCTATATGTATCGAATGGATAACTTCCATACACACCACACGAATATTTGTGAGTGCTAACCTTTCATAGCTTCTTTCTCCCCAAATTAACATTCAATTATACTTCGCCGTTTGTGAGTCAACTTCTCAGACGCTACTTTAACAGATTACTAGCATGCAAATTTGGAGCATGCAAAATTTTATTTTTTATCGATGCGTAAGAGCAAAAATATATATAGGGTCTTACATTGCAGAAAGATATTAGACGGAGATCAAGGCAATGTTTAATATAAAAATATACAAACAATACAAGATATTATGGCCCAATATACACAACCCTATCAAAAGTCATGGGACAACCCTGATTTGCATGAAGATGAGACATTCCTTTGCAATTTCACTGTTGGCATTCTTCCCAGCACTATATAACAGAGAGTATGCTATTATGAGATGATGCTTGCGTGAATGCTGTAAGAATGTATCAAAGAAAAGAGCTTTCAGACTTCCAAAGAGGTACAATTGTTGGGTGCCACCTCGCAGGCAAAACTGTTAGAGTGACGATATTGGACTCTGGATCAATGGCGAATGGTTGAATGGAGTGATGAGTCCCGCTACACCATCTGGCAATCGGATGGACGGGTTTGGGTATGGCGAACGTTATCTGCCAGACTGTGTTGTGCCCACGGTGAAGTCGGCGGAGGGTCGTTGATGGTGTGGGGGTGTTTTTCATGGTATGGGTTGGGTGCAATCGTTTCTGTGGACGGACATCTAAACGCAGAGCGTCAACAAGACATTCTGGACAACGCAGCACTCTCATCTCTCTGGCAGCACTTTGGCAATGGCCCTTTTCTGTTTCAGCACGATATCGCACTTTGCCTTAAAGCAAGGGCTGTAGGCACATGGTTTGATGAAAAGGGGGTTCGAGAACTTGACTGGCCTGCCTTGAGCCCCGATCTGAACCCCATCGAACAACTGTGGGACGTGTTGGAACGTCAAATGCGCGCTTGCGCGGAACGCCCGAAATCCGTGACCGAACTGTCTAAGACGCTTATGGCAGAATGGCGAAAATTGCCTGTCGAAACGTATCAAAAACTTGTGGACAGTTTGCCCCAGAGAGTAGAAGCTGTGATAGCAGCAAAAGGTGGACCAACAAGATACTAAAATATTGAGTGTTTCTATTAAAGTGATGGTGTCCCATGACTTTTGATAGGGTAGTGTACATTTCGGCTATAAGGCATCTTCAGTTGCATGATGTACAGTAAAAATAAAATTGGAAATGAAAAGATACAAAATTTTGATATTTGAAAGATACCAATAGGTGATAAGAATTCGTGTGCAGGTATTAAGATGTACTGATGAAAACACTTTTCCACAATAATTATTTAATATACACGTATGTACATTTCGATGACCAGGTCATCTTCTTCATAATTTATCAGTTAAAGTAACAAAATAAAAGCAGTAACATTAATGTTGAGTGTTGTTAGTAAGTCCTAATTCGATTCTGGCCGAATTCTCTACGCGCATTAAATTGTTTATACATTATATCTCTTTTAAGTTTTAACTGGTATATAGTGGCCATCTGCTTTGGCTTTTGCTTTGCTTTTAATTTTGAAACACTAGTATTATTACACAATATTTTTGGTATGTTACAGATATATCTTATGCTTTTGCTTATTTGTAAAGCTATAGCTTTTAAGCAAATTAATTTATTTGAACAAATTATAATAAACCTCAATTGATACTCCAGTCGATAGTCTAAACTTTCCTATTATTCGTCGTTGGTTAGTGAAAATAAACTTATACATTGTATCAGTTTTTCTTTAGGACTTTCCGCCATTTTACCATGTGTCTCAAAAGTCGCGTGCTAAATGGATTAAGATTCATTATTTTACACACGTTGTATTGTATAGTGTATATAGTTATAATTTCTAACGTCCATTTTACAATACAATTGGTTTATTATTCCTTAGTCATATAATCGATTTTCATCCTTTCGGACATCATCAGTATTTTTTTTTTTTTTTTTTTAAAAAAATAAGGATTAGTAAAATCATTTTAAAATGATTAAAATTTATAATTTTTAAAAGATTTTTTTTTTTGTTATTTTTTTAAAAAAAAAAAAAAAAAATACTGATGATGTCCGAAAGGATGAAAATCGATTATATGACTAAGGAATAATAAACCAATTGTATTGTAAAATGGACGTTAGAAATTATAACTAAATGGATTAATTGGTTGTTTTGATTTTGTAGGTGAAATAGTGAAGTAGAGGAATAATGCTGACACAGGAACAACGTGTAGAGCTGATACTTCTTCGTGTGAGACATTGTCTTCGAGTGCATGGTGCACATTTTGAACATGTACGATAAACCTGCAAAACCGTGTGAACATAAAGCCAACATTCATAAACTTTTCATATGGCACGCGACTTTTGAGACACACTGTACATGTTATTAAGTATGAAAAGATGTTGCATGGAGCATTATTAACGAATGCCGTATTAACTTTCTATGTAATTTAATGTGTTTAAAAGACTTAGAAAATGGACACTGGATCACCCTGTAGTCAAAGCAAAACTAACGCCAATAACTTCATTAGTTAGTACAGTACACAAGTAATCCTGAATAAAACATTTCTAAAATTTTAAGTATAATCTGAAAATACCATTTTCATCATTAATTTGAATATTCTGAGGTAAGGCGTGCTATTAAACCCTCAAGTGATCATCTAATGATATATTCTTTAAAAATATGAGTCTCCATTGCACATTTCAAAGTTGGCATCCATATTCGAAAATGGCGTCGGTTTTTTTCTTTTTTTGGAAACGGAATTCATTTAAAAACCCCTCTCATAAAATTTCAATAATTCTTCCATTGAAAGTAATCTGTGAGATTTGTATTTTAGAAGTTGGCTATTGGTTCAATTTAGGTGATAGATCCTGTATATTCGTTTTCTGTTTAATGTAGTTAGAGTTTTATTTTATTTTAGTCATGTACTTCACATTATAAAAATTATCCGTAGTTTTTTTTAACATCAGGTTCGAATTTAATTTTTGCATTTCAATTATCGATCCATTCTCCGAGGAAGCGTGAAGAAAAGGAAAAAAATGGACATGCTTTATAAAATCGCGATTAACGTTACCTCCGATAATTTTTAGAAACCTAAATTTAGCAGCTTTGGATATCTAGCGTAGTTCCAAATTTAAGTAAAAAGGGAGCGTAGCCCCCGAAATGTACATCTGGGTCATTAAAATATCTTATTGTGGAATTGTGGCTTCGTGTTGTTGTTTGCTGATAGTGGTGTCCACAGTTTTTGGCGTATATCGTTCGTATAGATACGATAAAGTTGACAAACTCCGTGCTCAACTGAACACAATAATACCATCAAAATTTTGAGCATTAAATTATCTAAATAGGTAAAGCAGGAAACAAAACAAAAAGGGTGGAAACCAAAGTTGTGGAATACTCGGCGTTTTACTGATCTGTCTAACAATTTAAAATCGAACAGAATTTGTTTGAGATTGACTTAATGAGAATTCAATTTCGAGTTAAAAATCAAATGAAGAAGTGAAAAATAAGAGGATGTAAGCAAATTTATATTTCTATTCAGCAATATGAATACTACATTACACATGTCTGAACACACAATCAAAACAGAAACATTTTATGCGGACATGCAAAAGTATACAATTGAATGAAATAATTGAATTAGAATACGCAACAATAACAGAAAATCCATAATCATTTACTTGTAGATTTAAGATACCCGATCCTTCTAAAATTTATATTATCCAAACTCATCAGGTTCCATTGCCTTATCCATTAAATATAACGCGCTAAAAAACAATATGCGTCTCGTCTTCATAGTAATTTATTATCTTTCTATTCTGTAAAAATAAAATTAGGAAATACACGATGAATTTCAAGAATTCGCGGAATTCAGCAAGATCAGCCTAAGTTATAAAAACCTAAAATTTCTCAACTTTATGTTTAATCAAAGTCTGATTCTACGTCTACGTTGGTGTTTTTGTTTAATTTATTCCTCCCTATGGCCTTTTATCCTTCATTTTATCATCATAAATATATGGAATGATCGACGTTTAAATTGAAGAGTTTAAATTAAAAGAATTTTAAATATAACACCTTCAAAAATCAAAAAGAAAAATGCGCTTTTATGAAGAAACGAAATATACGTATTTAGCATTTGCCAATCTACTCAATTTATATCGAAATAAAATTAGTTTATAAACGTAAACTTAGTATCTATCTACAGGGTGTCACGCAATAGGATGTCCACACGTGCTTCTGGGATTATTTTGAGTACAGAAGTCCAATGAACATAATTGCAACGGTTTCTTAATAGTCACTAGTTACAGTAATGTACTACACTTTGCCTTCTCCTTCAACAGGAATGATCTGTATCTACAATTACCAAACTTAGACTTCATTATCCAGATCCACTTGAAGAAGCCCTCAATATGTACAGAAAGAATGGCTGATAACATCCCCACAAAGCCGACAAACAAAATACCGTTTCGAACTGGCAGCCTTATTTCCGCCTTCCGCAAGCGTTCCTTCCCTTTTAATACAATAGATAAATGGAATAGGTTGCCTTTCGAGCTGAGAAACCAAATTTTTAACTGTAATTATCAACCTTGTGCTCACTATCCCAACATTATTCTTCAATGTATGACGCATATCCAAGCCGCTATTGTAAACTAGCTGTATCTGATATCTTCCACCCAGGAGGGACGCACTTAGTAAATAAATAATAATTTTATTAGTTGAGATTTGTGATTCAAGAAAGTCGAATTTTGCAGAGCAACGCCATAAAATAAGAAAGTGGTAATAACAGAAACACTGAGGTCTTCAAATTAATCTCGAGACTCGATTCAGAGAATTTTATTGTAAAAAACCCAGTTATCACTCGATGTTTATCCTATCTTAAATCCATTACACAAACTTTTATAATTTTGTTAATTTCCCTTAACACGTCATCCATATCTATTTTCCTCCAATCGTATTCATGACCTGCTAGACCCAAATGCAATAATCAGCCAATATATTAGGATCCACCTAATTACAAATAGGATTCAACGTGCCCTTGTTTGCATGTTCAGATACCATAAACGGAATATATCGGAAGCCATGGACATTAAAGTGCATTTTCACCTTAATTCCAACAGTATACTGGGCAAGACAAAATACCTAACGGATTTTGAACGTGTGATATATGATAGCGGAAGCCGGAAGGGCAACTCCCAGCCTTAAGGAAACAGTGACTTCAAACAATTTTGATAGTTTTTTATTATTAAGTTGTTTTTTTAATTCTATTGATTTATTTGCTGAAATAGGTAAAACTATCCATGTGGAATTTGAAACGAGGGTTTCAAGTTGTGGTCTCGCTCCATCGAGTCTAAATAATGAAAAGAATGAAGTTACGAATCCCGTGTAAATTATAGCTGGCAAGATGTTTTCAACGTTATTGTTGAAAACCCCTGTCACTATCTTCTTTCCCTAAGCTAACTGGCAATGGGAATTCAGAGGAGCGTCTGGTGATTTTTTATGAAGCAACCCTATTACAGCAGAAAATACAACAGTGGATTTCCTTAAATAAGCATTAATATCACTATTTTCTGCGTATGCACCCACCAATTTGCAGCAGGTGCGGAGTCTAGTTATTCTAGTGAAAAGATATTCTAGTGAAAAGGTTACCAATGCTGGTAGCGACCATAGCTGGCCGCACTATATAAAATGTATATCGAAGGTTATCTTGATATAATTTTTTAACCTCCTATACAGTGCCCGACAACGTTTTAGGTTCACCAGAATTTTCAAATTTAATCTGCTGTAACTTCTCTGTTATTTAAAATTATAATGATCCAATCTGATTGATATCAATGCAATGAATTATAACCATTTCAAAAAAATTGTTCATCAACTTTTACACAAACACATAAGTATATGCGACATAGCTATAAGTTCAGAACTTATAATGCAGCCATTTCGAACTAATACTTGGTGGGACCGCCATTTTTTTGAATGACTGCTATTAAACTATCATGCATGGAGTCAATAACTTTGCAAAGAGTTGCTTCAAGTTCTTCCCATGCCAATTCAATTGTACCACAAAGATCTGTAATAGAACTGAATTGACGGCCATTTTCGTAGACTTTACCTGCAAGAAGACCAAAAATGTTCTTTATTGGATTTAAGTCTGGCAAGCAAGGCGGATGGCCATCAAGAAGTTGAATTTTCTTTCATCTGAACCAGTTCATGGTTCGATGCGCTTTGTGAATCGAGTAGTTATCGTGTATGAAAAGAATATTTATTTTACCACCCTTTACATTTTTATTTTAATTATATTTTTTATTTTACTGCACTTTTTAAGATGAAAGTGTGTGTTCTTAAAGCTTTTATTTATATTTTTTATTTTATTCTTTTCAGTCTTTATTTAAAAAACAAGCTTTTATATGATAACTATATAAGTAAACAGAAAAATGAACCATTTTTTACCACCCTTACTCTTAAGTTTTATCAGTTAAAAGAAACAGTCTTATTGGCAAAACAAATTCTGACGTCACAAACTGCTCCACGCAAACAAAACTCCATAGACAAGCAGGAAAATTTAATCTATTTAAATTTTTTTTTGGGGGGGGGGGGGGCGACCGAAATTGGAAAGAAAAAATTGCTAAAATGTGTTGTCATCAGGTGCAAAGATGTATGTAAAATTTAAGAGGGAATGGAAAAGCGGAAGTGCTTCAAAATTCGACTGAAAGGTTCCGTACCATCTCACAAGATCTAAGGGCGAGTTAATATAAGGTGGTAATAATAATAATAATAATAATAATAATAATAATAATAATAATAAAAACCAAAAAAACCTTGTAAGTCTGCCCAGACGGTACGTCTGTATCTCGGGAAAGCGTTTACAATACAATACGTTGGCTAATCATAAACAATCCTCTCTACAAAGACGTCACAGTCAACAACTTTGCTAGCATTGATGATCAAATTAACAACAATTACATACAACAATTAACAACGAAAACAATAACCAACAATTCAGGCACATTACCTCATAATTGCACTGTATACATATTAAACTTAAATTACTTACGAATAAACGGAGGACTAGTGAAACTAACGATTGAAACATGCATTGCCATTGACAAGACGCCGTTGGGGAAGTTGCAGAGCTGTAGGTAATCAGGAAATGGGCAAAGTATTGATTCAAAATTTGCCCACAAACACACAAGTGAAGTTAAATAAAAGTGTGTAAAAAGTCATCTTCTGGCATGGCTGTTAAGGTGTAACATAGTCTATTAAACTCTTTCGTTTGCAACCGATTGCAACTCAAATCATGGCCGAACTACTGCCTTGCTGTCTACTCATCTTGATCAACTTTTCTTCCTTATGCCAATAATAATGTAAACCATTCGGACCGTCGAGATTGAAATTTTATCTAAAAAAAATAACTTTACTAAAACAAGAGCATTATAGGGTCTTGTATTGCTGGAAGGAATAAATGAATAAAGAACAAGGCTCTAATAGTAAAGCAATACAAAAATATTTAATTAAGTGGCTGAGGCGTTTCGAAGTAAACTTCATCTACAGGCCAAGCGAAGAATGAATTAACAGGCAAAGCTTAATTTTGCAACAATAAACAGCCGATGCATTTACCCCTCGTCATAACGAATTGTTTGTTGTGGCAATTGGACAGTTCGTAGTAATGAATTAATACCATTATACCATTAGAACACAAACCAGTGAACCGATATGAAAAAAAAAATTTAACATACCACATGGGTTGAACCATCTAATCAGGATTGGACGTTTGGAGGTAAACATTAGATATGATTTCCCCATATCTGACGAAAGCAGAAGAAAGGAATTCAACCTTATCCATGCAATCGCTAAAAATAACGCATTCCCATAGAAAATGGTAACTAAACTAATTGAAGAAGCTTACAGAACAAGCCAACAGAATCTACTTACATATTTCGTACCAGAAATCAACAGGATCTCCAATGTATTCAAGAGGAGAGGACTCAACATAGCATACCGCTACGAACAATAATTGTGGACGAATGCTCAACCGCATGAAGAAAAAATGCGCCAACATCTTTGAAAATAGCGGCATGTATAATCTTTCCTGTGGATAGTGCCATAGCCACTATGTAGGAATGACGTACAGGAAATTTAAGGAAAGATTTAAGGGACATGTTAGTTAAGGTATCCAACGATCAAAGAAAAATCGGATTCTTCGAAAACATTGAAATATTCAAGGCAAAGCACAACGAGGACTGTAACCTATTAAATAATCAAGTGGAATTTGATTTCAATGTCATGTTAAAAATTATTTATCACCTCTTGTAATTATCTTATTTTAATTCTGTTACCTTTCCTTTTCTCTTCTTGTAATCATCACTGTTTATGTCACGGAATTTTAATTATTCCGATGGCATAAGTGATCGTCTGCGCTCCAGAGTGTTTGTGAATTCAGAACAAAAACGAAAGGAGCATCGGGCGCGTCATCAGGAGCATCATCTCGCAGCAGCCAATGGGAGGGAAGCGAGCCTCTCTCCTGCGAGCTCGTGGAAAAAACGTCGTCGGAGAGTTAGAAGGAATTTGGCGACTACCGAGGGAAGTCAACTCCAAAAGAAGCTCCTGACTGAGTGCGACCGAGAACGTGGACTTTACATGGTTTTGCCAGAGCCGGTGAAAAAGGCTCGTTCCTGTTCGTCTACTACGGAGGCGGCGAGCGCCGCGTCGTTGGATTCTTTGCCGTGCCGGGAAGCATCTCTGGCGGAGAATGTTTACGTAACAAAGTGCGTGCCTTCACTGGATAACAGAGGTGAATCCACGATTTTCTGCGCAGTACCTCAGGAGCTAAGTTTTACCGCCGTTTACTTACTTTACTCGCTGGTGAGTGTATCATTTACCATATGTTTCATAGCCGACTTTGCCCGGAATGCTTTCCCCGAGTTAAGTCGCCGTAAGTTGCAATTTAACACACGAGTGTGTGGGTTTTGGCCCGGAGGCATGGCGGCGTATTTCCGGAGCGACCTCGGTTTCGTCTATTTGCAACGTTAAATAGAATGTGTGTGTATTCATATCGTATGGTGTAGCTTTCCTTTATAATTCATCCACGTAGCCTGAATTTTCCTATTTAGTGCTATTTGTTTTCTCTTGAATGTATCATTAATGTATTCTTTATGCTTAATGGTTTCCACAGGAGTCTTTTGTGACCTCGTGTAATTATGGAAGTGGAAAGCTTATCTTAAAGATGCGAAGTTAATTTAGAAACCATTTACATTGATAATACCTTTATTATAAGACTTTACCGGACTGGGAACTTTGCTAATTGTGACTTTCCAATTTATCCTGTGCCTATCCATTTATTGTATTATATTTGAGTGGACAGTGAACTTTCTTAGTGCGCCGTTTTTGAGCTTTTGTCAGCTCTTGTGTATAAAAAGAAGTGATGTGTTAACCTATTTTTATATGCTAGCCGCATTTGAATTAATTTACAATATTTGCATTTGGTCATAAAACTTATTTGCTGTATTATCATATTGTGATTAATTATTGTTAACTGGTTGGATTGACTGTAGCGATTTGATTTTTAAGCTCGACCCAGTTAAAATGCTGTCTATAAGTTTACCTTATCTCTTATGAGATTTACTTTTAGGATACACAAAACGTGTGTTGATATTACTTGATGAATTTTGAGTATGACGATACGTTTGTTTAGATATTAATTGTTTTGCAGTTACTTATTTGAAGTCATTTATTACTTATAGCTTTGTGTGCTTTGATTAGCTCTTAAGCATAATTTTGTAATTGTTTGATTGTTTTAAGCTTCAAGAATTTAGTTTAATAGAGTTTGAAGATATATCTCTGCTAATATAAGTGAACCTTGAGGCTTGGTTTTAGCTTGTATGTTTAATAGTTAAACTTAGACATTAGTTCACTTTGAAGTGTGCTTTATTAATAAGATAAATTCCTATTTATCTTTTTCTGTTTTTCTGTTTGCAGTGTTATGAATTGTTTTCGTTATTCCTATTTATTGGTTGTGAGGTTCTTGTTTGAGTTCCTCACGTAGTTGACCATTTTGCTTTAATTTAATAAACTTTATTATTTACTTTTATTCAATTTTTGTGTGCTGTTGCATGTTATTAAAACTTCCACTGCGTTGCCCTAAATTCAACTTTAATACATGTGACAGTTTACCTCCGAACGGGTAATCCTGATTAGATGGTTCAACCCATGCGTTGTGTATATAGTGCGCCTGTTAATTCATTCTTCGCTTAGCTCTGTAGATGAGGTTTACTTCCAAATGCGTCAGCCACTTTATTAAAAAATTTTGTATTGCTGTACTATTAGATCCTTGTTCTTTATTCATTTAAATAATTTTACGCTACTCGGTGGTCAATGAACTTTTTCCTTAGCGTTCTGTAGTCGCGCCTTTTTGTGTGCCTCTCTTAGTCTTGGCTTCCTAGATGCCTTTTCATAAAACAAAGTTCAGAGTTCGCAAGGAGTGGTTGAACTGTTATGACAGACACGTTTTGGCAGCAAACACCTGTGAATTTAATGCGGTCGGACAATTCTTCCACCGTGAACGGAGGTTACCATCGAAATGGCTTCTTTTGGCAGTAACTTGAACCTAAGCGTAGAAAGTTCTTCACGACCTTAGTACTACGAGAAATGGGACAGAAATTTGGCGATTGGACATTCCATGAGTCTTCAGAACATCGATTTGCCATTTCTCTTTGACCGTCAGTATTTTTCCTTTGCCCGTGCTTAATGTAGAATATATGCATGCGTTATTATTCCATGTTGAAATGCTGGTGAAAATCAGGACACTCCTAGTGTCGATTTTAGAAGCCGAACTTATAACGATGTCACAGCATTACTTTTGTTGTTTCAGTCATAGTCCACAGTTTCTGGTATGTCTGATGTTTATATTACTCTTGTTGTTTTTTGTTTTTTTTTTTTTTACTTTTTAAGAATTTTCATTCTCTAACCTTTGTATTTAGCTTAAATTTTTCCATAATGATTTTAAAAAAGCAAACACCTTATTTAGACAAATTTTAAATTTTAACTGCAGGTGCACCTAGAACGTTGTTGGGCACTTAGGTGGCTACCTTCGGAATGAAGCGGATGACCAATAAATAAGCTAAATAAAGAAGGCTTTCGGTTGTTTCGTTTGATTCTTTTGATGGTTACTTGCTGAAACGCGTTAATCGTTTTTAATATATTTATTTTGAATTATTGTATTATTCAGCAATAGGAGACTAACTGTTGAACTCATATAACATTAAAGATTATGCGATATTAATATTAGAGTAAAGTGCTGAAAATGTATGCCCTCTTCTTGCAAGCTCGCATTATGGTTTCTCTATGACATTGTTGGATATTGATGGCAACACTCTCCTCATTGCGTGTAAATATTCTGAGGCTTCACAGGCTACTTCTTTAATAAATCTCCACTGAAATTTTGAGGACACGCCCGACAATCTGCTCTACAAAGAAATCTTCCAAGAAAGCCGTTAATATTATTGGCAATGTGGGCGGTCACACATTGAAGGCGGCAATCCTTTTCATCCCATGCATTAATCCTTGTTTCTTATAATTTCATTTCTTATTTCATAATAAAATGTTGCTTATTTCATTATTTAAGGAGAAGAAAAGAAAACTCCAGGAAGGAGTTGGGGCAATTGGATTTTTCCACTAAATTAGACGCCATTAAAGACACGTGAAAAAAAGCCAGTCGGGTATCGAGGTTAACATCACCGCCTCACTCACGCCTGGGAAGAAATCCTCCAGCCGACTGGGGGCGAATACTTTATCACACTGAAACACGTCAGCTATTTTCTAACTCCCAACCATTTTCTTGCCCATCCTCCTTCTTCTTCGCCTTATTTTTTAATCTTCGAGGTTGTACTAATATTTGTCATGTTGGACATGATTAGTGATGACTCTTAACCGCGCCTTCATATGTTTCGTCTTTTATCGCCTTCCAAATACGATGGAATGAAGGAAAGAAACAATTTCATCTTTTTCACTTCCATTTCTCCACCCCTTTCAGTTAAGAGATAAATATACATTCCACACACACATACACACACACACACACACACACACACACACACACACATACACACACACAAACACAAACACACACACACTTGCTTAATTTTTTTTCTATTCCAGACTGTACTATTTACGGTAATTGTGTGGAATAGAAAAAAAAGTTTGTTTCATTAAGGTAATTGTGTTCGCTATACGGAATTGTTAAATGTGTTAATTGAAACAGATAAGATGATCAATAATAAATGAACAGTATTAATAGTAAAAATTTAAATATAATAAATTCATTATGAAAAAGAAGAAAAACGCAGTTTGCGGCCTTTTCCTGCTTCATGCCGTAATTAATTAATAAAAAAATTGCCTGCTCTCATCCCATTCATTACATTAAGAATCTTGATTAACAGCAATTAACTCTTCCTTATTCTAATCTTCACCAACCTTCATTTGAATCATTGACTTTTTCTAGGAAGAAAAGATAGAATGCAAAGTTCACAATTTGACTACACTTCACTTTTACTGACGTACTTCTATATTTCTAGTTTTACACTATTTTTCAGCTTATAACGTTTAGTCACTTGTCTAAGCGAGAGATCCACGAATCATAACCCTGTCGACGAAAGATCCTGTTAAGTAAAGCATGAATTACATAGGCCAAGAAAATTTAATGTTTTTCTTCACCGAATGAAAGTGGATGCTTTTTTTTTCCTGCTGATTTCGATTTTAATTTTAAAATTTCTCTACTACGCACAGTTTTTGAGATAAAGCAATTTGAAATTCGGTATTGGTCATTAGAAATGGTATATTTGTGGAGTTTTGAAGGTCATTGGACTTCTTTTAGGCATTCAAAGCGGGTACACCAAGTATACTGCTGTTTCTTTTGTGAGTGGGATAGCCGGGAAAAAGATTTTCATTACAGCACAAAAGACTTTAGATATATCGCCAAATGAATGTCGAAAATAAACATCTAATCGATATTGAGAATATCCTGCTGCCTCCACTTCATATCAAACAGGGTTTAATGAAAAAACTTTGCAAAGACAGGCAGGGCGCGGGATTCCAGCCTCTGAAGTTTCCCCGCATCAGCAACGCGAAAATAAAGGAAGGCATTTTTGTCGGCTCTAAAATCAAGGAGCTAATGGTTGATAACGGGTTTGAAACTGCATGACCCACAACTAAAAGCCTGGAAAGCTCTAAAGGTTGTAGCGTATGGGTTCTTGGGAAAGAACAAGGAACCCAACTTCGCCGAACTTCTTGATGAGCTTCTGCAAGCATTTTAAAAAAATTGGGATTTCACTAAATATTCACTTTCTGTATTTCCACATGGGCTTTTTTTCCTGCAACCTTGGTGGCATTAGTCATGAACGTGGAAATAGGTTCCACTAGGATATTTCTACCATGGAGAAGTGGAACCAGGGAAAATGGAACCATAACTGCTAGACTCTACTTCGGGACTTTCCAGATGCCACATACAAAAGAAAGTCCTCGGCAAAACGGGTCTAATATGCTGAAAGCTGAACGCTTAACTGTTTACTGCATTTCAAAACATATTGGAAATTACTTAACAGGAGATAGTGTTTTATGTAATATGCACCTCTTGCGAAATAGACGTATAAATTGGAAATGCTATAAATATGGCGATTTCTAAAAATTGGTGCGTGACAGAAAAATCAGCATTAAATATACTACAAGAAATACCTAATTTGGTTCCGTGAGCATTTTTGGCTGTTGCCAAGTGTTACATTTTCAAGGGCTATTTTTGCTTAATCTTGTAAAATTAAGCTCGAAGGACCAAAATGATTAACTTTAACCGCCATTTTGGCCCTACTCTCGAAGAGATAGAACATGTGTGCCTATTATAACTTTCACTCACTTTTTTATGCTCTATCCGAATCTGAAGCCAAAATTAATAAATTCGAAAAAAATGGCAACGACCGACTTTTTGTGAATAAAGTAAATTATATCATTTTTCCAAGACGTTACGATCCATCTATAGCCTCGACAAAGTTATTTGACTGATACATATATAAGCTTACATACATAATTATTCAAACCGACTCTATAATTGTACTAGGTTACTTGTTTGCAGACTTTAGTGGAGTTATGCAGGCATTCAGATATTTTCAGTGATTTCGAAATTTCACCAAGCCAATATCTTCACTTTTCATTTTAAATAAACTTGTATCGTAATTTTGGCTTTGTTTGAATCTACGAGGGGCGGCTGAAAAGTAATGCACAATGAAAAGTAACGAGAGCGACAAATGGAACTTGTAAGTACATTCTTCTACTACAATCATACCAAATCTCATTGTTCCCAGTCTTCTTTATCTCTGTCAGTATCCATTTTTATGGACTTTAGTACGCCTGCTATGTCAACGCGTCTAAAACAACTAGAGGCTATTGAATTTTTAACAGTTGAAAACGTGAACCCTAGTGGCATTCATCATGGTCTTAAACTTTAGAAGATGTGTGTGTTGTGTTCGAAAAGCAAATGAGCCAGTAATTCTGCAATACGATAATGCTAGGCTACACTCATCGCGAGCAACCTACGATATTCATTTCTTCCTACATTTAAAGGGAGACATTTCTTCCTAACGTTTCTTTCTAGAGTTATAACGGTTTGAAGGCGTCCTGTAGTAGAAGAAAAGCATTGTGCCGTCTTCCACATCAGGTTCGAAACGTTTTTGGAGCACCATAGTTGACTATTACCAGCCTGAATTACCCATTTGTTGATAACCGTCGATTAACTGCTCAGCGTTTGATGTTTTTTTTTCTATTTCCAACGGGTTCGCCAATCCATGCGGCGACGTGTACACGCTTCCTTGGCATCTAACGGAGGCGTATTTTATACTGCTGAAATGAATCACGTAGCTTGCAACTCCTATACGCTTTAACGTTAATTTCGTCTAATGCAGGACACCTTCAAACTGTTATTAACTCTAGAGAGAAGCGTTTTCGACCTGTATGCCGTAATGTATAATGCCGTGCAATTTTGCAAACTTCAAACTTGCACCGTTCAAAATTCCACTTTTCTATCTTTATTATTGGCTGAAAAATGTGCGACACTACTTCTTGAGCAACCCACATTATCTTTAGAAAGTATCCAAATATCAGTTTTAAACTGTTATAATGAAGCTGGAAATGCTATAATTTAAAGAAACAGGGTTGTCACTAGGTAATCCCCTAGAGTGACAAATTGTCTAGTGCCGGCCCCGAACAGCACAATAGGCGGAATAAAAAAGTAGACGAATTACTGGGAGCATATAGCCCGTTAATCGTTCCAATTTAAGTGCGTGTATGTCCATTAGTTTCGGAGACAGATGCGATGAGTATTGAATTATTTCTGTCTATATTAAAAAAAACTTCATAGATGGATTGAGACAGTTAAGGAACTCAAGTTTACAGCTCCATATTTCAATAGAGTTGTATTCAGTCACAGAGCGTGGAATCCTGTCCAAAATGTGGTTGTTCATATTGACAGTATCAGCTGCTAAAACTGTTCACATAATCGATGAGCTTGTTTCAATTTTTCTTGTCCTCCTTCGCTCTGCGAACATCTCTCTATATCTTGTTTGTTAAAGAAATGTCTTCGCCATAATGACTCCAACCGCAATGAAGTTTACTTGCAGGAAAAGCAAACATGTTAAAGTTGTTTACATTTCATTCTCCGTTGTTTACAGTTAACGGATCCTATCTCTCAGTGGACATACATTAATATCATCAAGGTCTAGTGCAATGCTAATTAATATTAGAGTGGCTATAAATTGCAGACCATTTGCGCATTAGTTGAGTATTCATTACGAGTTTAAAGAAGAGAACGAACTCATTAATATTTATGATAGTAAAGGTGCTGGTTGGTCTATATCAGTTTATTTTATGACACACACTCACTATAGTATTTTATTTAATGAAAATGTAAATATATTATCTATTTTTTTTCAAATTGACGTTACTATTTTATTGATTAATTTTTATGGAAAAATTGATCGATTTATGGCATACTAAGCGCTTGAGAAAATTTTGCAAAATGCCTTAATGAAATCTTATTCCTCGTACATATTTCCTCTTTTTTCCAATGATAACAGAAGAAGATATGCATTTTCTTACAATTTTAATATAAGTTTATTTTCTATAGCTTGCACATTTATAACACTACTGAAGAGATTCTCTCATGCTCATCGACATGCAAATAATAATTGGCAACATTATCAGTCTACTTGACACCTTGAACTACCGATTTACCGAAAGTAGTATAAACTATATGAAGCCAAATATTCAATACTATAATTTATTCTATAATGTAACGAGTCTTATCCTCATTGTCGTGATGGACTGAAAATGCATTTAGATTTTGTTGTTAACATTTTCTATGCTACTTCGACCAGATAAATTGTTTTTTATAGAGCATTTCCACTAGCAATGCTAGATACACTTGAAATATAATCATATGATTGTGTGGGCTCCTAGTTTTTAAAAGTTTGATATAAAAAAATTGACAATGTGAAGAGGAAATAATAATTACCTATCCATGGTCGTGCAGTGGGTATCGCTGCGCATTGTAAATACAAAGCATCGAATTTAAATCTGAGTTCCTATTTTTAATTTTTTTCCATTCACCTTCTGTGCAGTTAAATCTCGTAGAACAAGTTTCGTTTTATGCAAAACAAATTAATCCCGCAAATAGAATTTAACACAATCTTTTTATTACATTACGTATTATTGCATTCACTCGTTATGTAAAATACGCCCTTGATGCCATAGCCGAAAATAATAGCAGAAATTCCCATACTGCAAAAATCACCAAAATGAGTGTACCTTTTCTCACAATTTATGATTTCATTCTTGTTTCCTCTTATAGAATTTATAATCCCAATTCAAACTTTTTAGATGATCGACAATCATCTTCTAGCTGCTCTAATTCCGAGTTTCCATATCAATATGGCACTTTTCCAGTACCGGAGTGAAATCTCTCTGAATCTCTACACTGGGCATTTCTCCTATTATTTTCTGCTATAGCATCTTGCGTACGTGTAATTATGAGATGTTAGCTAACCGTACTTGGGGATTCATCATTCTTTTTGAGCCATAATACACTGGTGGATAGTGAAAAATTAACATTAAGAAGGGATGAATCATCCCGGATGATGCCACATTGCTGAGATTTTATGTTCAGAATCCTACTAATGAACCAACACTATGACGACACGTACAATCTGTTTCAAAAGTTTGGGATATCCTAAGTTAAATGCATTCTAAGCAAATCAAACCAGTTGAGAATGCGTGGTACTGCATTGTCAGAACGATGTTAAAAGCGCAAGCCAGTTAAAATCATCATTACGATATTTGTAAACTCGGTCATTCTGTTGCCAATTATTTTTCGAATTTTTGGACTTCAGATTCGAACAGCACGTGTGGCTGTTATCATTTTTAATTACTTTTTTGATGCTCTATCCTAATCTGAAGTCAAAATCAAAAAAATTCAAAAAAAATTGGCAGAAGAACGACTTAGAAATTCTGTTGACCTTCTAACGAAATTTATTCAACTTCATAATGGTTCTCTCTTCATAAAATATCAAAATGTAATATACAGTACACTACATTGAAGGAAATAAAAATTTGAAATTGTTCTTATGAAAACACTTGTTTCAAAAGTTTGGGATACTTGATTTTAGCACTTTATAAAGACACCTTTTGCTTTAATAACAGTTTCAATTTATGAACATGATATTGGTAACGTCAGAGCAAAGTTCTGTGGAATCCAGACATTTTTGATGCATTCAATGAGATCATCTTTGTTTCTTGGGCACTGTTTCTGGATTCTATTCTTCATGTTCCCATAGATTTTCGATTGGATTTAGATAAGATGAATTTCCTATCCATTCCTGGACAGTTTTCCTTTTTCTTGAAAATATGCTGTTCGGGAAATCGCAAATTTATGCATTAAATCTCGTAGCGGATTATAATATTTTTTTTTATTTAAAAATGTTATTTTTATTCATAGTCTGTAATTACATTACGCAATTCATTGTTGTCGCAAAGATTCTTTTTTCGAACGCGCGTGATGCGTGTTCTTGGTCCCGCGCGGCGATTTCCTTCGCAATTAATTAAGTCGGTCGCGAGATGTTGTACTGTCTGAATGTTGCGCAATCAGTGTTCTATTTTTTTAATTGCATAGTACATTCTCTCGCCATCTTCTTTGGTCTTGTGACTACATTTCTCCATTTCTCTTCTCCATTGTGCAGCCCACGATGGCCACTCACTTTGCTAGCGTTTCTTTCTTATTGCTTCAGCCTTGAGATAGTACCTCCGCAATTGCAATTACGAGTTCGTCGATGTGGTCCCCACGTTTCTTGGGTGTCAATGCTTGTTTCAACCCGTCGCTCGTTTGTTTGCAGTTTCACCATGTTTAGGCTTGGCTACGAAGCCTATTCCGTTCGGACGGTACAATCTCTGCTGTCTTTCTCCATATTCGAATATTTTATCTGTAGAACCATGCGTCTAGGCTGTTAACTGTGCATAGCGAGTCGCCGCGAAAGTACTACCACTCCATTGCGTAATTTATTCATTTTTGTACTAATGCTAGTGCGAGACACCCCACAAGTGAGTACTTGAATTCATATTTTCTTTTGTTAGCATATAATTTTTAACTTCTACCATGTTTAACCATAGAATACATTTTGCGTTCTAGTTTCTTTTACTGTCATTAATAAAATATTTTATTGTTTACTACAAAGTGTTTGTGACTCATTACTAGCCATAAATATTCCACTTTAAGTTTCCTATACGCCTCATCATATGCCTTTGATTTTTTGGATGTGAGTTGGTGCATAATCCTATTGGAAGCTAACATCATCAGATGAACAAAGCTTCTCAATGCTTGGAATGAGAAAGAATGCCATCATTTCAGTGTAAACCTGAGTATTAACCCGGCTCTTCACAAAACACAGTTCACCATCACCTTGAACATTAAAACATTCCCATACGATCAGCTTTAAAGGGCGATTTACTTCTTGGTTGATAGTTGAAGGCACAACAGCATCAAGGCAGATAACCTTCCCTTGTTTTGTGATTCCACATATTTCCACACCCGTACTCTTTTGTTGAAATTGAGACAAAACATGGGCTCATCACTAAAGATGACCTGTGAACACATTTCGAGTGTCCAATTCTCAAATTGTTTGGCCCAGTGAAAACGTTTTTTTCCTGTGAATGGATGTTGTTTTTTTTCAAGGTTTTTTTTTGCTGGAAACACGAGAATTCATTGCGTTTAAATACCTGTAAGCTGAACTGCATGAAATGTGTTTATTTAGGAATGGTGATAGATCAGATCAGATCATTTGAATAGAATAATGTGTGACTTTTTTCACAATATGCCTCAGTCTTTGATTAGGATCATCGAGTATTTTTTTGTCGACCACTTCGATTTCTCATCATCAGAGTTTGATATTCTGTCCACCTTTTTAAATTTCTACTAACTGTGTTTTGAGTTCTTCCTAATTGTCTTGCTATTTCAGCTGAAAACTCGATCTCTTTCCGGGACTTGTGGAGTATTACCCATTTTTTTGTAAATTGATTTTGATATCTCTAATACTCATTTATGTATGATTGTTCATGTAATTATTGATCACTGATGAAAAATGCACTCTCCCGTCATATGGTAATTGAATCGATCTCGAAAATTTGCATACTTGGAGTTTTAATTAATAAATTTTGTATTACTCAAACTTTTGAAACAAGTGTTTTCATAAGAATAATTTCAAAAATTACATGAATTTTGATATTTTATGAAGAGAGAACCATTGTAAAGTTTAAAATAAATTTCATTAGTTATTTTGGTCAAGGACGTTTTTAGTAAATTCTCTCGCATATGCACGCTGCACAGTCTTCTTCGATTGTGTTCGAGCATACTTTAAAGCGCAAAACGCTTTTATTTTCCAGTGAATGGCATTTCTTTACTTGAAAAGAAAAAAAAAAACATAAAACATTACATAGACTTTTGAGATGTTCTACACTGCGATTAAAATTTGAGCTGATTTGAACGAGACTTGGTCAAGTTATTAGAATACGAAATGATATCAGATTTTCTGAAACACCCTCGTATAACATTGCTTATTGAAGACACAAGGTGTTAACTTATTTACACCAAAACATTCCTTACATACATAATCCACCCTTGCTGCGATACAAGCCTGCATGCATTCGATCATACGGATGGCGAATATCATCTTGAGGAATGTCATCCCAAAATCGTTTCACATTGTAGACGTAACACGGCGAGAGTCGTAGGCGGTTGATTGGCACGGGTAACACAACATCCTATCCAGTTCCACACACGCTCTATTGAAGGAAGGGTTGGTGAGCGTGCTAGCCAGAGAACTTGACGGTTATATTTGTAGAGCTTGTTGGGTTACACGAGCTGTCGTTCAAAAAAGGGGATCAGGACGGTCTGGATGACGTTATGGACGTAGGGTGCAGCATTTTTCCTCCAGAAACATCAGACCTGGGCTACTGTAGAAAGACACACAGTTATAATAATATCAAAACATGCTTAGTATCATAATTTCCAAAATTTACAATTTATTGCTTTTATAGGCGCAAGGGGAGTGAAGGCATCGTAGCTAGATCACGACTAGTTATTGTGAAGTCTTCAGAAAATTGTATTCCCTTTTTGAAGACTTCATAATTGTAAGTAACCACAGTTTGTTTGCACGATTAGCTATGTTTGCAAATTTAATATTGGAATATATTTTCTATATTAGGCGCCGGTGGAAAAAGTCAGTTCACAAAATTTTAACTTTACCTATAGACAGACTGAATGATAAAACCCAATTAAACTTGATAGAAGATAAGATAACAAAGAATATTTCGGCTTTAGCCGTTAGATTTCAGATATAAATCAGTTGAGAATGCGTGGTACTGCAATACCATAATGATTTTAATTAAAAACATCGTTACTGTATTTGGCAATTCGGCCGTTCCGTCGTCAATTCTTTTCAAATTTTGGATTTTGACTTTAGACTCGGGTAGAGCATCAAAAACTATAATAGGCAAGCATGTCCTATCTTTTCGGGAGCATGTGTGCCTTTTATAACTTTCACTTACTTTTTTAATGCTCTATCCGAATCTGAAGTCAAATTCGAAAAATAATCGAAAAAAATTGGCAACAGAACGACCGACTTCGCAAATAGGATGATGCTTCTAATACCGTTGAAAATTCAAACACGAACTTATCCATCACCCACCTGATTTGTCCCCCTGCGATTTTTTCCTGTGGAGATTTCTCGAGGAGAAGGTTTATCACCGGCGGCCTCAGACACTCCAAACACTTAACAACGCCATTTCTGAGGCATATGCTGCCATTCCCCCAGAGATGACCAAAACAGTGATGGATAATTTTCTCCACGAGAACGGCTTCGGCAGTGCATCGTCAATAACGATCGCTACCAAACAGATATCATTTAAAAAAAACAACCTAAGTTAACTGTGGAACTAGAAGCTTTAGTCTATAATATTTTTGTTCGTTTGTCATTGCCTTTTGAAATGTAGTACTACATTCTGCCGCACCCTGCATATACTGAACACTGGATCAAACTATAGTTCAGGACAGGTTAACCTTGCAGTGAAGGAACAAGTACAATTGCGGGATTACTGTATCAATGCGTGGGACCAATAAGGAAGAGAGGGTAGGTAATAAGAAAAGCTTACTCTAATGACAGGACAGTTGCTTGCTATAGAATTATTAGGATTCTATTCACTAAACATTTAAAACAAATTGCTTTATTTGACTTGTTAAAAACCCCTGTTAAAATTGTTTCTTGTAAAATTGCTTGGTCGTTTATCTTATTAATATAAGGATTCAAATCAACTTCGTGTCAGTAGTAATCAAAATAATTTATATGCTGCATAAGTTTCAGAGATGGCGTACTTTTTTTCAACATATGAGATTAATTTTAAAAGCTTTAAACTTTAGCTTTAATGCATTAATTAAAATTTTCAATCTCTAATTCTCCTTTCTATTTTATAATATAAATTTATACGTCCCAATGAAATCAGCACAGATGCTAAAATTCTATCAGATTGGAAACAATGATACAATTAATATTATAATGTTGAAAACAAACAGTACATAACTTTAAAAAATTAAAGCATATATATTTCATTCTGGAATAAAATCTATATCGTTACCCTGATATGTTACGGAAGACGCAGACATGTGTAGCTCTGCTGAGTTTAAAAAAAACAAAACGTTTTTTTAAATATTCAAGGCCACGTGTTTCACCGTAATGTTTAAAATGTCAAAATATCCGCTTACGTTATATATCATTTAAAAGTTCGCTTAATTATCTT
>JAHWFO010024707.1:192954-211605 GCA_023313115.1 Rhysida immarginata | reverse complement strand
CCCCCCCCTCCCCCACCCCCCCCCCCCCCCCCCCCCCCCCCCCCCCCTCCTCTCCCGCCCCCCCCCCCCCCCCCCCCTCTTATACTTTTGAAGCAGACTGAATTTATCTTCATACTGTGTGGAAAGCAGCGCTCATTTCACACATGGCACCGAATTATTTTTCAAAGAAACATGCAATAAGCACAATTGCATATTTGGAATCAGCGCCCTTAAATTGCGTGTTGTATTCTATTTGAATCAATCTAAACATGAACGAAACCGATTTAACATCCAATCAACACTAGTAAGTAATAATTATCATTACAACTACATAGCCCCTATCATGATACTAGTCGAAATAAGAATCCATCCTAAGACGATGCTAGCATATATTCCTGTTCGTTAAACTATAAATGTCAAATGATGAATTTTTTTTTTAATACGAGAAAGAAGGAAAGGCAAACCAGCAAAGAATTTAAGAGAGGGGGGATATCTGAGAAAGATGAGGGAAATACGTGCTGATGGTCCCCTGTGTTTTTAAAAATCTCCCCTCCCTTTCATTCCCCCTGCGGATTCATTCCTTTGATGACAGCCTCCTTCCCAGCTCGTCTCCATGACAACTGGAACGGACAGCCGTGTTCCGAACCAATTACAGCCTCTGGGCCAAACAACAACTCAATATGCACCGAGTTCCTTCACTCGCCATCCTTCCCTCCCAACTCCTCCTCATCTCGATCAAAAAACAAATAATAAAAAAATGTATAGAATGTTCGAGCATTAGGGAATCAACAGAAAATACAATGAAGAATCAAGCAAAAACGAAAATCAAGGGTTTAATAAAATTAAGTCTTCTCTTTTGGACTTCCTTAAAATGCATTCATGTTTTCGCTTGGAATTGCAATGGAATAAAATGGCAAAATTCTTAAGCTATGATTAAGCTAGGCATAAAATATTAAAAAAAGTTGAATCTGCAAGATGTTCATTGCTCAGAAAAATTCAACGCCATAATTCGTTTTTAAAGCCGTTAAATTCGGATGAGCTTCTAAAAACATGAATTAACCAGGGGCCATGAAGTATAATCCACCCATTTGGTTTGAAGCACTATAGGCTTGTTTTTGGTCATAGATGAACGTCCCTCTTCGAAACAATCCATTACAGTTTAGGAGGCTATCTAAGTTCGATTCGTTACAGCACTTTAGGGAGAACACCTACTGTGTGGTGGTAATAGTCTCCATCTCAGACCGTTTTGGCCTGGGTAAAATTCTTGCAAAATAAATAGTTTATTTTCTTCTTATAATCTTGATTTTTTTCAATCACAATAAAAACTGGTAACTTTTTTTTATGCATGAAATACGGGAATTTTAATATTTAGGAGACTTTATTAATGCAATCATTTTTAAGGTTACAAGTTGTCCAGTTCATGAATATCACAATTTCGCGATCTAGGCATAATACGCCTGAATAAGTTTATTAAATTTGGGTTCAAATCTTTAAGTCACTCATGACAGTAAATTAAACAGTCTTACAGATTTCATAAGCGCAAGTTACCCACGACACAAACATTACGAAAGATTACTCTTAATTGACTCAATGGTTTATTTTTAATATGCTTAATTAGTATTCGGCTCGATAGGTAAAATATCAATATCAGAACGAAATTTGACGTGCTTCGCCTTATTTAACTTTCCAGTTTTTTTGTTTTTTTATTTTTAAACAATGCTCCTTTACAGTACACAAAATCAACACTGCCAATCATGATCAATCGTGAACGTGTCACTGCTCTTGGTCATTGAGGTCTGCATCGGTCGAACTTTTTAAACACACAGAAAGAGTGTGAAAATTACACAAAAGAAAAATTCTTCTTCACGTTTAATTTTCCTTCAGTGGTACTAGTTGGTGTTTTTTTTTAAAGAATAATTCATAAGATGTTCAGTGAGGGTTTTATCATACGCCATACCTCAGCTGTTCAAATAAATGATGAAAATTAGGAAAGAAAAGTCCACAGCCTGAATTCGAACCATCATTAGTTTTTTTTTATATAGAAATCCCTATAGACAAACACAATTTAAAACGTTTTCTTTGACAGTTCCTTTGGAAGAGGCTTAATTGAATTTTTTTTTTAAATTTAGAATGCTCGTGGCAGGTGCTGTTTGTTAGATCGACACTTTGAAGCATTTTAATTGTTTAATTGTTATGAATTACTTAATTATTCTTATGCAAAAACCGAAAGTAAAAAATATGGTTTAATAATAATGATAATAACTAAAAAATAATCAAAACAAAGGAGAAAAATACCACAACACCGGACCCTGGATTCGAACTGGGAATTTTCTTTATAAAAATAAAAGAAAATCTATACGTACATTATTATACAAATTTATACAAAATTTTCCTTTTATATGTATGAATTTTCTTTTAATTATATATTAATTAATTTCTGCATTTATAGGATAAAAACTGTTCTTTTTCACTATAAATTAAGTAATTTTAAAATTATATTTATTTTTATTTACTAGGTAGATTTAGAAAGATGTTGAAACCTGATGTAACAATGCAGAAGTCCGAGAGTTCAAAGCAGCAGTTTTAACAATGCACTTAATACTTGATCTTCAACAACGCAACTACGTCAAAAGAACGCCTGCTCGCAGCGGTAACGGACGTACAAGTAAGTCAGTCAACCAAATTAGCCCCAAAATTTTCCCTTTCTATTTTAGTCAACTTAGATTATTTGTATTTCATGTTATATAAAGCTTACGAATTTAATAGGTTATACCAGTATTAATTTAATTATATCATTACCTTCGTTCGCGATACATAACGGATATTTTAAACCTAACTAACAAGTAAATACAAAAGATAAGCTCTTATTTAAATTATATATGAGTGCAAAATATATATCAGAATTTCTTTTACTGGCAGCCCCTCCAGTTTTGTAAATGTAATTTCACTTCCCTATGCCGCCTTTTCATTAAACAATGATCGCGTAGGCTTTTCTGTATTTCCAGTCTTCTCGGAACTTTCCTTAGGTTGTCGCTGTAGCCTGCACAAATTAAATCTTTTTTTTTTGTTTTGCTTTAGTACTCCGCAATTAAAATGGCGTCCTCGGATTCCAAAATAGATGCCGGAAAAATAAAAAGTTCAAGCAAAAAAAAATTGGAAAACGTACCATCAGAATTTGACGATCCTGAATTCATGAAGCGGGTCGAATCCTTTTGGAAGCCCTTGGATCCCAACATTGATCCTGGCAGAAAAAATCGACCTTACAAATATGGCTTGACCTATAAACTGCCACCAGAACTCGAGGATCCTGAATTAATCAAAGAGCCGCCGACCGAATCCCTTTCGGAGTTCTGCAGTGGAATATTTTCGAGTAAAAGAAAACTTCCAAAAAATCCTTTAAACCGTCCATTTTCTGATCATTGCATAGGTCTCTACTGGAAAGAAAGAGACAGAAGAGCTGAAAGGAGAAGACGAATTCGAGAACAGGAAAGGAAAGGTAAACAATTATTAAACACTTGTCAGGAAAAAAATCTCAATTAGGCTATTTATGACAAAATACGATCATTTACTACTGCATGTTTGATTTCTACGTGCTTCGTGATCTTTAAAACATTTGTTAGTGTTCTGTAATGTATCATTATCATTGCATATCAAGTTTCATTGAATTTCGTTAACTTTATACCGTTCCTTTCGGTTTATTAATTTAATTTTAGGCACCAGCGTATTTTCTAATTATTTGAAGCCCTATCAGTTTTGAAACTGCTAATTTGATTTACTTACACAGAACTGTGTGTATTAACAATGAAAGCGAGAACAAATTCGGAAAAATCATTTTTATACCGAGTGTTTACGAATTCTGTGTTTACTTAATTTTGAATATATTTTGCCAATAAAGTGGTAGTCGCAAATGAATCCTTGCATAAAAATATTGTCAAATATCATACTTAGTACAAAGGCTGCCTGAGACTTCCGCATAATACTCTCGCTCGTTAATGTATTTCCAGTAAATGGAGAAATTGGAAAACTTGATAGCGATGATCACAACGCTTTTAATAAACAAATAACAATGCATGCTTCACAGCGTCTTCTTGTCATTGAATTTCTGACACGGCCAAAAATCTGAAGAATGTGGTGGACGATACTCCTTGGATTCGGAAGAACTGGTAATTGTGTTAATTGTACTAATTGTGGCTGCAAGTGACTATATAAGAGACACTGCAGGGAATTTTGGCCACGTCAGAAATTCTATGACAAAACGCTGTGAGGCATACATGGCTGTTTATGGTCAACAGTTTAAACATCTTTAATAATTTTATAAACAAGTAACATTTAGTTCTAAAAGACGTTGTGACCAGTATCAAGTTTTCTAATTTTCCTTTTTCTGTATATACATTAGAGACAATATTATGAGGAAGTCTCAGACAGTCGCTGTATGTATGATGTCTGAATTTTTTTACGTATCAAGGATTCATTTGCGATTCCCAGTTTATTGGCAAAATATTTAATATAAAGTCTTCTCCCACCCCTGAAAATTTATACCTAGTCCGTTAACATCCAGAATATAAGAAAGTTAACTTAAAACTGTCGAAGGCATTTCATGTGCAAAATTATTTGAAACAATGTAATCTAAAATATTTTATTAAATTTAATTTTAACAAATGAAAATTTTTCATCTATTAAAAAAATCATGATTCTAATTATCCTTTGTTTTACCTACCTAAGTTTAACAATTAAAGATGAAATATTAATATTAAAGCAGAGCAATTTACAAAGTGCCCAAATTTAATTTTAATTTGATTCTATAAGAATTTTCATTATTTACTGCAAGCACTTCACTGTTAAGCATTTAAGAATTCATACGTTCAATGAAATTAATTTTATTGGTATCAGGCATTGGATAACTTGCTGTTGTCTTCTTAACATAACATTAATCCAATTCCGGATAATTTTTTCCTTATCAGTTTAAAATTATATTCATTGCCTCTTTTCTTTATATAGAAGCACGGTCTAAAGGTAGAGTAAATATATCCGATTCAGAAGACTCAGAGGAGGAAGAGACAGAGGCAACCGAGTCGCAAGAAAGAGCTAGCGAGACAACTGAACGAAAAGAAGTACTCGGTAAGACGGCTAAGCCACAAGATGCTCCTAATGAGACATCCAAGCCACAAGAAGTACCTGTTGAGACAGTCAAGCCACCAAAAGAAATATCCGCTGAGACAACCAAACCACCGCAAGAAATATCCGCTGAAATAACGGAGCCACAGGAAGCACCTGGTTTGATTGCCAATTCTAAAGAAGTACTCGCTGAGAAAATTGAGCCACAAGAAGCACCTGAAAAAATAGCTAAAGCACAAGAAATACCCACTATGGCAACTGAGCCTCAAGAAATGCCTAGTGAGATAGCTAAGGCCCAAGAAATATCTGTTGAACCTCAAGAAATAATTGGCGAAACATTTGAGCCACTGATATTCTATGGTGATATACAGATGGAAGAATAAATGATTTCATGTATTTACAATGCATCCAGAGAAGAATTAGTTATTTTTCTCTATTTCTTAAAAATAATTCTCATAGAGCCTTATCCGATTAAAAATATTGAAATACCTTAAATTATTTAGTCACATTCTGATTAATTATTTAATTAATTTATTTGTTGTAAATTAAAGCATTCAAACCAGTTTATATTTACATGTTCCTAAAATTGACTTTTAATTAAAATTTTTTTTAATTTTTATAAACCTAAAATTGTTTAAAATATAAGTTAGAGACAATTACTTTGTCATCATTTAAGATATTCTGGTTCTATGATTAAGATTAGTTTGTCTGATCTAGTGCCAACAAAATGTCTAATTTCTCTGACCTACTGCCAACGAAATGCCCATCGAATGAATTTACAATGGTTTTACTTGATAAAAAAATGAGTTTTTTTTTTCCTACAAAGAATGATAGAAAAATTTTATTACTTTTAATTTTTATATGAATATTAATATCACGTTTCAATAAAGTTTTTAAGTTTTAATAACTGTTACAATTCATTTAAAGCCAATTCATGAAGTATTCCTGTTCCAATGCATGTTAGTTTTTATTTTTGGTTAATAAGGAAAACTAAGATATGAAATTAATAAATTTATTTTGGGGTTAAAAATGCACTCCACGAATAATTGGAAGAAGCTAAAACTTGCTATGCTTGTAGATGAAAATTGAAAAAAGAATCCCGCGACCTGGTTTCTTACCACGCTCTAGCTCATCGCATCTAACTTGTCAACCGCGAACACAGGTACAGTTGTCTCCAAGTATCCCCAAGACTGCTAATCAGTCAAGCTGGCTCACGGCTAGAGACTTGCGATCCCTGGTTTGAATCCAGATTTCGGATTTATTTTTTCATCAATATGGAAGCACAGCTTCAGTGTTTCCATGATCACTATTATACTTTGTCTAACGAAAGATGAACTGGGCGTGTCCAATTAAATTTTTGTATTGGAAGAATATCTAACAACTAAAATTGGAAATTTAACTGGACACGTCTAGTTAAGTTTCGTCGAACTTGAGCATAAGATGGATAATTCAAATCTCAGAGCCATATAGTGCCAAGCATTTTCACAATTTTTAACGACAACTTTAATAAATATAAAACCTTTGTTTACACAGACCAAAATATTTTACCAAAAAAACAGAAAATGTCATCTGAACACTAGGTCGAAAACTCTTCTTTCTAGAGCACAACGCTTTGAAGGTGATCTGTATTTAAAAAAAATTCAAAGAATTTGAGGCCAATTTGAGCCTTTGCAAAAGCATTTGCTTTTGACAAGTGTACCGTGTTATACCGTAGAAATAAATCTCACTGTTTGCAACTCCTATAGAGCTTTAACGTTTTCAATCCCATGTTCACGTTGTTTTCTGCTTGCTTTGGTCCTTGTAACATATCCTAAAAGTTTGTACAGACAATTCAGAGACACTCTGTATAGATTATTAGTAACAATACTCGCGAATTCCAAACATAAATCGTATTATTGAAAAGAAGCAATACCGCCTAGAGAAAGCCTGCTCACGAAAAAATCGTGCATTGTTACATCACCTACGGTAGGGACAATTTCGGGATTATTATTGGTAGAAATATGATTAACAATACCCTACCGTAGGTGATGTAACAATGTATGACGTTTTCGAGCTCAGGCTTTGAGTAGAGGTGGTGTTGAAAGAAGTCACAACATTTTTATTATATATAAATTATCCACAAATGTCCTTTTAATTAATGAAACAGCTTAATTACTGAAATCTAAAATAAAAATTTCGGAAAGAGGTTTCAACATCTTATGATACATATCGGAATTCGTAACTGAATGGACTGGAAATCTTGATTTTTGGAATCTACCTGGAACCAACTGTCAAAATTCTTAAGCAATGAACATTAAGCTATGATGAAAGTATGAATAAACATTGTACTTAATAAGCTATCCCAACGAGATGTTAATTGCTCAGGACAGTTTAAAGCCATAAATCGCTTTTAAAGCAGTGCGATACGGAGGAGATTTTAAAAACATGTATTTAAGCGAAATGGTTAGTCATATAAGTGATATGGACTAGCAAGGAGTAAGGCTGCGTACGAGTGTTAACTCGAGTCGAATAAGGGTGCAGACGAATTCATTTGAAAACCACAAATTCTACTTCAAATGAAACAAATAAAATTTTAAATGGATTCGGAAAAAGTTCAAAAACACTTGAATTGAAATCAAATCCATTCGATTAATTCGATTCAAGGAGGCTGATCACTCCTGTAAGCTCGAATTGGTTTTATCCGAACGATACCATTCGAAACCTTCGAATACATCCGAAAATAAGCTTATAACTACTTACAAATAATAGCTCATTTCCGTGTTTATGGCGGACTAATCCATTAGAAATCTTCGGGGACATTGTAAATGCAGTTTCAATTAGTTAAAATACCTAATTGAAATTCAAAGATTTCAGAACTGCTCGTACGCGTACGACTGCAGCGTTAACTTTAACGTTAGAACAATAGTGCTAGAAATGGAACCTAATTCATCATCTAGGTCTTTAATGCAAATTTATATTTTCTTACTAAATTATCTTCTTATTTAACAGGTGCTCAATGCTTTTCTGACTTCTGAAAAAAAAATCTGAAGTTTTAAGAAACATTTTTCCTATTGATATAATTATTATTGTAATGCTACTATTGATTTATTTTTTCGTTTAATTATAATTAATAATACTATTTATACAAATAATAAAACGTAAATAAATGAACTGTCTCAAGGTTACACGCTTTCTCTTTCCCTATACGAGTAGTCAAGTCCCTACTACCCGACTCCCGCTGCTTGGAGTTCAAGCTTTAAAAATTAATATCTTCAAAACGGAGCAAAACACAGTTTTGAATTTTTTGTATTGTTTTATGAAAGTATGTGTAAGATATTAATAATTTTTTAACGAAAAAAAATATATCCATCTTTTGAGAAATTTGCATAAATAAAATATTTTTATTAAATTCAAATGTTTGCGCATGCATAATACAATTTAAAAAATTTCATGTAGAATCTACAGTTAAAGGGCTTTCATATGTCACCAATCACATCTTTCTAAGTAAAATACAACCAAAGTTACAGTACTTCATAGATAAGGCCCCCACTCAAATTTCGAAAATTTTAAATGTCCATAACTTCCATAAAAATGAAAAAAAAATAATAATAATATTTGGCATTCATTACCAACTCCCGAGGGCAATTGTATATACCAAATTTCATTAAAATCCGAGAGGTCAATGCCAAAACTGTAAAATTTCTGCCTGAATTGGCGTGGAATGACCCAATTGTTATTGAGCTTTACCGTTTTAGCAGGAATTCGAGAAATGCGAAAGGTCGTGCAGGGAAGCACGCAACGGGGAGATAGAAGAACACAAAACAGAAAGGAAGGAAAGTTAGGAAAATGAGCAGACATATTAGTTGATCCAGATATAGAAGGCAGCGAAATAAGGATTAAACAGAGATGCTCTATACTGTAATAAGCAATGTACGTTAAAATTATCGTAAAATGATTCACAATGCTGGCACACACAAACTTTGGTTAAACGAAAAAGTATTTTACAAAGCCATTGCCCAGTAAGGTACCTCAAATTTGAGCCTATTTTGACTTTTACTTGTGTATACAAAAGTATTTAACCCTTTTCTAGGAAAAATTCCTAAAAATTTATAATTGCCACGTCGTCAGAAAAGTTGGCTTCAGAATGGTCCATTCCTCGAAGTGAATACGTCAGAACGATGTCCGATATTAAGAATTCCCATTCATCAAGGCGGAGCGACGAATTTGCATGCCGATTCTTCAGAGACTGGTTTCCATAAAACGATAAAAGAATGCGGTATGTTGTGGTGTTTTTAACAGGTGTCCCTCGTAAACAAACTAACATTCCCCTTAGCAATACCCTAGTCCTTCTCTTTCTTTATATTTCGTTTTTCTCTTTTCTTCAATTCTCCCCCCCGTTAAGCTACGATCCGAAGAAACGTGTTCCGCCGCGTTTAAGTTAAACTTATCTTTAAAAAAAACACTCCCAGGTAAACAAGATAGTGACAATTTAGACTAAAATTTGTTACGATGAAAGATAATTGTCTTTGAGTTTTAATACCAAAAATTCTACTCATTAATTAGGATTAAACACTGCTTGTATGTGGAGTGAAAAATTGATTCACCGAATTTAATGATTTTCACAAAACGTTTAATTCCTTTGATTGCATAAAGGAAAGCTTCGTTTATTCCCATGTTAGGAAGATACCCTTATATGATATTTTTTTAGAGAGAAAATTATTAATAAACGCGAGGTTGTGTTTTTCGAAAAGAGTCTTAGCCGTAATTTAAATTATATTTTAAAGTCGCAATCCTCTTTATTCTGTTTATACGGATACCCATGAATTTTGATTATTTCACTATAATGGAGGGACAGACAAGATCATAGATTTAAACTGCTTGTTTACTGGTATGTATCCGTTTCGTAAGAAGTTTACCCACAAGCTGATTGTAAAGAGGACCACACGAAATCGTGGGGGATACAATATATCAGTTTGATGAGTATATTCAAATCTAGGATTTAAAGAGTCCACGTACAAGCTGATTCAAATCAAAGTACCCCTATTTAGAGTTCTGTGGTGACCGGTGACTGGTGGCCCGAATGGCTTCAAAGTTAGAGGTCGTCTTTCATCTTTTTATCTATTCAGGGCATGGGGATAATAAGAAATTAACCCCCCCCCCCCCCCGTGGAGGGTATAGGAAAAGAGCGGAATCCCGGAGGTCATCTATTTATACCCCTTTATCTGGATTTTTTAACCCCTCTAACTCCCGCCCGTGTAACTCTGACCCCAGTGCACCAATCAAAACAAATCTAAACAGTAAAGTAGGACAAACATAGTGTAAGCTAAATTCCGAATTTCAACCTTCTACGTCAGAAATGTAAAAATATGAAGGGGACAGACAGTCGGACATTGTGAAACCAATAAGTGCCCCATTCTTCCGCTACTTCATATATTTTTCACCATCGACCATCAGGGCGAAACGCAGTGCTACCAACAACAACAATTTAGCACCAGTTGGCCAATTTATTGAGCAAATTGTTATTCATTAAAGGAGGTCCATTCCACTTACCAGTCATCGGTGATGGAGGATGTGGACCATAAAGGACGCTGCGCTGACACTCATAAGAGGTGTTCCATATGGCCACCGTCCTCCAGGGCCAACACCTCATAAAAAGTACATCATGCCCCACAGCTGCACGCAGGTGATCAGAAGAGATGTTCCGTGCATGGAAGACGATGCTGTCATTCAACTCTGCCTATACGATACACAACGCTTTTGAGATAACCCCAAAGCCAAAAATCGCAGGAAGTTAAATCAGGTGAACAGAGTGGCCATGTTGTTGAGGGGCTCTCGTCGGAGAAATGTTGTCGCAGCAACTGTTAAACATCATCTTCAATGTTCCTCGGAGGTGCACCGTCTTGTGGGATGACGAACTGCTGCAACATGCCCCGATATCGAGCTGCATACACTGTGCAGGTTCCTGATCCAGTTGGTATGAAGAACGGACCCAGGAGAAACGGGCAGTAAACCATATTCATACCTTTAGTGAATGTAACGGATCCTCACGAACCCGATGCGTGTCCCAAAAGCGGAAGTTCTGCACTTTCATTGTTTCTCACAAGTGGAAGTGGCCTCGACACCCCCAGGATGTTGTCAGGCCACTATTGATCATCCACCTCCACACGTAGCAGAAATGTCATATCAAAGTGTGTTGTAGGCTAGCATTGCTAGAGGCTTGCAAGTCGTAGAGGCGGTAGCTATTGGATACATGAAGCTCATCGGAACCTAGCCGTTGTAGTCACTTCGTCCCAATGAATGTGAGGACCTGAATGTAACCACTTGAATGACACAAAAGTGACTATGACGAAATGAAGGGTGACGAAGCAACTAGAGACCTTATATACTTTAAAAAAAAGTTTTGTTACTACTTATGTTCTTGCAGAGAGGTGGTAAAGTTTAGACTAGCCATTTTATATCTAAGGATATAGACTGGCCTAGCCTAAATCATACCCCAGGTATAAAACAGCCAGGGGGGGGGGGTCTCCAAACTTTTCGCCACAAGGGACACATAGAGTACTTCAGCACTTTCAGCGGGCCGTAGTAACAAAAGAATAAACACTTTTAAGCGCCACTTTCTTTATAGTGGCGGCGTATATTGTATTCTTTCAACACAGCAACAGTGTCTCAACAAATGAATCATATGGTTTCATCCTTCCGCGGGCCGGATAAGATCATATCACGGGCCGTACTATGGAGACCCCGGTACTGGCACTCTCGTAGCGCCGAGGTAGTATTTTCGTTATTCAGATAAGGCGCAGTCTGGCAACGTCAACATCATTGTGCTTCCGTTTGATTCGTTATCAAATCACACATCCTTTTCTACCGTTACGCAAATGAGGGTCACAGTTGTTAGCACGGCCATATTTCTCTCTGGTGGTCAGTTGGCGAACGACACGTTATTATCAATATCTCTTCTCCGTGCCCTGAACAGCATGCCCTTCGATTTTAAAACCATTCGGCCTCCTGGTCACCGCGCTACAGGGCTCTGAATAGAGATACTTTAATTATAATCGCCCTGTATACGGTCATACATAAAACTATCAACAATTACGTTCTAGAGCAATTTAACTAGGCTTCTATCACTTCAATGGCAAAATTCAAACGTAGGAATTAAATGCTCTTATAAAAACGTACCAGGTTAAGTACTCAGTTATATTCAAAATAATCAACAACCAGCTAATAAATGTTATTAGTTACATGGGAAACTATTACGATAACCATAAGCCAAACAATTTGAGCCTTTTAATAGATCTCTCCCGAAAAGGGATTGCAAGGTTTAAAAACCAATTTACAGTTTTGTAGTAAGAAGTCACCAAAGTATTATACAGGGTGATTCACTCAATTTCTGACCATTTCACTCGAATGACGTGCATTAGGGATAAACAATTGAATGAATATGAGCACCATATCGAATTTCTAAATAGTTGGAGTTTGTATTGTTGCAACGGCGCTGCATGAAAATCGTATTGTTGAAAAATGGCGCCCGCTTTATCAACAGAGCAGAAATGCAAGGTTGTCGAATGGTATTTCGAGACAAAATCACCTGTAACCGTGCAAAGAAAGTTCCGGAAGGAGTATAAGTGTCGAGACGCACCAGGCAGGCAAGCAATCATGGATTTTGTCAAGCAATTTTGTGCCACTGGATGTGTTAAAGGCAAGAAAAAAGGCGGGAGCGAAGCTCGTGTTCGAACGGCCGAAGTTGTCGAAAATGTTCGCACAAGGTTGGTCGATTCCCCTACCAAAAAATCTGTTCGCCGCCTATCCATTGAAGAAGGGCTGTCGTATACCACGAGAAAGGATTTACACCTGTTCCCGTATAAGATCCATGTTTATCAGGAGTTAACAGACACTGGAAGACAGAAGCGAATTGGAGTAACTATAATTTTTAGAAAATTTAACACTTTTTTGGGTAAAATTTATTTAATTTTTACTACTTTTTAAAATATTTTTAGCGTCGTTTAAATGAGTTAGCAGCATAAACGGAGTTGATTTATAACTTTTTATAGAACTCACAATGTATTAGTAAAAGTTTACTGAATTTACAATGATTATACAACTACCACACTCCACAGTATGTATACAAAAAATTACAATTTACTGTAAAATATTAAAAAAAATAAACAATTGCTGTTAAAAATTTAGTTACTGTAAATAAGTAGAATTTTTAATGAATTAATAAAAAAAAATTATTATTATTATGCACCGTAATTATAAGCATGATAATAATTGGCGAGAATAAGCATATATACTTACAATTCTTGCTTACAATTTACTGTAAAAAATACGACAACAATGAAACACCATAACTTATAACAAAAAAGATTATACATAATTTAAATCTTAAAATGTGGTTAAGTTATTTCATTATATAAAAATTTGGTATGACTCTTAGTGCACAAAAAAATGATTTTTTTTATTTACTGTAAATGAATTTTTTTTTTTAATTTTGCTTATTTTTTATTTATTTATTTTTTTTTTTTATACATAATCGCTCATTGACAGTTCAGTAGATCACTGTTCTTCATCGGATACATTGTAAATTCAGTAATCTTTTACTAATACATTGTGAGTTGTATAAAAAATTATGAACCAATTCTGTTTATGCTGTTAACTCATTTAAACGACGCTAAAAATATTTTAAAAAGCAGTAAAAATTAAATAAATTTTACCCCAAAAAAGTGTTAAATTTTCTAAAAATTATAGTAATTCCAATGAAACTTGCGTTAATTCGAATGAAAACTGCGTTAAATATTTTGGAAACTACGTTAAATATTTTGGAAATTGCGTTAACGCAAATGAAAAAGCTGTAATATTATACATAAAAAAGTGACGCATTTAATAAAAAAAAATACGCCTTGGCGTAGGAAATCCTTATACAATTTACAAATCCCATTTAATCAGAAAGTGGAATTTTGAGATGTGCCTTTGTTGCAGCCCATGAACGATATCTTCATTAAATTTTGTAATGATTTTAAAATATTCAATGAGTGCCATGACAATTTTTATTATAATTCACAAAAAATATGAAGTAAAGAAAAAATATTTTCTACACTTTAATGCATATTTGTACGTCCTTTTATTTTTATTTTCATTTATTTTTTTTACTGAATTTTATTTACTTTCAACAATGCCAAGCATTATCAATAGTCCGCGTGACAGCTTCAGTCGGACATTTTAGGGACTGCCAAAGAGATTTAACATGTGAAATTATACAAAAGAAACATTCTTCACGCTTGATTTCATTTCCGTAGCATTAATTTATTTCTATAGTTATAGTTGTTCAAGACTATTCTTTTTCACTGTTAAATAACGTTTTCACTACAAATTAAATAGTGTTGAAAAAATATATATATACAGGGTCTTTATAATTAAAGTTCCATTTTGACATGGCCATAAAAAAAAACTACTGGACCAAAAGCTATAATACTTGGGAAGTTCATACCCACGAAAAAAAAAATTAGTTTAAAAGGTCACCACCAGCATGGAATGGCGCTCTATGCAATATTCGTATACGAAATTAGACACGAAGACACAGGTTAACAAGTCTTTAATCGTTACTAAAGTTAGTTACATGTTGAATGTGGCCTCTACCATTTACTGAAAGCAGGTTACACCGGATTACTGCGTTCTCAACTGTATACGAATATTGCATAGAGCGCCATTCCATGCTGGTGGTGACCTTTTGAACTAATTTTTTTTTTTTTGGTGGTTATGAACTTCCCATGCCCTCTTGTATTATATTACCAAGTATTATAGCTTTTGGTCCAGTAGTTTTTTTTTTATGGCCATGTCAAAATGGAACTTTAATTATAAAGACCCTGTATTTATAAATAAATAAAAATTAAATTATATATTTATATGTATTGCGTAGATTTATAAGGGAATGTTAAACAAGATACAACAATGCAAACTTCCCAAGTTCAAGAACCAATTTTAACAATGCACTTGCACGTGAACTTCGTCAAAGCTGCTACTCAAAAGAACGTTTGCTCACAGAGGTAACGGACGTCAACTACCAAGTTAAGCTCAAGCTTTGGTAAATTTTGCTTTTTTATTTTAATCTAAAAATATTTGTATTTCATGTTAGAAGGCTTACGGATTCAATACATTATATCGGTATTAATTTAAATACAGAAGATGACAAAGATACTTTGAAGTTAATAATTGAATTATATTTAAAAGATTTATTACTTCAACAATAACTTCTCAAAGAAAACAAATTCTTAAAATTTCCCAAAATGACAGGTTTAATTTAAATTCATAAATTATTAAAAATGAATGATATTTCTTAGAAAAATAATAATAAACTTTGAGAATAAGCCAATTTTTATAAAAATTGAAGCGTAATAATTTTGCAAATTAATCATGTTTAAAAATGCTTCAAACAAATTCTCAAAATTTGTAGGCTTTAATTGTAATAAAATTTAAATAATTTATGAATTTAAAATTAAACCTGTCATTTGTGAAATTTTAAGCATATTTTCTTTATTATTATTGAAGTATTACATCTTTTAAATATAGGGTGTCGCACCTAAAATTAACCAATAGCCAACTTCTAAAATACAAATCTGATTGCTTTGCTTTGTTTGGTTTGTTTGGTATTAACGTCCTTTTCAACTGCTATGGTCATTTCAGGACGGCGTTATAGGGGCCGCAAATTTTGCCTCGCAAGGGTTCTTTAGCGTGCAGCCGGCAAACTGCTACACGGGACCAACGGCTTTACTTCCCTTCCGAAGGAAGTGCGTGATCTCAGGATTTCCCCCTGAAAAATCCTCGTCGTCCTCGGCCGGGATCGAACCCGCGAACTCGGGCATCAGAGGCGATCACGCAGCCGCTGAGCCACCGAGGCCGATATACAAATCTGACAGTACTTTCAATGGAAGAATTATTCTGAGCGGATTTTGTGTATTCCATTTCCAAAAAAAAAAAAAAAAAAAAACAAACCATTTTTGAATATGGACGTCAACGTTGTAATGTGCAATCGAAACCTCTATTTTTAATGGGTTTTTTTTTCATTTTTTACACAATATCCGAGATGTTTTAATCTTGGTGTTTTTTCAATTGAACCAACCGTTTAGGAGATGCAGGCAGTGAAAGTGAGGTGTGTTTGGTTTTAAAGAAAAAACAAAAATGTTCAACAACTTAAACGCAAGCACTTATAACATTTATTGTACAAATATTGTGTAAATCTGAAAATAACAAAAAATAAGGGTTTCAATTGCACAATTTCAAGTTGACTTCCATCTTCGAAAATGGTTTCGGTTTTTTGGAAATGGAATAGACTTAAAAACCCCTCAAATAAAAGTACAATAATTCTCCCATTGAAAGTACCGTCAGATTTGTATTTTAGAAGTTGGCTATTGGTTCACTTCAGGTGAGACATCCTGTGTAATTTAAAAACAGAAGCCCTTATTTAGAATGAGTGCAGAGAGTGCCACACGCATCCTAATAAAGCGGTGCAATTATTTCACATCTTTTTGCTGTTACTAGTAAAATGGAGGAATATATCAGTTGGTATGAGGAGGGTGGTCTAGGAGGCAGTCCCAGTTTTGAAATGTAATTTCACTTTCCTATGCCTTTATATTAAACATTGATCACTAAGGATTTCTGTATTTCTAGTTTATTGGGAAATTTTACATTAGATTTCTACCCAGATACCTTAGAATAAGTTTTTTTTTTTATTTTATTTTAAGTACTCAACAACTTAAGATGGCGTCCTCAGTTCCGAAAACAGATCCAGGCAGAAAAAAAAGTCCAAGGAAAAAAACAAATAAGCTATCGTCAAAATTTGAAACACTTGCTTCCCAGAAGCGAGCAGAATCTTTTCTGAAGTCCGTAATTCTCAACATAGATCCTAGTAGAAAAAATCGACCTCTCAAATATGGCCTGCCCTATAATATTCCGCCAGAAATGAAATATCCTAAATTCATGATGGAGCCACAAGTCGAATCCCTTTCGGAATTCTGCAGTTTAATATTTTTTAATAAAAGACAAATTCCACAAAACCTTTTAAACCGTCCGTATTTTGACCATTGCACAGATCTCTACTGGAAAGAAAAGGACAGAAGAAATGAAAGGAGAAGAAAAACTCGAGAACAACAAAAGAAAGGTAAACTGCCATCAATAATCTGGCTATTTTTGTCAATATTCCTATTTATTTGATATTTCTATTCGCTATTTTTGGTTGGTTTGAACTATCTGACCACGGCTTTGCTTTTATCGCGTTTGTTCAATTCAATTGTTGCTCCTGCGTTTTTTCCTCCTTTCAAATTCAATTGCTGGGTGATTTTATGGCTGTGGTGTTTCTTATGTTTGGCGCGAAGTGATATCACATATTTGGTGTTTCTGGTAGCGGACTTTTATTGTCTTTGGTTGCGAAGTGGCTTGTTTCTGGATTTAGGCGTTGGAAGGCGTGTTTTTGCCGTTTTTTCCCGTCGTGCTGTAGCTGTTGCCATCGCAACCACACATAATTAGCATATCGCGGTGGTTTCGAGCTATTTGTGGATTTCTGATTTTCTTTTTTTTTTTTGCTTTCTGGATGATTAGCCATTGTCGAAAGGAACCATGTCTTAAAGGTAAGCCAGCATTTTTTGAGCGTTCTGGTGTTGGGTTAGGTTAACTGAGGTTGGGTTAACTTAGGTTTAACCATAAAATGAGTTCCCGTAACTTTCTGGCAGCTATTTCTGTGACCACTAAAAAATACGGTTCATTAGCCTCCTGTAACCGGCCGAGGGGAAACTAACTGCCCCCTGTAACCAAATAGGTTGGGGTATATATCAATTATTTACCCCCGGAGGGGGACGTCGTAGCGGAAAACAGTGACCAATGAGCTTCATTGAATGAGGCGCGAAGCGCCGAGAGTGGTAAAAGTTTGTTAAATTTAAAGGTAGTTTTTTTCCACAGATTAAGGAGAAAACATTAAAAATTTGTTTTTCTCCTTAATCTGTGTTTTTTTCCTTAGATAACCTCTCTCAATATACGGTGGGTCGTTCATCACTGGAACTACTTTTAGACTTGGTCACGTAATCTGAAAAAAAAACGCAGCTTCCTGAACAATCGACGGGAAAGAAAACGCGCGCCAACAATTGAAATGAGCAAACGCGAAAAAAGCAAAACGCCGTGGTCAGATAGTTCAATTTAACCCTATTTTTCTTTCAACATATTTCTATAATTGGTTTGCTCGATTTCGACAACAAATTTGTTTTAGCAATTTAACAATCCTAAACAATACTCTACTGATATACAAAATTAACTTGATAAATAGAAAGAAAGACAATCTCAAAAAGTAAGCAACGAATTTTACCAGAACTTGTAATGGAACTTCCTAGGGTAATATTTATTTATTTAGATATTTATTGATTCATCCTACATATCCAACCAGAAAGCATCTAGTGACGAGAAAATTAAGCAAATTAAGATTTATTTATTTATTTATTTATTTATTTACTACATTCCAACGGGAAATCCCATATATACAAGTAAAAGAGGAAAAAAGAAAACATAATATAATTACATAACAGAAAAAATATTAAAAAA
>JAHWFO010024707.1:180522-192854 GCA_023313115.1 Rhysida immarginata | reverse complement strand
AAAAAAACCACAGAATATTTAAAAAATACCATCAAAGGATAAAAGAAAATTCCTTATATCAGAGACATTACAATTAAAAAGATCAATATAATTAGATATAAAATTACCCAATCTTTGAATACGGATAATGGTAGAATTATACTCGTAATTCGTAGTACAACGAGGGATAAAAAACATTTCGATACTACGTGTAATACTGGGAATCTTAATATTAATATGACTCAGTAAAATGGGAGAATCGATTAAGCCATTCACCAATTTAAAAAGAAAAATGCCATCATGCATCGTTCTTCTCTGAAGTAAAGGAATAAGACCCGAAAAAGAACTCATATTTTTTGAAGACATTCTAGGTAAACCAAAACCAAAATGATAATTTAAAAAACGTATAAATCGATTCTGAACTGCTTGTAATTCAATAATTAAGCCTTGATGATAAGGGTTCCAAACAATAGAAGCATATTCAAGAATTGGTCTAACATATGTACAATAAAGAAGAATGAGGGTAGAAGGCCGATCAAAAAATTTAAAAGAACGTAGTAACAAGCCAAGAATTTTATATGCCTTCCTGGTAATACGACTAATATGAACGTCAAAACTCAATGAACTAGTAAAATTAACACCAAGGTCCAATACCCAATCACAACGAGATAATTTGTTATCCAGTATACAATAATCAAACTTAATATAAGTGTGAGATTTATAATAAGACATACATTTACATTTATTAGGATTTAAGATCATTCGATTCAAGTTACACCAGTTATAAACTATCTGCAAATTGTTTTGCAGCAATTCACAGTCCTGTAATGAGGAAATTGGAAAATAGAGTTTCGCATCATCTGCAAAAAGCAACAGGCGTACACCAACCAAATTAACTAAATCATTAATAAATAGATTAAATAAAATTGGACCAAGATGTGAGCCTTGAGGGACACCTGTGCGAGCAATAAAGGAAGAGGAATATGAAGATGCAAATCTAACTGTCAATTGACGCTGCTCAAGATAAGATTCGAACCAAGCAAGTAAGGAACCAGTAATGCCACAAAGTTTCAACTTACTCAGAAGTAGAACATGATCGACTTTATCAAATGCCTTTGTAAAGTCTAAATAAATAACATCCATCTGTTGATGACGCTTAAAGGCCAATAATATATCCTGTTCAAGAGTCACCAAATTTGTAACAGTATTACGACCAGCCATGAATCCATGTTGATCGCAAGATATGAATCTGGTTAAATAATTGTTGATATTATTCAACAATATCTTTTCAATAACCTTGGCCAGAGCATTCTGAATTACTATGGGACGATAGTTATTAACGTCAGTTAAGGACCCTGATTTATGAATAGGGATGACATAACTCATTTTCAAAACCTCAGGGTAAACCCCATAATAAAAGGATAGATTAATTAATTTTGCTAAAGGATAATATAATAAAGTGGCACAGGATTTTAAAACTTTGGGTGGTATTCCGTCCGGCCCACACCCTTTAAACTGATTTAAATTATTAAGAGCATTATATACTTCCTCAAAAGTCACCAAACAAGAAGATAATGAAAAGGAAGTAATATCTTGAATAGATTCATGATTTAAATTAGCATTACTATTAAAATTTTGAGGATCCGATATATGTTCCTCAGATGCTGAATTAACATTGAACACCGAAGAAAAAAATTGTGCAAATAAATCAGCCATTAATTTAGGATCATCAACAGAACGATCATTATATTTCAAGACATTTAAAGTTGTTGAACTACGGTGATAATTACTAAGAAAACTCCAAAAGGATTTTGGATTAATAGACAAAGAGTCTTGAATCCGAGTTATGTACTCCTTAAAATATAACCTGGAAGACTCGCGACAACGTCTACGAATGGAAACAAATTTAAGATAATCTGCTAATTTCAATGAACGTTTAAATTGTTTGTGAAGAATCTTCTTCTCTATAATAAGCTTTCTAAGTGAAGGGGGGAACCAAGGAGGAAATTTATCACTTCTAGTGATCCTTGATGGGGTGTATTTCAGAATAATATTACTAAGAGTACTAGAAAACGTAGAAAATAAATCATTAATATCTTGGCTCCAGTCCCAGCTATTCCAGTCAATCGCTGTGAGTTCTAAAAAAATCTGATCTAAGTTACAGCTTCGATAATCCATATAAGTACGGGAAATCCCATATTTACTTTCAATTCTTACAGGAAACAAAAAACAAAGTGCAGGATGGTGTACATCTATTGCAACAATAGGATCAAAATCCTCGAAGACAACAACTTTATTATTAGAAGATAAAATAAGATCAAGAATAACTCCACGTTTATTTATTATTTGATTAAGCTGACTTAGATTATAATGAGAAATCATATTTAATATTGCAGACGATGCTGGAGATGGTGAAAAGGTATCTAAATGATTCCAATCAATATTAGGTAAATTAAAGTCACCGACAATTATAAGATTCATATCCATTTTAAAATTAGACATAACATGATCAACACATAATGAGAAGTCATTATATCTTATAGAGGGTGAACCAGGAGGCAAATATACATTGCCAAGAACTAAATATTGATTATATCCAAGGGAAATGGAAACAAATAAACATTCGATGTTATTATATAAGGAACAAATGAGATCGGAACGGTGAGTATTCTTCACAGCAATCAAAACTCCACCGCCGCTCATTTTATCACTTGTAATTATAGATCTATCGGCTCGGTAAATTGTGTAATCTAACAAACCCAACTCAAAATTATTAATATCATTTGACAAATTAGTTTCTGTTAGGGTGATAATATTTTATTGACAGTGAGACAAATTTAACTTAATTAAGTCTAATTTACTTCTTAGACCATTCACATTTTGGTAGTAGATGTGCAGATTAGAATTCCCGTTGGACTGTATTAGTTTTTTTGTTTCATTACAATTTTCGGAACATTATTTATATATTTAATGGTTAAGTCTGTCTCACCGGAAGCAATACGATCATGCAATGACTTTTTGAGTTCAGAGAAATAACGTCGCTCGCTCGATGTGCGATCTCTGGATATCTGCATACCACCAAGTGAACTATCCCGTGAAGATATGGCTTCAACCGAAAATTTTCGTAGTAATACATTGGCAGCCTCCGAAGAACGCAGGACCACCTTAATTGGACGAGGCGAGTTTAAGGAAGATTTACCAAGTCTAAAACAAGTCACAAAATCATTGTCAAATTCAACCATTAGCGCATTAAATATATTTCTAAGTTTTGTTTTATCAAAACTCTTCTTTTCTTCATGATTTGGGCTCGTTGACTCAGGAACATTGTAGAAAATTATGTTCCTTTGACGTTTAGCTCGATCATTGATTTCAGACATAATCTCATCAATAGAGGTATTGTTTCCGAGACCGGTACTCGAATCTGAAAGTTGGGCCAATTTAGATTCAATAGCAGTCACCCTGGACTCAAACTTAGTAAATTTAGTGAGTATGGAATCCAATCGATCATTGATTAATTTAATATCAGTCATCACATTTTGGAACTTATTTACCGATTGGGAAAATTCATCTAGTTTACCTGCCAAATGAGATATTTGTAAAGACAGCTGATTCAATGGTTGTTTTTCGTCAGGAAGACAGTCGTCACGATTGCACTTCCACTTCAGACGTTTGTCTTTACAAAATCGTTGATAATCACTTGGTGAAATATCAGCACAAACACGATGAAACCATCGATTGCATAATCCGTCACATTTCTGGCCTTGTTCTTCGTCTAATACATTTTTCCGACAACGGGGACAGGTAGTATTCATCATGAGGAATAATATTTCCGCAACCAATATAAATCAGGTAGACAAATCATATATAATATCGTCAATTAACAATTCACATCTTCAATTAACATTTCATATTTCAATAAAAATTCTGTTGAAAAAAAAATATTCACTCAATTCCTTCTCAAACAGAGTCCGACGAGCTCATTAAGACACGTCCATTCAACTCGGGTTCCATTTGACAGTTTTCCAACCTTCAGACAGACATTCAGAAATTTTGCTTAACATTAGCATTTCAGAGTATAACTACACTATGTCTTGAAAGTGAAAGAATGCCTCCACACAAATTTCTAGTTGGAAGATTAGTAAGCAGGCCAATCTTAAGTTTGTAGGATGGCTAAACGTTTTAGGCAAGTAGTCTCCAACTCTGAATACAATTCCCGGATACTTGTAAAATAATAAAAAAAAAACACAGCATAGGACACTGGTTTTGCTGGAACCAGTTTTTGTCCCGTGGGAATGAGACATTTTTCCACAATAAAAAGTATATTAAATGTTGACTTAGGTATTAAATAACCTTTACACCAATTTCATCAAAATCCGCCCAGTTTTTTGTAATGCGTCCAAGTATGCAAAAACGCCAGTTGTTCGCTTCCCACCTAAGCTTGCGCAAAGGAATGTCTTTGGCGAGGTATTCATAATCAGCTCTTGCTTGATGGATCTGATCTCTTCACTGACGAGCGGTATTTGTGACAGCTCATGCGTGAGAGTGGTGGTCATACTCCCTATTAAAACCTCGAAATTGCCCAATGGGCTACCGTATGCTTGATTCTGTCGCTTCAATGCACGTGCTTCATGAGCTTTACTGATTTTTGGAACGTTTATTAATGTTCTGTAATATATCATTGTCATCCCATATTAAGTTTCATCAAAGTTCGTTGTTTACTTCTTAAGATACCTTTAGTTTGGTTTATTAATTTAAATTTGGGCATGAGTATTTTGAAATTATTTGTATTTTGAAACAAAATTGGAAAAATGATTTTCATACACAGGGTGTTTGCAAACTGTGTACCAACTTTTAAGGCTGGTAGAGGACATTATACTGAATTTATTTTGGCAATAAACTGGGGGTCGCTAATGAATCCTTGATACGTATAAAAATTGTCGAACATCGACAATAGGGAGAAATATCAAAACATAAACAGTGAATATCCGCCATCTTTTGAGGGCATCGAGACCCATGGCTGCCATGGCTCTGAACTTATCCCATTGTTATACAATACATCCAAACAAGCAACAACTCGTTACCATCGTTATACAATAACAAGTCGGGCAAAAACGGCGCACTTCGATGAGGGCCTTCCTCTTGCCCTCAAAAAATGGCAGCTGTACCCATCATTCAATGCGAAGATATTTTCCCCTATACAACAGTTGTCTGAGACTTCTTCAAAATATTATCTCTCTCGTTAATGTATTTCCAAAAAACGGAAAAATTAAAAACTTGATACTGATGGTCAGTGTTTTTAATAACCAAATACTGCATGTTTTTAAAATTAGAAAAGGTGTTCAAACTTTTGACCATGAGCAGCAATGCATGCCTCAGTGTCTTGTCATTGAATTTCTGACACGGCCTAAAATCCTTGCAGTGTCTCTTACATGGTTCGCAGTTCCTTTTCCTAATCCGCAGAAATAGGCTATCGTATACTACATTTATCAGATATTCCCAGAAGAAATCTAAAGGGTTTAGGGCTCATGGTCAACAGTTTTATTATCTGTAGTAATTATATAAACATTTATAAATACAAAAGATAAAAGAGAAGGAAAAATTCCGCGACCTGGACTCGAACCAGGGAACATGCCTATCGCTGAATTACCAGGTCGCGGAATTATTCCTTCCCTTTTCTTTGTATTTACGATTTGTTTGAAGTATATCTTCAGTTTATCCTCACTGAGATGTTATAGTAATTATAAACGTTGTGATCATCAGTATCAAGTTTTCTAATTTCTCCATTTTCTGGAAATATATTAACGAAGGAGACACAATGACGAGGAAATCTCAGATAGCCGTTGTAAGTATGTATGAGCTTTGACAATTTTTTTGTGTCAAGGGTTCATTTTCGACCCCCAGTTCATTGAGAAAATACAGGGTGTTTCAAAATTACACCACCAAACTTGGCAAAACGTTAGAGGGGATCAATTTGAGCATCTTTTGTTAATAACGTTTTATTCTAAAATGATTCTACAGTCAACTGCAGTACGTGGATTCAATTAACATGAACGGAAACACTGTTAAACTTTAACACGTTTATTCACATCATTACAAAGAACATTAGACAAGTCAGTAATGTCTTATTACTACATAATGTGCTCGAAATGTCGACCACCTGTTTCAATGCAAGTCTCACATCGTCGTAACATGGAACGGTTGATGCGCTGAAACACTCCAGGCATCTCGTTTACCATCGCTGCAGCAGCCACCACACGTGCCACAAGATCTTCCTGTGACTCAAATAGTAGTCCAGACATGTGAGGTCAGGTGACCTGGGTGGCCAGTTAATAGGACCTTCACGACCGATCCATTTGTTTGGAAATCTTGCATCAAGGTAATCACGTACTTCCCGGGAGAAATGGGGTGGTGCCCCATCATGCTGGTACCACATGTCTCGGCGAACTCTCAGTGGTATGTGTTCCAAAAGTTCTGGTAACACATGCTGAAGAAACATGTTGTATGTATGTCCAGTTAAGGAAGTGGGCATCATGTATGGGCCAATCAATTGTTCATGCACAATTCCACATCAAACGTTAATACTGTAGCGCTGTTGATATGCACGGAGAAAACGTGCGTGTGGATACTTATGGGCCCACAGGTGTGCATTGTGTGAATTAAACATTCCCTCTCGTGTAAACATGGCTTCATGTGAATAATACACGTGTTGTGAATGTAGGGTCCGTGTGATTTTGTGCTAAATACCACGTTGCAAATGCTTCACGAAGAGGGTAGTCGGTTATCTTCAACGATTGGACCTTTTGCCGGTGGAATGGATACAGCAAATTCTCGTGCACTAACTCTCCAAACATAATTGTGGTTCACACCCAGGTTGTGCGCTACTGCACGTCACTTGTTGTTGGGTTATCAGCAAATTGTTGCATAATCTCGTCCTGTAGCGCTACGTTCCTGTTACGTGGTCGTCCCGCGTTACCCATGTTCCTGGAGAAAGATCCTGTTTCACGAAGTCGCCGATGCAGATTCGCGAATGTCTGATAGTGAGGCACACGTCTGGTGGGGTATCTTTCCTGGTACAGCCTAACTGCAGCTCTCCCATTCCCATTGGCTGCTCCATACACGAAATGCATGTCAGCCAATTCTTCATTTGAGTACGTCTGCATGCTGTGCGTGCAATGGTTCCAATTGACAACTAAACTTTACAATTGCTTTCTGTACTAACCATGTGTCTAATTGCATACTACTGTATGGATTAAAAGGAATGAACCATTATTTTGTGGTGGGTAAATTAATGTTATTCAAAACATTAAGCAATACTGTCTTTTTGCTAATGGGACTCCGAATAAGCAGGATGAAACAGTGGAATCTTTGTACTGTAGCTGACTGCACAGTCATTTTAGAATAAAACGTTATTAACAAAAGATGTTCACATTGATCCCCTCTAACGTTTTGCCAAGTTTGATGGTGTAATTTTGAAACTCCCTGTATATTCAAAATAAGGCCCTCTACCACCCTTGAAGTTTATAGAGTTTTTAAACACCCTGTATAAGAAAGTTAATTCAAAACTTGTGGAAATTTATTTAAAACAATGTAACGTTTCCTCTAGTAAAAAGTTTTATTAAATTCGATTTTAACACATTGAAATCTTTCATCCTATCTTGATTTGAAAAATAATAGCAATTATCCATTGTTTTACCTCTCAAACCGAATCAAGAGTAAGTTTCTCCACATTAAACTCAAATTCTTTTCATATTGGTTTAAAATTATATTCATTGCATCCTTTATTTATAGAAGCACAGTCTAAAGGTGGACAAAATAAAGCAGAGTCAGGAAAATCAGCAAGCGAGACAGACAAGGAGCAAGAAAAAACTGGCGAGGCAACTAAGCGTCAAGAAACAACCGGTGAGACACCTAAGCCAAAAGAAGCTCCTTGTGAGACAGCCGAGCCACAAAAAGCACCTGTTGAGATAGCCAAGCCACAAAAAGCACCTGTTGAGATAGCCAAGCCACCACATAAAATATCCGCTGAGAAAACTGAATCCCAGGAAGCACCTGACGCAGTCAAGCCAGAAGAAATATCTGCTAAGGCAACCGAGCCTCAAGAAATACATGACGAAATATCCGCTGAGAAAAGTGAATCCCAGGAAGAACCTGGTGAGGCGGCCAAACCAGAAGAAATACCAAATGGAATAGCCAAGCCACAAGAAATAACTGGTCAGGCAAGTGAGACGCAGGAATTACCTGGTGAGCCGAACAAGCAAGAATAAATGCATTCGTGTAATTCACAATGCATCCAAAGAAGATCAAATTATTTTTCTTTCTAAAAATAAAATAAAAATTCTCATAGGGCCTTATGCGGAGTTACGGCGTTAAAAATGTTGAATGATCATAAGTTATGGTCACATTACGATTAATTATATAGTTGCTGCAAACTATTCAAACAGGTTATATTTCGATGTTCCTAAAATTGACTTTTAATTAAACAAAATTTTAATTTTAATAAACTAAAAATTGTTTACATTAATATTTCAAAGATGTTTACTAATATCATTTACGATATACTGGTTCTATGGTTAAGATTTTGTCTCGCATGCCGCCAACGAAATATCCAGCGAATGAATTCACAATGAATTTACTTGTACTTTTTTTTTTGCCTACAATGAATTAACTTATTAAAAAAATTTGATAATTTATAATTTTTGTATGAATATTAAATTCGCTTCCAATAAAGTTTTAATTTTAATTACGTTACAATTCATTTAAAATCAATACATGTTCGTGCAAATAAAGACAACTACAAATAGTATTCCATTAATTATAAAACAAAATAAAATTTAATTATTTCTTGGGGGTTAAAATTGCACTTCACAATCAAATTGGAAGAAATCAATCTATGCTTATACGAATCATAAACTGGGTGTCCTATTAAATTTCTAATTTTTTTATTTTCCAACAATGACAATTAAATTCGGAAATTTAACTGGACACGCCCAGGAAATTATTGGACTGGGCATAACTTCTAGAAATAAGTATGACCATTCTCGTAATTCATTTGATTGTAGGCTTCTGGCACTAGTGTTCTTAATGAACTAATCGCCGGTTAAATCTACTACACAAACTGCACTATAATATTAACAAGGATATTCCAAAAAAAGCATTTCAATCAAAGCCATCCCTCTATGGCTCATTAAATATCGCAGCGCATAGCTGAGCATGTACATAGTGATCACATTTCTTATTCTATAAGTTATGGACTGACTAGGAGAGGGCCCCAACGAACAATCTAGTTTTTTGACGCCCTTTGGTAGGATGGTAGTCTGATATGTCCTTTTCGTAAAACCAAGTCCGCAGCCTCCAACTTGGCCTTATTTTCGAGAAAATCCCTTTTAAAGTCTGTATTATATAACTAGTGTAAACTGTACTTTGGCAACATCACAACAGCGGCAGCCGAACAGATAACGTCGTGGCGTACGAATTACGAGATCGTGGGTTCGAGTACACGCGTTGATTTTTTTTTTCTAAAACCGACAGTAATTATAGTGTACAGATTTCTTTGTAAAAATATAATTTCTTGCAATATATGTAACATTTAATTGTATTTATATCAGATACGCCTGGTATGCTGCCAAATTGAAGCCTACAAAAGAAAAATTTTTGAATGTAAAATTTCTTTTCCGGAATGCATGAAAAAGGAAAACTGCAACTGCAAGATTAGTCCTGCATTCATCCAATGTTCTTGGTGTCGCACACATTTGGGTTTCAAATGTTTTTTTTGAAGAATACCATCCAGCACGTTGTATTCGACAAGCGTAACTGTAAATATTCTACAACTTCGAAATTATTTGTTAAAACGATTATTTTATGTTATTTTATTATAGCGCCCAATATGGGCAAGAAGCAAAGACATCAAAACCTGAACATAAGAAGAAATGAAAAGTTAAACATTAAAATCGATATATGTCTATGAATTATTTACACTTTTATAACAGATATGATTATCATAATTAGTTGAAAATGTGTTCCTTATTGCTCTTACTTGTTAAAAATATTTTTTTAATTATAACAGCATATTATAACAGAACATATTATAACAGAACAATATATTAAATTGTGGACGATAGCACAGTTACAAAACATTAAAAGAGAAAAAAAAACAAAGCCTAACACGGGTAGATTCGAACTCGAGATCTTATGGTTCGTACGCCACGACGTTACCTGTTCGGCTGTCGCTGTTGTGATAATTGCCAAGGTACATCTTACACTAGTTATATAACACAGACTTTAAAAGGGATTTTCTCGAAAATAAGGCCAAGTTGGAGGCTGCGGACTTGGTTTTACGAAAAGGACATATCAGACTACCATCCTACCAAAGGGCATCAAAAAACTCGATTGTTCGTTGGAGCACTTTCCTTGTGAGCATAAGACAAGAGTTCAAATCTTTCAGAGCCGTATTGCGCCAACAATTTTCTCAATTTTTAACGTCAACAATGTTTAACAAGGACAGATTTGACTATTTGTCTCAGCCAAATTTCTAAGTCTGTCACTTTTTGGGCAGTGATCTTATGATGGCATACACTAAGCTTAGGTTCTGTTATGGAGAAGTATTAGTGGTTGCAGAGAGTGGTGATTAACTATGGCGAGGCCTCGTATATTTAGGATTTACATATGAATTGGCTAGTAAAGTTGAATTTTTATATCGGTTTTACCCAACTGCCATTTAAAATTCTGCAAAGAGAGATGGGTGTCCGATAATCACACAAATGATAGCTAGAGAATTTGCCGCTCTTGGTGTACCATCTTTCACTTATAAAAGTGAACAAGAATTTAAAAAAAAAAGTGTATTATGGGAATTATTAAGCCACGTGTATCATTAACCACAAAACCATGCTCAGTCAAACTTCGTGCAAATCTCTTGGATGTCACTTTCTCGCTAACACTTCCTATGCAGAAATGGATGAAGAAACAGTGGGCAGGCTCCAATCTTCTTTAGAAAGTCTGTTGGTTCCGAGGACACACAATTTTTAATACGAGTGTCATGGCAACTATATTTTTTCCTCTCGAAGATTCTTCAGCACAGAAAGATAATTATACATTTGAAAGTGTATACAGGGTGACCCATATTAAAGTTTCCCCTGGAATATCTCGAAAACAACACATGGGATCGAAAAAAAAGGATCGAGAGAATAGGGAAGATGCGGCAAGACCTCCCATTCCCAACTCGTAAACAACACTTTCCTGTGAGTTCTAAGGTTGTCAGGACAAATTATAGAGTTAGCCAATAGTTCTGGAAGTTTCTCTCATACTGCACGGCGAGCATGATAATGATTTGTAATATGGTGCATTTTCAGTTCTCCCCTCACGAACTAGATGACACACGTATACACCTTGACTATCATATGCCAAAATACCAAGATTTTGTTGTATCTTTTGTCTTCGTGTTGATCCAGGGTGACGCCACTGATTGGACTCTTGATTCAATTCTGTTTTGTCTACTCGTGCCTAGGTCTCTAACCTTGTCCACTTCTATACCTCAGTTATTGGATACCCTGCAATATAATTCCCTCCACTAACGACGCATGAATTCATGTACGCTACACAGCCCCTATAATAACTCCATTACGTCTGGTCGCCCACAGTCATTCCAATTTCGTTGCGAGTTCACACAGGATGTCCAATGCGAAGAAAGGTCGACTGTTGACTCTCGTCCCTGTTTGAAGGTCTGTCTACACCTTGCCACTGTATCATAGGGTACAGAATGGTCGCCCAATGCTTCCCGTAGCTCTGCATAATATTCTCGTGCATTGCAGGCGCAGAGAACGGCTATATTGATGTGGGAACGCTGCCCAACTTTGGTTACTTTCATTACGCAGACAACTGGCATGGGAAGGGTAACCACGTTGCTGGATTCATATCCCCGTTTTTTGCACATTAATAAGTCTGGTAGAATGATCTTTTCATACCAGCAAACGCCGTATACCTAACTTTCCCAAATCTACATACAGTATTCACCAGTGGTATGGCGCGACACGGTTGTTAAAATTTTTCATATTTAGCGAGCTGGTTTTTAAAATTTCACAAATTCATTATAAATATAATTTAATAAACTGAATCGCCAAAAGTCACGGGAAGGCACTGGATGTGATGTTAATAGCGAGTCGCTCCTCCGCGAGCTCTCAAAACTGCAGTAACACGTCGAGGCATGGACTCTAAAAGGTGTTGGAATCGTTCTGGGGAGATATTGACCCCAGCATCATGCAGTGCTACCAACAATTGTTCTTGTGTAGTTGATACTGGGTTCATCGGTATCTACAGCATCCCATAAATGCTAAATTGAGTTAAGATCGAGTGATCTCGGG
>JAHWFO010024707.1:115744-180422 GCA_023313115.1 Rhysida immarginata | reverse complement strand
TGAATTCACTGGAGTGTTCATCAAACCACCTGCGTGCAACTAAAGAGCGATGACATGTCGCATTATCCTGTTGAAACATGGCATCTGCATCGGGGTACTCTAATGCCAGAACCAGAAAGGGATGCAAATGGTCTGAAAGAAGGTCCACATAACATGCACCTGCCATTGTTCCCTTCTAATTACGACCATGTGAACATAGCCCAGACCATAACCTAACCACCTCCTGCCTAGACACAACCTTGTTGACACGCAGGATCCATAGCTTCATGGGGCATACGCCATGCTCTCATGCGTCCATCAGCTCGATACAACTGAAACCGGATTCATCTGACCATGCTGTACGCCGCCACTGTTCCATAGTCCAGTGACGATGTTCGCGGGTCCATGCGAGTCGTTGAGCTCTGTGTCGAGGTGTCAGCAAAGGGACACGAGTCGTCGGCTGCTGAACCCTATACCGTCCATTTGTCTTCGTACAGTCCTGGTAGAAATGGGTTCCTGACGCCCCACATTCAAATTGGACTTCTGCTGGTGATCTGCTGAGGTTACGTGACGTCCGTTCATCAAACACGAGGTTTTGTGGTCGTCCTGTGCGGCGGTTTACGCGTGTGGAAACATTGTCTCTGCGATATTGAAGATCCACCCTAGACACTGTTGAACTCAGAAATCCGAACTCTTGTGTATCTCCGATATGCTATGACCCATGCGTCTTGCACCGAATATCATCCCACGTTCAAAGTCGGTTAACTCGCGACGTGCTGTCACGTTCATACAAACCTGTCTGTAACAGACGGCTCAAATATGTCTACACTAGCGCCATGAGCCGATCTGGCCGCAACATTCGGGAGTCCTACACAGCACATCTTCAAATGGGACAACCCTTCCCGTGAGTTTTGGCCACTAACAAGGGAATCCCTCGAATATGTATGTCACAGATTTCCACCAAATTGAAATATGTTACTCATCTGAAGCTACTATAGATGCTTACAAAATAAGAAAGTGCGAAATTTTGTTTCTTTCAAAATAAACCGCAAAGACGAAAAAATTTGAACACAAGGACTCCATTGTTAAAGCGGTGTGGGTGTATTAATGCGCTTAACGGAACTTCTTTCTTCCACTACCAGCAATAAGCACGAATCCACTTCACATGAAATCCATGGAAGTAGGCAGCAGCAGCTGACAATCGAATGGCTTCTCAAGTTTCTAAACAAACTTAGTTTTTAAAAATAGATTATTACAATTAGCAAATTGCCTTCCAGTAAAAAATGTCTAGAGTAATTAATAACCATTTCCTTAATTTATTATTTCATTTTATTAAGTAATTCGGTAATCAAACACGGGGCTGGCTTCATGTGCAACGTCGAGTAATACGTTGCGTTGGTGAGAGGGTATGTATCGCGGTGCTTATTTTTATCAAAATATAATTTTATACATTCTTATCAAAACATAATTTTAATAGATTTTATCAAATTAATTTTTAGATTTATATCAAAAACTTCAATTTAATTGTTTATTTAATTGTATTAAATTATAAAATTACAATAAAATAATTTATAATTTTAAATAAAAATAGTATTCATGGATGCTTACCTCATCTTGTAAATTATATCCAAACGAATAATTCTATAGCAAAATTAAGGTTTTATGGTTAATAACAGTGCCCTAACTGCAATTCTTTGGCGACCGCCGCTAACGATTTTGCTTTCCCCGATTACCGCCATGTTTGTTGAACTCTGCGCACTTCCGGAGAGAGCTGCTCCCGCGCAACGCTATCGCTTCCATGGTGTGCTTGCGCACAAAAAATGGCTATGTGGGGTTCCCTTGTAAGTGTATTTAAAATGGGACCTCAAAAGTCCTACTGTAGTGCATGTACTTCTCAAGTACGTGAGTACCAACACTAGACCAATATAACTGGCCGTCACCACAGGTACTATTGGCACTCTTGTGACATGTGAGCTGTAGAGAAATAAAAAAATCACTTAGTAATAACAAAATATATGCATTTGATATACCCCCCATACAATTTCAAAACAAGTGGGGATACAGGCAACATAATTTCTGTGTACCTTACTCCTGTAAGACAACCGTTGTAGAAAACAGGTCCCACCAAGATGCCATTCCGTAGTTCGCACAACATATTTATTCTCCTTAACGCCTTAACGCTCTCGGCCACCGGGCTGGCTGTAGTGTGTTTATTTTTAATCTCTCTCTCTCTCTCTTTTTTTTTTTGTTAAAATCAGCGTTTTGAGCTCTACAACTGTACAATTGGAAATTTTTCTCTACCTGTAAAAGTTATAAAGTTACAAACTGCTAGGTACAAAATTCGAGGTCAAAGGTCAAATTTGACAACACAATAATTTAGCCCCTACCTAACACCTAGACGTTGCCTGCAACAGATTTGTTGGATCTCCACTCGTTTTGAAATTATATGGGGGATAACAGACTTTAGTTCCACTTTATATAAATGTAGATTTAAATACTGAATAAAATTAGGGACGTTTATAACACAAGTGATTGGAACGGTTTCATGATTTTATTGTAGGTTTATTATTTAACGTATCATCACGAAAAATTTACAAATACATAGAGCAACTCACTAAGTATTTGAAAAAGTCGAAAAAGTATTTGAATATAACAACAAGGTTAAACCATAAAATAATGTTCACATGTGCAAAATGTTTCAAATTGAATCAGATTTCATTATGTGTTCTTAGCATATTGTTTAAAAAGTATTAAAGATATTATGACATGTGAAGACGATAACATCTTGACCAAACAGTGGGAAATTTGAGATGTGGGTAGTAGATTCTACCTCTTCCTTGACGGGCCATTACTGCAACCCTAGATCGAATGTTGATTAAATTTTTTAAATTTAATTAAAATATTCAATGAGCATCGCAGCCTTTTTGTGTTACTATTCACAATAAATATTGAGTAAAGATAAGAGATTTTCTATTTTTTTTTAGTTTATTTTATTTATTAAAAATATAAGAACATTTTAATAATGTAGCATATTTAATTTTCAACTTTGTTTAAAAGAACGTTCTCTTATAGTAATAAAATTAATAATGAATGAACGGGGCACGTGACCTGGTCATTTGCACTAGGCACAAGTCGGACATTTTAGGCACAGCCAAAGAGATTTAACCAATGACGTATATTAAAGATAGACTCCGAATCCTATTGTTGTAAATTGAAGCAAATTGGGAAGCTCCATGCCCAGAACTGTCATGGCCGAAAGTGAGTGAAGATTATGCAAAACACATGGCTAAACACAAGAGTAGCTGATTAATAATTCTTTCACACGCCGATAACGGAGTGATAAGTTATCTTTTCGTTTACTTTGTATTTGAAGTATTTTATTATATTTTATAAACAATTTTTCGATCATGGTTTCAATTTCAATTTCGTTTCGATTGTCTTTCAGTTACGTATTTTCAGTTTAGTTACGTATTTTTGATTTATTTTTGTGGAAAATGATTCCTGATCCTTTTTCTTGTCTGTTTGTACAGTTGTACGCAGAACAACTTTGAGGAATGGTTTTGAATTAATTATTCCTCGGGCCTAAAATCTTCAAAAACAAAGCAGCCAGACAGCTAATTACTCCACGGCTCACTCCTGCCCAGAACTGCCATGGCTCAATTTGCTTCACTTTTTGCCGCTGTTAACAATAGGATTCGGAGTCTATCTTTAATATACGTCATTGGATTTAACATTTGAAATTTCACAAAAGAAATATTCTTCACGTTTAATTTTCCTTCAATGTCATTAATTAATTTCTGCATTTATAGTTTTTCAATATTATTTTTGTTCACTGTTAAATGACGTTTTCATTATAAATTAAATAGTGTTGAAAATATTTATAATATTTATATCTCCTGGATATAGATTTAGAAGGAAATGATATAACCAGATGCAACAATGCAAACGTCCGAAAGTCCAGAGGCAATTTTAACAATGCACTTAATACGTGCTCTTCCTCAAAGCAATTAAGTCAGAAGAACACAAACTCGCCGTGGCTAGCAGAGGTAAGTCAAGCAAATTTGGCTCCAAAGTTTAGATTTTCCTTTACTCTTTTCATCTAAATAAACCAGTTGTATTCTATGATAGACAACTTATGGATTTAATAGATCAATGGTCCCAATATGTGCGTATTAATTTAATTACACAATTCATTCTTTATGCGCGAAACATAACGGATATTTTAAACCTAACTAAATGCGGATACGGGTTGCGCAAAAACGGACAAGAGGTTTTTAATATGGAATGCCAGGGGTACGGTGACAGTTATTAAAGTTATTCTTGCAGGAGATTAATTAGGAAGTCAGGAGATTGATATGTGTTTTGTTTTGTTTTTTTAATTTATTTTATTTTTATTTTTTTTAGTACTCTGCAACTTAACATGGCGTCCTCAGATCCAAACGCAGAGCCTGCGGGAAAAGACCCAGATAACCTACCGACAGAATTTGATCAGGAGTTCATAACGCGGGTCGAATCCTTTTGGCAGCTGTTAGATCCGAACATAGATCCTGGCAGGAAAAATCTACCATTTAAATTGGGCATAGGCTTTAAAAGACCGCAAGAAGTTGAATATCTTGACCTAATGAAGACGCCAACGGAATCCACGTCGGAGTTCTACAGTGGAATGCAATCGAGTAAAGGAAAGCTACCAAAATACCCTAGCCATCGTTGGTTTTATGATCATTGCGTAGATCTCTGCTGGAAAGAAAAGGTCAGAAGAGTTGAAAGGAAGAGGATACTTCTAGAACAACAAAAGGAAGGTAAACAGACATTAAACACTTATCAGAAAAACTCAATTTGAAAGTTCATGGCAATATTTCTACTCAATTTTTTAAAGAATTTTTTTTTTAATTCGATCTTTCTACGAGGGTGGGCTGAAAAGTAATGCCTCCATGGCTGTAACTTTTGTTTTTTAACCGATTTTCAAAATTCTTTTTGTATCTGATACTCACATTTCTCCTCTATGTAATGCACTATTCACTTTTCGACATAGTCCCCATCCCTTTCCACGCATTGTACCAACGCGTGACTAGTCGGGTGAACCCGTCGGAGAGGAATTCCAGGGTTGTCGTCGACACGAGGATTGAATGGCAGCTTTGGATCCTCTTCTGCAGCACGATAACGCCCGTCCGCACACGATCGCCACACATCAAAGGGGGTTGCAGCGCCTACAGTTCAAAGATGAAAAACTGCAGTTCAAAAATGAAAGACTTTGCACATTTCCAAAAGAGGAAAGAGCACCTTAAGGGGCATGAGTTGCGTTCTGACGACGAGGTGAAAGCTGCCGTTCGGTCTTGGTGTCGACAACAACCCCGGAAAGTGAATAGTGCATTACATAGAGGAGAAATGTAAGTATCAGATACAAAAAGAATTTTGAAAATCGGTTAAAAATAAAAAAGTTAGTCATGGAGGCATTACTTTTCAGCCCACCCTCGTATAATTGGTTTATGCAGTTTCAATCAACAGCAAATTAATGTTTTAATAATTTAACAATCCTTAATAACTCTCTATCATAACATTAGTATCCAAAAGTAACTTGATAAATAAAAAAATAAAGTAAGCAACGAATTTTACCAGCACTTGAAATGGAAAGTTCCTAGGTAATATTAATCCTACATATCCAACCAGAAAATATCTAGTGAAAATAGAAATGTGCGTTTTCTAACCTCCAGACAAGGAACATTCAGAAACTTATTCAACTTTGAGGGTATAACCGCACTTTGTCTTGAAAGTGAGAACATCAATTTTTGGTCGAATGAAGGTGGAGACCATTCGGAAGATTATTAGCTGGCTCAGTTTGTCAAGCTGAGTTTGCAGAGTGGCTAAATATTTCGAAGTAGTCTCCAACCTTTGAAGACTATTCCCAAAAACGAAGATGAGTGAGGACAACGGAGCTTCGGCTGTTGGCATCCCACATACCCATGCGTAAAGAAACGTTTTAGGTGACGTATTCAGCATCAACCCTGCTCAAAAGAACCGTTCTTTTCAGTGACGAGGGGTAGTTGTCTGCTCTTATGTTTGAGAGTTTAATAGGGGTGGTCATACTCCCGATTAGAGCCTCCAACATGTCAATTGGCTGTTGGATTTCGTAGCTTCATTGACCAAGCTACATGATCTTTAGTGAATTTTGGAACGGTTGTTAGTGTTCATGGTCATTCCATACTAAACTTCATCGAAGTTCGTTGTAGACTTAATTTAATTTTTATTTTGGTTTATTTAGTTTTAGGCGCCAGCGTATTTGAAGCCCCCTCTGTTTTTTCAAACTGCTAATTTGATATATACTGATTTGCAGATCTGTATGTAGTAGCAATGAATGAAAGCCGAGAACAACATTGGAAAAACCATTTATATACAAGATGGGCCAAATAAACTCTCCACTGAATTTCAGTCCAATGGAAACGGTCCACAAAGGGATGAGCGATTCTAGAAGGAAGAACGCTACCATTAATTTAGGCAGCCATTAACGTTAAATGGAATGAGTCGATTTCTAGACGAGGTGAACATAATCTTAAAAAATACACATTGCACACTCTTTAGATCGTTCTTTTAATGAATATTCAAAACAATGATCTAAAAAGTGTACAATTTGTTCACCTCATCTATAAATCGACTCGTTCCATTTAACGTTAACGCCTGCCTTAATTAATGGTAGCTTTCTTCCTTCTAGAATCACTCACCCCTTTGTGGACAGTTTCCATTGGACTAAGGAATTTTCAGTGCGAGCTTTTTTTTTTTGGTCCACCCAGTATACAGGGAGTTTCAAATAAAATGTAGCAGTGAATTCTAAAATAGGACCCCTATTTATAATGGTATTTTCAGATTGTACACATTTGAAAAATGTTTTAAAATACTTTTATTCTTGAAAAATGATCCAACTGGTTTAGGCGATAGAGACACTGCAAGTGTGGAACTTTTAAAAGTTTTGGACCCAATTTTACCGATGAAGACAAAGATAGAGGGTGGGTCTTTCATATGTTCCTACTCTTACTTTTTTAATACACATGCACAGACTCTGCTTACGAAACTAAAAATTTTTGGATTTTAGGACTTCAGATTCCTAAATACCAAGTAAAAGTAGAATAGAAATGTCCTTTAAACCTACCGATCTCTCTTCATTGATAAAATTGGTTTCAAATAATGAATATTGATTGACACTCGAGGTTCTTGGTTCGAATCCAGGTCGCAGAATTTTCCCGTCTATTTTATCAAATTTGTTTTCTTTGGATTCAAAACTTTAAAGTGTTACACTTCTAGTGCCTCTATCTCCTAAACGGTTCGATCAATTGAAATAAACACAACCATTCAAACTAGGGGTTCCTATTTAAGATTTCAAAGTTACCCCCTCCACCACCTTTGGGGGATAGGGGTGGGGGATAGTTTTGTATCATTGGATAGCTTTTTGAAAAATATTAAACGTGTTTTGTTTTTTCGATCGGATGTGTATTTCTCCAGATATTCCACTATTACACTTTATTTGAAACACCCTGCACAAACACTTTATTTGAATCTTAAATAGAACCCCTTTTTAATGGTATATTCAGATTGTACACAATATTCGAGGAATGTTTTCTTCTTGGTGTTTTTTCAATTGATCCAACCGTTTAGGAGGCCCTAAAAGCGTAACTTTTAAAGTTTTGAACCCAATTTTATCGATGAAGACAGAGATAGTGGGTCTTCCAGACATTCCTATTCTACTTTTTAATGGTCTTTAAGAATCCGAAGTCAGAATTTCAAAAATCCAATATTTTTCAATACACACGCACAGATTCTGCCTCCATAGGACTGCTGCTCCCAAGACTTTGCTTGTGCACTAAAAAATTTTGAATTTTTGAAGTTTTGACTTCGGATTCTTGAAGACCATCAAAAAGTATAGGAATGTTTGTATGATCCATTCTGTCTTCATCGATAAAATTGGGTTCCAAACTTTAAATCGGCCTCGGTGGATCAGTGGTTGCGTGATCGTCTCTAATGCCAGAGTACGCGGGTTCGACCCCGGCCGAGGACGAGGATTTTTTCAGGGGGAAAATCCTGAGATCACGCACTTCCTTCAGAAGGGAAGTAAAGCCGTTGGTCCCGTGTAGTCGTTTGCCGGCCCCTATAACGCCGTCCTGAAATGACCATAGCAGTTGAAAAGGACGTTAATACTAAACAAACCAAATTGATCAAAACTTTTAAAATATCCGCACTTTCAGGACCTCTCCTAAACGGTTGGGGCAATTGAAAGAAAACACAAGAATAAAATATTTCTCTAATATTGTGTACAATCTGAATATACCATTAAAAATAGGGGGTTCCTATTTAAGATTTCAAAGTTACCACACCCCTCACCAGGGGGGAAGGGGGCTAATTTATTGGCCAATGAATTTCCCCCGAGAAGTAATTCACTTTTGAACTTGGACATTTTCGTACAATTCTTTGTTTTCGACATATTTCCATGTTTAAACTGAAATGTACCATCTGTATACAGGGAGAGTCAAGTCTGTACCCCCCCCCCCTTCTATCTTGGATACAAATGTAGTTTTGCAAATTCCGATAAAGGGAGTGAGTAGGAAGTTGAGGGTGCTCTTTCTCATGGTGACACTTAGTGTTAACATGCAAACTAGAACCTATGCAAATCGTATCTATTAAACCGTAGGAGATAATCAAAATAACGAATTTGTTCAGCATCAAATAAGCAAAAAAATTCAAAATCCGATGAACCGATCACCCAAAAACCTCATTGCAATCTCTGCAATTGGACAATCATCTCTTGCATCGTTTATTGCTTAGTCAAGTGTACAAATGTCACTAAGTCTTTATCGTCAATCCAAAAGGTGTTCAATGTGCCGACCACCTGCACCATAACAATTCTGAAATACCATTTCATTTACAAAGTTTTTTGGGTGATCCGTTCTTCGGATTTTGAAAGTTTTTTGTTGCTTATTTGATACTGAACAAATTTGTAATTTTTGTGTATCTCCTATAGCTTAGTAGATACTATTTGCATGTTGACAATACTAAGTGCCACCATGAGAGAGCATCCTCAACTTCCTGTTCATTCCCTTTATTGAAATTTGCATAACTACATTTGTATTTAAGATAGGTGGGGGGTATAGATTTATGACTCGCCATGTATACAGGGTGATTCTGAAAGTGTATAACTGTAAGCAATGACAGGGGACCAGAATGAACATTTTCTTTTAATACAATGTGGGTCCGAATTTGAACGCTAACAGAACGAAAAATGCTGCCACCAAGATCAAGTTAATAATTCAGGTCCTGCAACACCTAGAATAATGAATTTTGGAGGAATAATAGGGTTGCTGTGGGCTAGGGGGCTTTCACAGAGCAAGTCAGATCTGCAAGTTAAGCATAGCCTAGCACGGCTAGTAACTGGATGGGAGACCATTTAGTGAAGCGAATTCTTACTCTTCCCCGTGCTTCGGAGGGCACGTTAAGCCGTTGGTCCCGGATGCTACTACAACCACCTTGTAGCATTCATAAAAAGCTGGGAGAAGCTCAAAAATGCATCTCCCAACCCGTCTAGTCAGCGTGGGAGATTAGACCATATAGCCCCCCCCCCCCCCCCCCGTGGGAGAGGCCTATGTCCTGCAGTGGAATGAGACAGGCTGAATATTTATCCTTTATTTTAATAGGGTACATAAAACTCTGTATACCGTTAAAGCTTGATCGAATTCCAACGAGTAGTTTCCAAGTTACGCGCTCAATATCGTAAACACGTGCTGTTAGTACTCGGATGTGAGCACTGTTACGAATTTGAATGCGTAACTCGTATACAATCAAATTTTAACGGCATACAGTTTTATATACCCTATTCCTCCAAAATTCATTATTCTAGGCTTTGCAGAACCTGAGTTATTAATTTGTTGACTTTGGTGGCGGCATTTTTATTTCTGTTCATATCTCAGCGTTCAAATTCGGACCAACGTTGCATTAAAAGAAAATATTCATTCTGGTCACCTCTCTCATTGCTTAGTTATACACACTTTTTCAGAATCGCCCTGTGTAAAGAAAGTTAACTTAAAATTTTCGAAGCTATTTCTTATGGAAATTAATTTGAAACAATGTAACTTTTCCTCTACTAAAATTTGATTTCATCACACTAAAATCATTCATCTACCTTGATTGAAAAAATAATTCCAATTATCCATTATTTTTTTACCTCTTAAGCCGAATCATGACTTAGTTTTCCCACATTAAACGCAAAATATTCATTTTCAAGTAGAGCACTTGAAAAAATGCCGAAATTTAATTTCAATTTGATTATCTAAGTCATTATTAAATGAATTAGAATTAGAAGTAAATATTTCACTTCTATTAGTTTTTGTCTTCAGTAAAGTTTTAATGTTAACAATTTAGAGAATGCTTATATTCAATGAAATTAACTTTTATTTGTATCGGGCATTAGATTTGCTGTTTTCTTAATACGATAATATTAATCTAATTCCGGACATCTTTTCTTATTGACTCAAAATTATCTTCAATGCATCCTTTCTTTATAGAAGCATGGTCTAAAGGTGGAAAAACCTCATCCGATTCAGGAGAATCAGAAAGAGAGACAGACATGCCACAAGAAATAATTGGCGAAACAAATGAGCAACAAGTACCTGACCAGACAGCAAAGCCACAGGAAATATCCGCTAAGAGAACTGAGCCACTTGAAATACCTAAAAAGACAACCAAGCCACTTGAAATACCTAAAAAGACAACAAAGCCAAAAAAGTACGTGGTGAGATACTCAATCCACAAGAAACCTCTGGCTAAGCAACCTATCCGCAAGAATTTTCTGGTGAGGCAAACGAGCAAGATTAGATGCTCTGATGTAGCTCACAATGCCACCAGAAAATAAATCTAATTATTTTTCTCTATTTCTTAAAGGAAAGTTGAACCATATCCAGTATTCATAATTACAACTTTGAAAGACCATAAATTATGGTCACTTAGTTGTCTTATTTGTTGCAAATTAATGCATTTAAAACTGTTTATATTCAGCAGTGCCTAAAATGGGCTCGCGATTAAGATTAATTGGTCTGACCTAAGATCCATTTTTATGTGTACTGAATGAATTTAAAATGTTTTTGCTTATAATGATTTGATAATTTTCAAGTTTTGTATTAATACTAAATCGCATTTCAATAAAGTTTTGTTTTAATAAAGATAAAATTCATTTAAAACTAACCTATGGGTCTGTTTATTTGTAGTTTTCCTCCTAATTAACCAAAATAGTTTTTTTCCTAAAATTACAAAACAACTGATGAACTGAGCGTGTCAGATTTAATTTTCAATTTTTTTTTACTTTAAATCTATAATATAATTGGACACGTCCAGTTAATCTTCGTTGGACTGAGCAAAACTTTCAGAAATAAGTGAGCATTCTCGGACTTCATGCGTTTCTCTTCTGGCGCTGGGTGTGAGCTAAATGCTACTATACGAACTGCATTAAACTCGAAGCTAAAATATTTCTTAAACACTTCAAAACACATGAACAAATCAATGTGCTATAAAAAAATCAATTGGTTTTCAAAGAATCAGTGCAATCCTCTACGCTCACTAAAGGTTGTAGTTGAGAACCAAAGCTGGTGCATTTACGAGGGTCACTCCAAAAGTAATGCATGTTATTTTTTAAATATTTTATTCTACACCTTTACAAGTTACGGAGGTCATAGATACATGGGTCATTCTGATGAAAATGGTACATTGGCGGTACAAATTTTTCAAAATTATTTCATCTAACTTAAATTATCGTTAAATATCTTATAGATTGAATTTATCTGTATTGTAAAAAATTAATTAGCTCAACTTAATAGTATGTGATATTCATAGTTTTTGAATGGTAATGGGAGATTTCGTCCACTGTTACGTCTATTTGTTGCATTAAATTATGTAAATTCGCTTTTTCAAAACATTTTGTGCAACACAAAGGAACATTTATTCAATATAAATGCAGGAAAATTTTATGATAGAGTAAATTTACATTTTTTTTTGCTAGTTTTCCTGCTTCAAAATGCAAACTTGAAAAAATGTGCAAAAATTAGATTAACATATCAAATACAACTAAAGATCAAAATTGCACTATTCTGGGTACAATTCCATCTGTTTAAACAGGTTATTACTCTTAATTCAAATTTTTTTGATTTTTATAATTTGAAATTACAATAAAAACACTTCTGTAACAGAGTGGACATAGCTGTAACAGTAGACACAATTGCTTTAGATAGGATTAATATGTAACTTTATGAAAGAATAACAGACAACATTCTACTTTTATATAGAGCTTTTTGGAAAACATCAACAGCATGTGGAAATTCATAATACCGGGTGTTTCAAAAATGACTGGTATACCGGTATATTTGAAAAATCAATAAAAACTAAACGGGCAGCGATAGAAATCCAGTTTGTTGCAATATGCTTGGGACAACAGTAAATTTTCAGGCAGACAATTTCACGGTGTATTTCTATCGCTGCCAGTTTAGATTTTTCAAATATACCGGTCATTTTTGAAACACCCGGTATAAACGTCCACCTAATAGTATTAACTTTGGCTCTGATAGGATTTTTTAAAATTTTGTCAATATTTGTCAATAGTTTTAAATTTTCGCTCGTTATTTGTTATCCTTAAGCTCATCACTTTAACTTCGTCATCTTTTTCAATGTCACTTTGAGCTACGATAACATATATGTTAATTTTCTAACACCACCAGCTTTAGATTCAACAAGCATGTATGTGCCGGCTTTCACACTTTTAGCACTCGCTACTTTAATTGCCTGTTCGTCATCAGATACACCATTGGACTCTCCTGACGAAGCAGAGGAATAAATATCTGAAACTTTAAGTTTTTTTATTCCTTGGTATTGTATTTTTATTAAGATTTTGTTTCATTAGGCAAGCATAAACTTTCTTCTCAAAACACAAAGATTTTCATTTTTCATGCAAAAACATACGAGTGTATGCCGCAGAGTATGTAACAGAATGGACTAATAACAGAGTGGACAATAAGTCTAAAAGAAGCTTTTCTAATAAAAACAAAGTAATAATTAAGAAAATGATATTAAATGAAAATATAATATTAAATTTACTAGTTGATATGCAATTTCAGGAAATAAGCTTTTTTTTAATCATTAATTTAAATGTAACATAGTGGACATTAAAAACCTCAAATTAACTATTACAGAAAAGGAATGAGTCTTACCTTGATTGTTGACTGTGAAATCCAAAATAGCTGACTAAGCATGGAAGTTGTACTACAAACCTAGCGTCAATAAACTTCGGACACCAAGTAATTTGGCTAAAAACACAGTGAAAAGTGCATACAGAGGATTGTAGGCTAATGAAAATAGATTTACTGAATATATGTAACAATATCAACATCGATTTAGAATCGATTTAATGGTATGAAATAATTTATTCAAATTAATGTAAAATTACGTTGTCAACAGGTTTCAAAGAACTTTGTACACAAGGGGTCGCCAGCATATAGAACTCTTCTGAAGGCTGTAGAAACTCCCAGAATGTTTTGCATCAGGCTTTAAAAGCACCGCCCACGCGACAGAGCATAGTATTCGTGTTGTTTTGAACCATGGGACGTGGTAAGCCAGTAGAAACGTGTATAGGGCAAAAAATTATACAGCAGTTCCAGAATAAGAAATCCCAGCGAGCTATTGCCCATGAATTATCAGTTGCACTCTCTCTCTCTCTCTCTCTACTGTTAATGGGATCATCAAGCGTTTCAGAGAAAACGGGAAAACAGAACCAGGGACTGCACCAGGCAAGCAGGGATTATTGAATGTTAGGGACCTACGAGTATTTCGACGTTACATTGTGAAAAACAGGCATGCTCCCATAAGTGAAATGACTGTTTGGGCTCGAGAATATTTTCATATACCCATATCCGAAAGCACAGTCCGCCGTTACATCAGAAGATGCAACTATTACTTATACGCTACAAAAAGGAAGCCATTTATGAGCACTCTAGCTAAGCGTCGCCGGGTATCATGGGCCAGAACCCATCTAAAGTGGAACCTTGCTCAGTGGAATAGTGTTCTGTGGTCCGACGAGTCCACCTTTGCAGTGATGTATGGCGACAACGGTCGCAAGGTGCTAAGGACCAAGCACGAAAGTAATCATCCCGACTGTTACCAGAGGAAAGTTCAGAAGCCTGCATCGCTGATGGTGTGGGGCTGCATGAGTGCAGCCGGGACAGGATCGCTTCACTTTTGCGAGGGCACTATTAACTCTGCTGCCTATATAAACATTCTTCAACAGCATCTGCGTCCATCCCGCCAAAAGTTGTTCAATAGAAGACCAAGCATCTTTCAGCAGGACAACGCGAAGCCTCATGCTGCTCGGAACACCAAGGCTTGGCTATAACAGCAGCGTTTCAGGGTGCTTGACTAGCCTGCCTGCAGCCCAGATCTGTCACCCATTGAAATTGTATGGCGCATTTTAAAGCGAAAAGTCAGACAGCGGAAGCCTCGGACACTGCAGCAGTTGCGGGCGTGTATTTCCGAAGAGTGGGACAAAATTCCAGTAGAAACAACGCAGAAGTTAGTGTCCAGCATGCCTCAACGACTTCGGAGCGTCATTCGTCATTACCATTGCCTCAGTGGTAATGTGCAATAAACGGTACGGTGTACGAAGTTCATTGCAACGTGTTGAAAACGGAACATTACAAAAAGTCGCTTATTTAATTTTCTCGTTTTCTTTTTATGTTAAAATGCTATATCACAGTTGTACTAAAGCTCTGTGCACTCAATAAAGTAATTTTCATTTGTTTATAATTAGTTTCGGTGTACTTATCCAAAATTCTGTAGGTATCCGAAGTTCATTGACGCTAGGGTTGCACTTAGTCATCTCAAAAGTGTTGACAGATTCAATTTATTTTATTTTTGAAATGGCTGTAACATAGTGGACATTCCAATACACACAAGATATTGGGACATTAATAAGGAACAATTTTTCTTTTTAAAAATTTTTTTTTAATGAAATTTATTTATTTATTTGAAGGAAATATAGAAGATATCCACCCGGGTCCGGTATGGCTATCGGCCGACAAGTTAGGTCCCTGGGTGGAAGCAATCTAATAGATAGTTATTAAATTGAGAACAATTGCAAGATATTAATAGGTGGATTTAGTAAGAAGAGTCTTCAGTTTGGATTTAAAGGTAAATATGGAAGGGGTAGTGCGTAATTCGGGGGGGAAAGTATTCCATAGCTTTCTTATCGTCTTTGTGGAGACACTGTTATGTTGATAAGTGTATTTTATTGCTAACTTGGATAGGGAATCTTTGTTACGTAAGTTATAAGAGGGGTGGAGAGGGGAAGAATTATAAAAGTTAGGAGGGAGGATTACTGGAAACTTATTATTTAAGACTTTATATATGAAGAGAGCTAAGTGAAATGAGTATAAATGGGAAATGGGTAATATTCCTACAGAAGGAAATAGATGGGAGACATTGTCGGATTTATTTAAGTTTAGGTAGATTCTTACGAACCATTTTTGTAAACGATGTGATCGTAATAGATTTGATTTGGTGGTATGACCCCAGAATTGTATTCCATGTATAAGTGAAGATTGTATTAGTGTGTAATATAGGAGAAGTAAGATCTTTTTTGGGAGGAAGTAGAAGCGGGAAAACATGTCTAAACGTTGATTTAATGAGGATGAGAGGATATTTATATGGGAATCCCATGAAAGGTTGTGTGAGAGAATGATGCCTAGAAATTTAACATTTTTTGAAGGTTTAAGGGTCAGATTATTGTAAATTAGAGAGAAGTTCAAGAGATCTAATTTTTTGTTACGTTGATGAAAAATGATGTAAGTAGATTTCTCGATATTTAAATGTAAGCTATTTAATTTGTTCCAGTTTGATAGGTTGTTGAGTATATGGTTAATTGTGTGTTGGATTAGTGATGGCGATGAGTCAGCAAATTATTTTTATATAAGAGATGCAATGTAATTGATAATTTACATAGGTGTAGTATTTAAGCAATTTCTTAAAATAAAAAATTAAGGCTTTTATAAATCACTTAAGTCAAAACAATAAATACCTGATTACACAGAATTAAATGAAGAATAATTAAAAAAAATTCAAAAGTATCGGACATGATTTGTACCATTTTCGTGAGAATGACCCACATGTCATTTTTCCACATAATCCCAATCTCTTTCAACTGCCTTACGCCACTTTGGCACGAGGGCGTGTATAACTGTACTGTAAAAGTCTCGACCAGCACGTTTGAACCACTGTTTAGCAGCGTTTTTGAACAACCCGCGACTACCATCTCTTTGGTAAACTGAAGGAATCCCTTCGCGAAATGAAGTTTGAAGATGACGACTCCAACGTGCACGCTGCTAAACATTAGCCTCCCAATATTTACTCGGTGCAAGCTATACTTGTTTTCTGACGAAGCGTCCTTCATGACTTGCTCGCACAATCCTGCTCATGTCATATCTCGGTTACAAAATGCTTTTACCTCAGTGCGAGAAATGATTTGCTAAATAGAGGTTAAATCTGAACGTCGATAAATACAAAGCTATGTTCATTATAAAAACGTATATAAAGCCCCTCATCTTTTTGTAGTAAAGAGCTTGAGTGAGTAAAAAAATTACAAATACCTCGGACTGGTGATTGATGCCAAACTAAATGGGGGCGACCATGTCTCCTATGCTATTGATAAGGCTAAGAAGGCAAAGTCTAATCTAGTGCTCTTCTGGAACTTAACCAGTCCATTTCGAGTGGATTGCAAACTATCGCTGTATAAAATGGTAATCCGATTCATTTGGCTCTATGGGGTGCCTGCCTGGGCTACAATATGCAAGTCCAGATGGAAGGACCTCCAAACCTTCCAAAACGTTTCCCTGACGGCCATTAATAGGAGTGTTGCGAATTTATTCCATTGCTGACGATTTCGGTGTATCTCCCATTGGAAATCACGTTCAAGAGTCCTTGAAGAACTTGATTCCGAAGATTAAGGACCATACCAATCCCCTGATTGCCGTCATAATGGATCACCTGCTCACCGTTAGAAGTTCCCTTAGGCATAGCAGGCCTCGTCACATCTTAGACGTCAACTTCGACAGCATTCAAAAGGCCATCCTTCCAGATTACTGGATCTCCTAGCTCCTCTTTATCCCTCATCAACCTACAATCTGCCTTACCGTCTTGATAGGAAGGCACTATTTTTTATCCCCTGGACTATGTTCACCCCTATCAATATGTCACGTGCTACTCAATCACGATATTTAAGTTTGCATCTCAGTTGCATAATCGGACAACTTTCTTTGACTTGTCATTTGCTTTTTTGATGTTCTTGTCATGGTGGGAGAGGCCGTGGCCTAGTGGGCTTTCACTAAACAAACAACTTCAGTAAAGTTAAGCAACATCAGGTCCATCTAGTGCCCTGGATGGACGTATTGATTCCCAATAAATAAATAAAAATAATAAACAAAAATCAATTGCTTCTTTTTTTATCGCTTCATATTCATTTTAAAATACTCGTAATTTTTGTGAGCAGTGTAGTTGATACAAGAATTTCTGGTAAGGCAAAAGCGCAAACATGACATTTTAGAATCTCTTCCTGTATAAAATTATTTGTACAAGCTGTTTGACATCCTTCAAAGGAGGCACCTAGGTCGTCCACGCTTTGTTGCCATCGATTGGGAAGACTGAAAATACTGTATATCGCCTGCGTGAAATTCGTCAACCTGCGCAACTTTATGCCTAACTGCAGTTACGATGTCTTGGGTTTTGGCTTCTTCAGCTTGGAAATAAGATCTAACTCTCAAGGACTAAGATCGAGAGAATAGGGCAAGTGCGGCAAGGCCTCCCAACTCCAACGCGTTATTGAATTCAAATAAAACAAGAAATCAAATCTCACCGACCCGTATTGAATCTTCCAATGTGGCCAATGACGTGGGTCGGTTGCGGTACACTTTTGACTTCAGGTATCCCCATAGCCAAAAGCCACAAGGCGTCAGATCGGGCGATCTGGCTAGCCATGCATGCTGAAAGTATCGACTGAGGACAGGATTCTCCCCAAATGTTGAGCGGAGTAGTCGTTGCACAAGCGCATCAATATGCGGTGGTGCTCCATCTTGCATAATGGTGACCGTATGCAATGCTTATCGCGCTTGCAATTTTGGAATGATTCTGGTCCGTAACAGTGCTGCATAGCGCACACCAGTGACGGTAACTGTTTTTAGAACAGTTCCTGTGACTTCCTCGAAGAAAAATGGACAGATTACGAAATCAGACTGTAATTTTTGGCTGATATAGGGATTGTTCAACAAATGCATATGGGTTTTCCGTACTCCGCACACGGCAATTGTGAAATGTGCTTCATCGGTCCAATCCACAGCCAAAAGTCAGTAGTGCTGCTGCTCCATTTCTTTGAATACTCAATTAGCGAAATTTTTGCAATTTTATTTGCTTCATACAACTATAATTGTTCCAGCTATTGGCAAGATAGATGGAATTGCAGAATGAACTTTGCATCAGATCCAGTAACTACCAAGTATATCTCTAAAGCAATAATTATATTCTTGTATTATGACCTTTCTTCAAATTATTAACGGATAGACTTCAGAATTGTAAACTTTTCAATTAGGCCATTAACTAACTGAAAAGTTGGAAACTGGGAAAACTAATTAATTTTTTAGTGAAGGAAAATAATTTAATTTAATTTTAAATGGGCCCTTTTAGAAGGTATTTTAGTGCTGATAATCAGAAGTTATACAATCTTAGTAATGTCCCAATTTTTTTTGTCTTCCCTTTTGATTAAAAAAAACAACGCAATGTATTAAAGTGAATACTGCATTAATGTCTCATATGACAAAACTAAAGCTTTATGACTCTGAGAAATAATCCCTTGTTAAATATTCTCGCATGACAATATCGATTGGATCATTGATGAAATCGAAGGGATTGTTACATTTAAGTGATAATAATTAATTAAAGCCTGTAATTTTTTGAGTGACTAGGTGCATATCAGATTATAGGAATCAAGCGTAAGCTGAGGTTGGGTTGTGATGAAGTTTTAAAATGGATTCTTTCGTGCGAAGGTTGTATTTATAATCCTAGATTCTAGAAGACCATACTGTTTAAGTTGAGATTCATCAAATGGGCTTTTTATCAGAAGCATATAACTTGTTATTGAAGTATCTTTAGATAATCTGAGTTTTCCTCTAATATTGGGGTCCTTATACGGTTTGATTATGAAATTTGGCACTTAAGCAGAGACTTCTGGTTTATAAGTTTAGTTGATGTGTTACCCTAATATGATTTGGCGGTCTTAGAAATTGTCATGCATAGATTCTAAGAGGGACATGAATGCACATATTCACCTCTAATGGGTAGACTCAGGCCATATTTAGAGAGTTGAGATTGTGACTTTGAAAATCTACATCTATAGGGCTAACTGGCAGTACTTAATATATAGGGTGTCCAAAAAGTCTGGTAACATGGCAGATATCTCAAAGCTGCCAGGTAGGCGAGATCTGATGAGTGTGGTTTATAGGTAATAGGAGGGTGGGGAATTCACTGCCGCACTCAAATTTGACTTTGACCCCCAAATTTAAGGTGCTTAATGAGCCTTTTTAACGGTGTGCTTCACTGCAATTCAAATGTGTTAGAAACCTCAGCCATCCTGGCCAGCCTAACCTGACCTTGAGTGACTCTTTCTCGCCCATTTTCTCAAAATCTTTCAAGGGGAAGGGTGTGATTAAAAATTGTTTTTAGACTAACGTGGTGTTGCTCTACAGAGTAGCAATTGGAAATTTTCTCTATCTTTAATAGTTTTCGAGTTAGCAAATGGATAACCTTAAATTTGGGGGTCAAAGTCAAATTTGAGTGGGGCAATGAATTTCCCAACCCCCTATTATCTATAAACCACACTCATCAGATCTCGCCTACATGGCAGCTTTGAGATATCTGCCATGTTACCAGACTTTTTGGACACCCTGTATATTTGAGCTATCAAATTTTTATTAACAACTTCACAAAACTCTCAAAATGGAAATAAAATAAGTGTTTAATTCCAATCGCCCATCCAATCATTTATTTTCTTTTTCGAATTCGAACTTGGAGACCTCTGGTATTATAAAAGCAAGGCAAGCCTTTGATTTGGGGGGGGGGGGCCCACACTACGAAGTCTTTTTAAAAAGTAACCGTATTTTTTAATTATGCGGCAACGAATCGTCGTAGCGACAAGCGGTTGGCAGCATTGCAACCGTCTTATCCTTCCGCCTAATGGATTATTTACAATTTTTACATGTTGTTTAGTTTCCGAGTTATTGCCATTTGAGTGCAACGTGTTTAAGTGGTCGTGGCGATTTTTGCAATGTCCGATTTACGAGAGCAACGATGCAACGTGAAATTTTGCTTGAAACTGGGGAAAACGTTCACGGAATCGCAAAAAGAGACCACTGTTGTGGAAAACAACTCATGGTTCCTTCATAATGAAAATGCGCCTGCCCACTCAGCCTTGTTAATTCGCCAGTTTTGTGCCAAAAATCAGATGACTGTCCTCCCTCAGCCTCCCTACTCCCCAGACCTAGCTCCCTGCAACTTTTTCTTGTTTCCAAAATTAAAATCAGTGCTGAAAGGACGACGTTTCGACTCCATTGATGTCATTAAAAAAAGTCGTCACTGCCATTGAAGGATATTCCAAAAGAAGTTTTCCAGGACTGCATAGTAAAGTAGGAACATCGCTGGAACAAGTGTGTCAATAGAGAAGGGAAGTACGAGGGAAGTTCAATAAGTAATGCAACACATTTTTTAATGAAAAAGAGGGTTGTTTTATTCAGCATTCAAATACACCATGTTATTCCCCAATCTTTTAGCTACACAATGCTATTTTTCAACGTAATCTCCATTAAATGCTACGGCCTTACGCCACCTTGAAGTGAGGGCCTGTACACCTGCACGGTACCATTCCACTGGTTGATGTCGGAGCCAACGTCGTGCTGCATCAATAACTGCTTCATCATCCGCGTGGTGCGTCCCACGGATTGCGTTCTTCATTGGCTCGAATGAGAGTGTTCGCATGTTCCGACATTGCAGGAGTCAGAGCTGTGCACGGCCGGCCAGCTCGCGGGAGATCAGACAGTTTTGCTTGACCTTGCGGCGATGATGACACACGCTTTGCCCAACGACCCACCGTGCTTTTGTCCACTGCCAGATCACCGTAGATATTCTGCAAGCGCCTATGAATATCTGAGATGCCCTGTTTTCCGCCAAAAGAAACTCAATCACTGCCCGTTGTTTGGAACGCACCTCCATTGTAGACGCCACTTTAACAGCTCACTATAGCGCTGTCACATATCGGACGTCAATGAAACTTTACGAGACGAAGCGGAAATGTTTGAAAATGTTCCACAAGAAATGTCCAGTTTTTTCAACCAAAATTGGCCGAGAAAAAAAATGTGTTGCATTACTTATTGAACTCCCGTCGTACTTTGAAGGAGACAAAGACCAATAAGCTGTATTTTAAATAAAAAACATTATTTTTTGAGCAGACCTCGTATGTAGGAATACTGGCACATTTCAAACATTTTCAAAAAGGGGTTAACCTATACATACGCTGGTGGGCTAAGAAAACAATTATTTAGAGATTTTATTGTTATGACACCTTTTTACTTGCTATTGAATATATCAAAATTGACAATTGAATAATTGATCTTTTAATTTGTTTTTAAGTTACATCCAAATAATGCAAATTACACTGGTCAAAAGTTTGCGGTAACAGGTAAATAATCATCAAGATACCAAAAGTAAAGGAAATTAATATGAAATCTGACCGCTATTTGACTTTATAACTTGAAGAAGAAGATTTGTCATTGATGAAAATAACTTCTTGATGGTGTTTGGTGCTATTTTAACAGCGGAGGCCTCAATTGCATTGATTAGCTGCATACGAGCTGAATACTGTTTGTCAGCATAAATATCCTGGCTCATAAGATGCCAAACATTTTCTATAATGTTGAGGTCGGGACTCCTTGCCGGCCAGTCTAGTGTACGAACTTTGTTAGTGGAAAATCATTCAGTAAAAATTCGTGCTGTGTGGATAGATGCATTGTCTTGCTGCCACACCCATTGTTTTTGTCTGTAGTGTCTTTTGCAGAAAAGAATGGATGTGCTTTGAAGGTCTTCTAAGTATTGGTTGCCGTATATTTGCCCTCAATTACTTTTATCGTCAGGTGACCCGTGTTTGAAATGGCATCTAATGGCATCACACCTCCTCCTCCCATTTGGTGCTTATTTCTGACCAGAGCAATTGGTTTTTGGCATTGTTTTGTAACATAACTGCAGATGTTATCAGGTCCATCCATGGAAAAATCGTTTTTCATCAGAAAATACCACCAACCCAAAATCAGTCTTCTCATGATGTGTTTCTGAGCAAATTGTAGTCTTGCTATTTTATTTTTTGGTCTTAATGGCAGTGATTTTTCAATAACTTCATAGCGAAAGTTCTCACGCTGCAATTCACGCCTTATGGTTCTGGTTGAAGCCTTCAAATCAAGATTTACTTCGATGCGCGGACTGTTTACAATGTGGCCAGCTGCAATTTCTCTTCTCCCATGGCGTTTTATGCTAGATTTTGTCCGTCTTGTAAGTGCAGATGGGTTTCCCATCTTCTTTCCTGTCTTCCTGTTTTCATTTTTAATTGCCCTGATTACTGTATTGTAGCCAACATCAGCAATTTCATCTTCTCGCTTGAAGTTCTTGTGTTGAGCATACAATGCATGAATTTCCTTCGTTTCTCATCAGAAATCATCTTCTTCACATTCCAAAAAATCAATGGACAAATATTCATGCACTTTACTGTAAAAAATATCAGTTATTTACCTGTTACCCCAAACTTTTGACCAGTTCAGTTTGCATACTTTGCATGTAACTTAAAAACAAATTAAAAGATCAATTTTTCAATTGTCAATTTTGATATATTTAATAGTAACTTAAAAGGTGCCATAACAATAAAATCTCTAAATAATTGTTTTCTTAGAAAACACACCTACCCCAAACTTTTGTCCACCAGTGGTAATAGTCAGAATGGCCTATGCTTTACGCTACATTACCTGCTACATGATAAAAAACGTGAGGCATTTAATGAAACATATGCCTTCACGTAGGCAATCTATATACAAAGAATTTACAAATCCCATATGAAAAGAAAGTGGGAATTTTGAAATGTGCCATTCTTGCAGCCCATAAGCGATATCTTCATTAAATTTTGTCAATTTAATTAAATGATTTAATTAAAATATTCAAAGAGTGCCCTGATGTTTTTTTAATACTATTCACAAAACATATTAATAAAGAAAAAATATTTTCTAAATTTCAGTGCGTATTTCATTAAAAACATACAAACGTCTTAATTTAAACTGAATTTTATTTAACTTACAAGTTTGTTTAAAACAATGCTCCCTTACAGACACAAAATCAACAATGCCAAGCATGATCAATCGTGAAGGTGACTGTTCATTTGCGGTCGGCACCAGTTGGACATTTTAGGCACAGCCAAAGAGATTATAACATGTGAAATTACACAAAAGTAACAATCTTCACGTTTAATTTTCCTTCAGTACCATTAATTCATTTCTGCATTTATGATTTTTCAAGACTATTTCTTTTCACTATCAAATGACATTTTTACTCCTAATTGAAAAAAAATATATGTAATGGTAGATTTAAAAAGTAATGTTAAAACCTGATACAACAACGCAAACGTTCGCAAGCACAACGAAGCAATTTTAACAATGTACTTAATACGTGATCTTCAACAAAGCAACTACTTAAAAGAACGTCAGCTCTCAGTGGAAACAGACGTCAACCAAATTAGGCTCAAACTTTGGTAAATTTTCCTTTTATATTTTAATCGAAAACTATTTGTATTTCTTGTTATAAAGCTTATGAATTTAATACATTATATATCCCAATATAGCAATATTAATTTAATTATATCCTTGTGTAAATTCGCGATAGATAAATGAGATTTTAAACCTAAGTAAATACAAAAAAGAAACCATGCCCTTATTTATATTAAATTTGAGTGCAGACAGTACCACACATACTAAGTGAGCAGTGTATTATTTCTTCATGTCTTTTTTGCTGTAACCAGTAAAATAGAGAACTAGAAGGCAGCGTCCTTAGTTTTGAAAATGTAATTTCACTTCTATGCCTTTTCATTAAACAATGGTCGCTTAGGCTTTCCGGTCTTCTCGGAACTTTTATTTCAGTTTTTCTCGCCGTAGTCGATACAATTAACTCTTATTTTTTTTTAAGGTATTCCACAGCTTAAGATGGCCTACTCAGATCCCAACACAGATCCTGGCCAAAAATATCGACCTTTCACATTTGGCACATCCTATAAAATACCGCCAGAAGTCGGGGGTTCTGGATTAATGAAGAAACAACTAACTGAATCCATATCAGAGTTCTGCAGTGGAAGACAATCGAATAAAAGAAAACCTCCAAAAAACCCATTACACCGTCCGTTTTCTGACCATAGCATAGATCTCTACTACTGGAAAGAAAGGAGCAGAAGAGCTGAAAGGAAAAGTCGAGATCCGCAAAAGAAAGGTAAACAGTTATTAAATACTTTACAACAAAAATTAATCTGGCTATTTATGGCAATACTCCTATCAAATACAATTCTTTAATAATATTTTAATGCATATTAAAATCGTTTTTCTTTCTACAGGGTGTTTATAAAATTCGTTGGACAAACTCCTATATAGGTTCTACACATAAGATAGTAATATCTAATAAACATGTATCCAGATTTGAGGTTTTGAATAGGATCTCTTCCCCTACCAACATTATATCTTCTAACAATAAAGTTCCAGTTTCTCTCAGACGGTCTAAACTTGTAAATGTTTGGTAATTTGGGACATGTCTGTTAGGAAACCTCAGCATTTGTTAAACCAGCCATTGCTTCAAATACACTACCCTATGAAAAGTCATGGGACAACCCTGATTTGTATGAAAATGGGATATTCCTTTGCAATTTCACTGTTGGCATTCTTCCCAACACTACATAACAGAGTATGCTATTGTGAGATGATGCTTGCGTGAGTGCTGTAAGAATGTCTCAAAGAAAAGAGCTTTCAGACTTCCAAAGAGGTACAATTGTTGGGTGCCATCTCGCAGGCAAAACTGTTAGAGAGACGTCAACCCTCCTAAACATCCCGAAATCGACCGTTTACAATGTCATCCAGGCATGGAAAGAGAAGGCACCACAAGTTTTCCGCCTAAGACTGGAAGACCCAAGATCATGTCGACCAGAGAGAAAAGGGCTCTTCGTAAAGTGATCACTGCAAACCGTCACACATCGCTTGATGGACTGACAAAATCGTTCATAGAGTCGACGGAAACAACTGTGAGCACCCTGATTGTTCGCAGGGAACTGCATGCAATGGGTTTTTATGGCAGAGCGGCAGCTCACAAAACTAACATCAGCACAAGCAACGTAGCGAGGAGATTGCAATGGTGCAAAGAGCGACGACATTGAGCTCTGGATCAATGGCGAATGGTTGAATAGAGTGGTGAGTCCCGCTACACCATCTGGCAATCGGATGGACGGGTTTGGGTATGGCGAACATTATCTGCCAAGCTGTGTTGTGCTCACGGAGGGTCGGTGATGGTGTGGGGGGTGCTTATCGTGGTATGGGTTGGGTGCAATCGTTTCTGTGGACGGACATCTAAATGCAGAGCGTTACCAATTCATTCTGGACATCACAGCACTCCCATCTCTCTGGCAGCACTTTGGCAATGGCCCTTTTCTGTTTCGGCACGATAACGCACCTTGCCATAAAGCAAGGGCTGTAGGCACATGGTTTGATGAAAAGGGGCTTCGAGAACTTGACCGGCTTGCACACAGCCCCGATCTGAACCCATCAATCTGTGGGACGAGTTGATTAGTTGGGAACAACATGACCACCCGCTTTACAGTCCGGACCTCGCGTCCAGTGGCTACCACCTGTTCCAGGATGTAAAAGAGATCATCGGCAGCCTGCATTTCAGAGACGATGAGCAAATGAAAACTGCGTGATGTTCTTCACCGACAGCAGCTTGTATGAAGTGATCATGCGAAAGCATATTGAACGCTATGTGGAAAAATAGTTAAAGGTACATAGAATCTGGTAAAGAAAAAATTTTGAAAAAATATATAGTAGTTTTGTTTTTATTCCAAAACAGACCTTACTTCATGAATAAACCTCATATATTTGAAGTTTGTCCAACGAATTTTTAAGCACCCTGTATATCTTTCCGTAACTGGTTTGCTGCGATTCAACAACGGCAGAATTATGTTTACGAATCGGCGAATTTCCTGAATGTCATTCTTGATGCCTTGCAGTACATAGCGGGAAAGATATCACACAGAATTCCGACCGGTTTCGCCTTTAATTCCCGGCTATGTATTTCCTTGATAAAACAAGGAATAAAAGGCGAAACCGGTCGGAATTCTGTGTGGATTCCTTCCCGCTATGTACTGCAAGGCCTCCATCAAATTCATCAATATTATGTTTAATAATTGAACAATCCTAAACAATGCTAGACTATCATAAACTGGTATCCGAGATTAACTTGATAAAGAAAAAATTAAGAAGCAATGAACTTGGAATGGAACGTCACTAGGTAATATTAATCATACATATCCAACAAGAAAGCATGCAAATAGCATAGCATATGAAAATGCATGTTTTCTAGTCTCCAGACAAACACCGTTCAACATTGAGCACTTCAGTGAGTATAACTGCATTTTGTTTTGAATGTGAAACAGCAATGCCTTCACACAAACTTTTGGTCGAATCATGGTGGGGGTCATTCGGAAGAATGGAAACGGGCCAATCTCAAGCTGAGTTTGTAGGCTCCATTTTTCTAGGTAATCTGCAACCTCAGAAGACAATCCCAGGATTTGGGATGATAAGATCAGGGCAAGGACATCCGAGAGAAATCTGTATACAGGGTGTTCTCGAATAAATGGAAGAAAAAATGGAAGAGGAAATGTTGCTTAAATTTGATCCCCCTATCAGCCCCCCCCCCCAAGTTTGTACACGTTATTCGAGAACACCCTGTATAAAAAGGTCGATGGTTCGCACCTCGTCCTTGTTCAAAAAAAGTGAATATCATACGCAATTAGCATCAGACCTGCTCAATGGCTCTGTGTTCTGTTCATTGGCGAGGACTAGTTGTGACAGCTCAAGTGCTCTCATAAGTAGTCCTACTCCCTATTAACCGTTTCTGTACACAATCTTTGGTCAGAAATTACACCAATGTGAGAGTTTTGAAAGCAAAGAGTAAGGCCATTAATTACACAGGCCAACAATGAAAAATCATCTTGAACAAATTTGCCTTATTCATGTAGTGTTTAGTCCACTGAATCCGAATCTGCTTTTAGATTTTTTTTATCACGTCACGTTTCCAAGTTATGCACATAGAGACATGTGCAATGTTAAAGTAATGGGTGTGAAGAGAAGTGGCTGTAATGTATAAGTATCCATATATTTGGGCCACAAGGAAATATATCAGACCCCAGACTATGAATAATTTAAGTGTTTCATTGAAAAACAAGAAATCTGTAGGTGATGATAGAAAAAAACTGATGTCAGATACGGATTCACGCATGCAAAAGCATAAGAATAAGATCTTAACGTTAATGATGAATTTAAAAAGTTATTTTTTGTTGGATTGTGTTATTAACATTATAATGTTGCAGAACTTTGGTCATATTTTTCATAAATGTTTAACACTAACAAAGCGTGATATTTGAGATTTAAAACTTTAAAATAATTTAGTAGCAATCCACCAATTGTATGAGCTTAAATTGCAATGCAACTTAGCCTCATGAAATTTCATGTTTTTCTGCAAGCATTTGGTCCCATATCCCCATTTGATGACTATAACCCTTAACGGATTCACTGTCATCAAATGCAGATAAGGGGACCAGAACCTTCAATTCATTGTTTAAATAAATTTTGACTGTTAAATATTTTAAAAATTCTTATATTCCGTTAAATTAATTTTACTACTGTCCGCACGCCATGAGAAGACCGCTGAGTTGCTTAATGTGCTCGTATGGTGTCGCTGCAGTTGCAAATGAATCTATTCAGTGTTGGTGGACGAACAGCCAAATTTGAGTCGATCCATGTTTCATCGATGAAACAATATGACGAATTTCTTCTCTCATTTTTTTCATATGTCTCAGGTATCTACGTCTCCATGCAAACGTTTTCATTTGTTTGGAAACACGGCCAGAACTCATTTTTGCGCTGCTTGATTTTAGCGCTTTTCCTCCCTTTGTAACTATAGACTGATCTGCAACTACAGCGACACTTTACTGTTGTCTTCTAGGATAATATTAATCTTACTATGGATAATTTTTTCGTTATAGGTTGCAAATTATATTCTATGCATCACTTTAAAGAAGCACAATCAAAAAGTGAAAGAAATATATCCGAGCCACAAGAAATATCTGGCAAGACCGCCAAGGAAGAAGATGCAACTGGTGAGACTACCAAGGCAGAAGATGCATCTCGCGAGACTATCAAGGCAGGAGATGCATCAGATGAGACTTCTATGGCAGAAGATGCATTCGGCGAGACTGCCATGGCAGAAGATTCAATTGGCGAGACTGCCATGGCAGAAGATGCAGTCGGTGAGACTACCATGGCAGAAGATGCAATCGGCGATATAACTATGGCAGAAAATGCAATCGGCGAGACTATCAAGGCAGAAAATGCAATCGGCGAGACTATCAAGGCAGAAAATGCAATCGGCGAGACTATCAAGGCAAAAGATGCAATCGGCGAGACTATCAAGGCAGAAGATGCAATCGGCGAGACTATCAAGGCAGAAGATGCAATCGGCGAGATTATCAAGGCAGAAGATGCAATCGGCGAGACTATCAAGGCAGAAGATTCATCTGGCAAGACTATCAAGGTAGAAGATTCACTTGGCGAGAGTATCAAGGCAGAAGATGCATCTGGCAAGATTACCAAGGCAGAAGATGCATCTGGCAAGATTACCAAGGCAGAAGATGCAGTAGGCGAGACTGACAAGACAGAAGGTGCATCTGCAATGACTACCAACGCAGATGAAATACCTCGTGGGGAAACTGGCCTACAAAACATATGCGCTGAAACTAAACAGCCACAAGAAATGCCTCGTGAGACAGCCAATCCGCATTTAGTATCTGACTATATAACTGGGCCACAGAAATTACCTGGTGAGCCAAATAAGAAAGAATAGACGCTTTCATGTAGTTCGCAATGCATATGCATCCAGTAAATAGATCAAGTTATTTTTAAGAAATAAATATGATCATAAAACCTGATTTTAAAGTTAAGTAATTAAAAATGTTCAATGACCATAAAATAAGGTCTCGTTGTCATTAATTGTAGTTTGTTGCAAGTTAATGTATTCAGTTTTTATTCAGAAGTTACTAAAAATGACTTTTAGTTTGAAAACTTTTAATTTTTATGAATTAGATTAGGATTGCTTGTATTAGTATTAAGTTGTCATTTATGATATACTGTTTCTTTGTTTGAGAAATTTATCTGACTTTCTGCCAATGAAATGTTCATTTTTCTTGTTTTGCATGTTTACACCGTATGAATTTAGAATGATTTTACTTAATGATTTTTTTGCCTAAATGGAATTTGCGAATTATAAAAATTTGATAATTCATAATTTTTCAATGACTATTAAAATCAATTCAGTTTTCAAAAGTTTTAATAGCGTTTTAATTCATTTTAAAGCAATGCACAAAATCGTCCTCAGTTTTGGTTAAGAAGGAAAATTACGATTAGTTTTCCATAAAATTATTTTTTACTTAACTCGCAACTTTTCTTTATTTCGTTTAAATTTTGCGATCAGTTTTTCACTCACTTCTGCTGTTCAAATTTGTTATGCTCATTCATTTCTGATGACAATACAATCCAGTATAAAAATGTTCAAAATTTGAATTCTTAAACAGGATTAAATCCTGCTTTTCATAGGAAAGCCATTTGTTTTTATTATTAACTCGCTCTTGGATCTTGAGATGGTACGGAACCTTTCAGTCGAATGTTGAAGCACTTCCACTTTTCCATTCGCTCTTAATTTTTGCATACAGGCTTGTTCTGATGGCAACACATTTTGACAATTTTTTTCTTTCCAATTTCGGGTTTTTTCCCAATAAAAAAAAATTATACAGGGTGATTCAGATAGGCAGGTCAAGAATGAAATACCATGTATAGTTTTTCCTATAAACATGGGTCCGAAAATGCATCCTTATAGAGATAATGCAACTTGTACGAGGTAGGAATGACATTTCAGTAGGTGTTCAAAATGCCAACCCCGAGCCTTGATGCAGTTGTTTAGTCTGCGGACGAGATTCTCGCGAACTCTGGTAAAGATGTCCGGAGAATCACTGACTTCTCCACACGCTGTAACAACTTTAGCTACAAGGTCAACGGGACTTTAGACTGGTATGGCATACACCAACTGGTTGATGTGGCCCCATTAAAAAAGAAGTCCAGAGGTGTCAAGTCAAGAGACCAGGGTGGCCATGGCACAGGGCCTTCTCTCCCAATTTACATGTTTAGATCCTAATTTACATGGACCCTACCATTTTTATCTGGGTAATGCACATTTATTCCTACCGCGTTCAAGTTGCATTATCTCTGTAAGGATGCATTTCCGGACCCATGTTTATAGGAAAAATATTGTTCCTCGCTATAAACTGTACATGGTATTTCATTCTTGACCTACCTTTCTGAATCACTCTGTATAGATTCATTTTTCCTGCATGTCTATGGAGTTTTGTTTGCTTGGAGCAATTTGTGACGTCAGAATTTGTTTTGCCAATAAGATTGTTTCTTCTAAGTGATAAAACTTTAAGTTTCATTTTGAGAATAAGGGTGGTAAAAAACGCTTCATTTTTCTCTCTTTACTTATTTCATTTAAAGCAACCTCTTCAGATTTAATTTACATCCCGGGTAGGGGAGTGGGTCACCTATTCAGTTTTCTTCATTTTCACTTATTTGTAGCAAAAGCATGGGTTAAAAATTGATTGCAAATCCAAGACAAAAAAAAAACCAATAAAAATAAACTTTCTAAGCATAAAATTAATTTAAAACGTGCACAAAAAATTAAAAATTAAAAGGCAAAAGTGTGGTGGCGCGCGTTTAATACTAAATTTTAAATTGAAAATACTATGCGCCACAAAACATTTAAATGAGAGGAACCAAATTTTATTTTACTTTTACGGCACTTTTTAAAATAAAAGTATATGCTTAAAACTTTGTTTTTTAATATTTTTATATTATATTGCTCACAGAAAATTTGTTGCTCGATTTAAATTATTGCTAATAATACTGCTAAACTGCACACCGATTCATATTACAATTATTACCAACAATACTTCTCATTCTTCATCAAATCAGGTTACTACAACAGTCACGACATTTTCCCATATATATGAATTATACTTCAGTCAGTTGTGCTTTGCTTTTATTTTAGGTCATACATAATTAATTCTGTACAAGAACCATCACCATTAAAAGGTTCTAAACCAAATCTTTCAGGAAGGGATTAAATACAGGGTGTAGCAAAAATGTACGGCAAATTTCAGGAAACATTTCTCACACGTAGAAGAAGAAAATATGTTATATGGACGTGGGGCCGGAAACGCTTTATTTCCATATTAGAACTCATTTTCTACAACTCTTCATTAATTACATGACTCATGGGAAACACACAGGTTAGAATGTACCAGCATACCACATGAAACTCTTTCTTACATGAAATGTTCAAAATGCCCCCCGTTAGCATGGATACATGCATCGATCCGCCGTCGCATTGAATCCCGGATGCGCAGATGTATCTCTGGAGATTGTTTCGCAGCCTTCCACAATACGGGCACATAGACACTCTGCATCTTGTACCGGGTTTCCATACCCACGAGGTTTCAAAATCCACCAGAAATAAAAGTCTAGTGGGTTTAGGTCCGGAGACCATGGAGCCAAAGAATTGGTCCACTTCCACCTATCCATCTGTCACCTATCCATATGAAAATGAGTTCTAATATGGAAACAATGTGAGACTTTACAATACAATGAAGGGAGAACAGAGTTTCTGACTAGTTTCGCCATTTATTCCCGGCTTTATCAAGGATATCAATATTAAGATCAGTTTTGTGTGCATACGATGCAGTTCGCAGCGGTGATCGTCTCTCCCTGCTGCAGGAAGCTGTAATGCACTACCCGACGGATGTTCTCCGTAAGTTCATGTAGGACCCATTTGTCCTGCTTTTTCCCCTTGCCGATGGTCCTAAGGTGTCTACTGACAGTCGATGCTGATACAGCATGATCCCCCGCAAGGTCCGAACAGTTTTTGACGGGTCCTCTTCCACAGATCGCTTCAGATCAGCGTCATTCAACACCTTGGGCGGTCTGCCGCGTGGCTCATTTCCCAGGTCCGTCACTCCCGCTCGGAATTTTCGGAACCAACGTTGGACAGTACGTTCGTTTATGGTGCCTACACCGAATACCTTATTGATGTTTCGAGAGGCGTTGAATGCAGTGTGGTTCAACCTGAACTCGTAATGCATTATCAGACGTAATTCGTATGAAGTCATGACTATCTTCGCTTGGGTTCAAACGCTATTAAATATCATCGCAGACATGCAAATTTCAGGCAGCTGGTCGCTGATAGGTATATCTCTGGGAATGTACCACTTTGTTATGGGTACTTGCTACTAAACGTGGAACCCGTGATGAAGCGCGGAACCCACCTCGAAATCCGACATTTGATATGCAACGACCTGATATAATTTCGTGTAACTACTTGTAAATGAAAATAGTTTTACTATGAAAAATATTAAATATAAGAATTTGATGATGTCTCATAAAAAAGCATATTTTAGTTTAATTTACACTTCAATTATTACAATCATACTTCTAATTGATTTGAAAACATCAAACAAATTTTTAAAAGCAAGTAGGTCCTCCTTTTCCCTTCAAAACTGCTCGAATTCTGAGAGGCATCGATTCAATTAATCTTTCACACTCTTCCTGAGTAATCTTTCTCCAAACGTCTTTCAGGCATGATTTCAGTCAATCTTTGGTTTCTTACGTAACCTTTTCTTCGTTATACCCCAGACATTTTCATTGAGATAGATGTTTAGGCCACCGGTTGGCCACTATAAAACAGTAATAGAGTTTTTCGAAATCACAGCTTATAAACCAAATCGTGCTGAAATATGAAATGTTCATCCGCGTATAATTCTTCTGCTGAAGTGATGATACAATTTTCTGAAATTTCTTCATACACTTGAGAATTATGTTCTGTTGATAAAGGCTAGCTTTCTGGGACTAGCTTTCTATAGAAGAGGCATTTCATGTTAAACAGATGGCTTTAAATAAGATCCTGAAATGACTCATCTTCTGTCCGACATAAACTCGTGGCCCTTATCACCAAATGACAGAACAAATTTGAACTCGTCACTTAAGAGGACCTTACTTCATTGATTCCTGGTCCAAAATGAGAATACCCGGCAACATTGCATTCTGCGCTTTCGTTGAGAGTGCGTTAGTAATGGTTTCCTTTTTGGAATTCTGCACGTGTATAGCATACTTTACAATCGACATAATGCTGTGCTATAAGAAACGGAGGCTCTACTTCTTCCGTACTTGTACCAAGGCTCCGGATGAGGTGAAGAAATTCTTTTTCATAATGTTCGTAACGGTCCGTCAGTGCGTGGTGTCGATTTTCGTTTTCTTCCGTTCGCTTTTAACTGCATCTTGTTCGTTATATTTTTTTCAACGTTCTGGTCACTACACATTGACTGCAAGTCCAACATTTGGCGAATTCAATCTGCTTCTTCCCATCTTGATAATATTTTACTATCATTTTTTTTTTCAACAGAAAGGCCAGTTTTCCTCATTTTTACTAAAAAGTGATAAAAATACAACAGTCACTTCCCTATCTGTGTAATGGGGCAAGTCCTGAAATATCTCCAAAATTTGTATAAAGAAAAATTAAACTGCAATATGCTATTTTTTGAAACATCAGCAAATTTTAATTTAATCATTCTCAAATGAATACTTTCCTCATTTACGAGAAATTGCGTGAATTGTAGCTGAATCATTGCTTTCTTGATTCACATGTACGCTAAGGAATTATACGAGTCAATTATAGTTGTGAGTATTTGTAGCTATGACAAATATGCTATTTTATGAAGAGTAGTTGTACGTGAATTGTTGAAGTTTAAGAGTAACACTCTGATTCTGTAATAACAGACACGGACTTAGTTTCAAATGATAGCAAATGTATTGTTGTACGAGTGATTGAACTGATTATTTAAGGTATTCGTATACAGCAAACAAGCACTCGTGGAGAACTACGTTAGAAGCTGTTTCAGATGAGCTTCAGTACTGGCATTCAGTTCATCTCACTCCTTAGTCTTCGATTACTTTTAGGTAATAGCTGGCACATGAAAGCCATTTATTAAGCATTGGGGCGGATCTAGGGAGACGGACTAGTAATTACCCTCATTATAAATACCGTTGAATTCAATAATTACACAAAGTTGTTTTTCTTGGAGGGGTAATCGAATAAATGCTTTGCTGTATTTCTTGAATCTTAGAGGAGGGCAATTCTTCGCCCGCTTCCTTCTCTTGGATGTTCTCCTGATTAAGCATCGATTATCGTTAATAAGGAACCCATTATTTTGTGAGATAAGATAGAGGCGTAATCTGAAATATATTAAAAATCAATTTTTATAAATGACATTAATGGTCCAAACGAGAGTTATCGGTCAGATGACAAAGAGAAAAAAAAAAGTTTTTATTTTTTTATCCTATCATCACACGTTCTTTTAACATTACGGTGAAGTAGGTTTTCGCCAGCTCTTTAGCAAAGTTCGCGTGACGTTTAGACCCTTAGAATTTAAGTTTTAAACATTTTGGATAAGGAACTTTAAATTTATCATCATGCAAAGGGTCAGGCTAGGTACTTATTATCTTACATTTACCGAACACCCTGCATAGTTTGGTTTTGATTGGTCTACTGGGGTGAGAGTTACGGGGATAGGAGTTAGTGGGGACCATTTGGTCTGTAGATATTTAAAGGAGTGAAACTCGGTATGCGGATTCTTTTAGGCAAGATCTACGAGGCCGTTTTGAAAAGTTTTGCCTCCTAGGCGACAGCTTCAGCAGTTCTCGAGATACTGACCTGAGCTATGTATCTGCTGAAAGCTTGGAATCTTCCTAAGAACCTTTAAACATGCCTAAAAAAGATAGGTGTTCCTTTTGACCCTAAGTATATGGTTCAATAGGGACACTTTTGGACATTTTAAAAAAGTGCCATGGGCATAAAAATATATATTTTTTAAAAATAGTTACTTGTTATAGACACTATCTATTTAAACAAACAGAATTGGTTTATCTTGAAAATTGAAGATATTCGGAATTTTGGAGAGTGTTGGATAATTTTGACCCATTCAATACATGTTTTGAGATCGGTTTGATTCATATGTGAAAAAGTGAAGGTTTAACCGAACGTCACATTTCTGTTAGACAAAGTCTTTTTTAGTATAAACTGGTTTATAAGATGTTTTCTACTTTACTATTTAGTCGGAAAAACTCTTTATTAAGTAGAGGAAGAATGAAGCTACTTATTGTTTTCATAATGTCCGTCTGTCCGTCCGTCCGTCCGTCCCCTTCATAATTTCTGCATTTTTTGAGGTAGAAGGTTGAAATTCAGAATATAGCTTGCTATGGGCATGTGCACCTTCACTATTTAATTTGGTTTTGATTGGCCCATTGGGGTCGGAGTTTTGGGGGCGGAAATTAGAGGGGACCAAAAGGTCTACGCGTATTTATGCATATAAAGGAATGAAATTTGGAATGCGGATTCCTCTGTAAAGATCAATAGGGTCGGAGTTGTGGGGGTAGTAATCACTTGGTCTTAAGAAATTTATGGCAACATATAGGGTGTGATATATCATTCGATCAAAAATGATGAGAAAAGAAAGAAGATAGGGTTCTTTTATATTTTCTAAATACAAGGTTCGAGAAAATCAATTTTTGATTAAAAAAAAATGGGGGGGGGGTTAAAAAGTGCAGACGAAGGAATAAAGAAAAATAGATGAACTCAGGGCTTCCGCTACTTTCCTATACCTTCCTCGGGAGGCTTAATTTCTTGTTTGTTCATATAAACTAATTTTTTTAAATGGAGTTTTGGATATTTTCGTTCATATTTTCGTTCTTTAAAAAATCACCCTTTCTGTTACTTAGAATATGGATAGTCCTTCAGAAAGAATAAACCATTAAAGAATGAGATAGCCAAGTAGCGAAAGGCCAAAGTTTATGTTAGGAAAGTTTTCAATAGCAATTTGAACGTAATTTTTCACCTATTAGAATTTTAAGAAAAGTAAAATATGTTTGATAGCTAATACGTTTGATTTTTAAGTTAATCGTTTGATAGCTAGATTCTAAGAAGAGTAGAATACAAACTGCAACCTTTACTATTTGTTTACACCGACTTTCAATTATGTTCGTCGTCCGTAACTAAAGAACCACTGACGTAATTAACATCAAGTTTTGTCAATCGATCTGCCTCAAAAGAGATCTCTACAATTGGAATTTTTTTTTACGAAAAAGTTGCTGCTTATTCAAGAAAATGCAGAAAAATATTGCTTTCAAATGTTTGAACTTTGAACGCCTGTCTATAAACTGCCGAAAAAGAAGAATAAAAACTAACGATAACAAAAAAAAACCTCGCCTTGGGTAATTTCATTCTTGTTTCTAAAAATCCAACAGTTTTTGTTTTTTGTGCAGTCGCTTCAGAAAAACATTCGCATCACGAAAGGTCCTCGTTTTTTGATTTTGGAAAGACCCTAGATCAACACCCAGCAGCCTGGTCGTAAACAAGAGTTATAGATTGAAAGATGCTCCACCCTAGTGCAGTTTCTGAGGGCGGTTTAAAGGAAATCGGAAAACAAAACTTTTTTTACTGTCGCTACATAATTATGGAACCCTACAATGAGACTAAGGCAAACAGAAGAAGTTTTATTTTTGATTGTAGTAAGACATCTGTTGCAAAAAAAAGAGTAGAAATAATAAAAAAGTTAGCTTTTTTGGCTGTTCTGGTTACCGCTGGGAAGAAAGAGAATTTTTTTTTACCAAAACAGTGGGTACGAGTATATTATAGAGCGCATTGTCGTCCGCATTATTATTTTCATTCCCGAAAATAATTTTATTCATGTAGGAATGAAACATGCTAAGCCGATTTGGAGACAGGAAACCAGTCGAAAATAAATTATTTCTGTCAGTTTAGAGAATATTAGATATGAGGAGGTCTTCGTTTCTCGCAATCATTTAGAAGTCAAGGGCTAATACTTTCATAACATAAAATGCTATATATTATTATCCATTATAAAGGCATGAAAAATAAGAACTTCATAAAAATTCTGAAGCAGATCAAAGAAATTTCACATATGGTGTGATCAATAAATGACAGTACGTGGATTGTTTCTCAGGAATGACGTAATGTAAGATACTATCGCGAAAACAAAGTAATATAGTGAACCCCGGAATGGCTTCTTCATCTGATCTAAAATAGCAATCAATCATTCAATCAATAATGAAAGAATGAAAATAAAAACGTCAAAGATAACGTTACGTTTACAATTTTACGAAAATTTCGAGAGATACGAATCCAGTACTTCTTAGCCTATATATGCGTCAGTTAGGTTATTTCAACAATAGTGGTGATAGTTGTATATTATACTCAATTGAATGCTCAAGCAGGAAATTCGATGTTTAAAATAAATTTTTTAATCAAATAATTTTTAATTTTGAATTCGAGGTTTAAATATGATGTCAGTTATGAACATTTCAAAAAAAAATGTTATTGAAAATATTTCACGCCGGGTCCTCTGCTAGTTTTAAATAAAATAAAGTAATAAAAAAAAATAAAAATTGCTAAAATAAAAATTAAACAATGTGAAACAATTGAAGCTGGACATTCAAATTTGACACGCCTATCCTACGTTGTACAGCTTATAACCGTGGCATCCCATTGTCAACTTTCGGAAATCCTATGACGGTTAATTTTTACTATAATTCCTCGTATGCTGGCAGAACAGATGTCTAAATATGCTTAAAGTTGTCCTTGTATCAGTAAGTGGAGTTATTTTTTAAATTGTGTAAGTTATTTAAAATATGTAAAATACAATATCGATTGAAGTCCATTTAAAAATCGCAACGTTTACTTCAAATTAGCCCTAAACATATGAGATCTGAATCTTAATATCACGTGCACAATGGATGTGTTTTAGGGAGACCCGTGAATAAAACACATGGGGGCGAATGCAAGAAAAATCCGTTGATACCGTATTTGTTTGAAAACGAATATAACACCTCAATACAAAAATTTAGTAATATTCTTATAACGGAAATGGAGAAATCTCCTCTAAAACCCAAACAAACAAAGATAGGAGATTAACACTTTTCCCGTAACATTTTTTAGAAGTAATTTTAAGGCTACTACTTTGGAGTAATGCTCTCACTCGATATTACCACTATTCGCGGAATTCAAAACTGATGCATTAACACTGCTTTCGGCCTTCCCAGCTTCTCAAGAGTTATTTTTTTCATTACTTCGTTAATCATGCTGTTATCTATCATCGAAATCTATTGGTTCCATCTAATGATCTTTTGGCTTTTAAGTTTTGTCGTAATATTCAGGGGCGGATTTACGTATAAGCTAAGTAAGCTACAGCTCAGAGCCTCACAATTTGTAGGCCTCTTTTGTAGGGCCTCACAATCTTAGTTTAACATGGCAGAGGCTTCACATAGCTTAGGGTCTCATTAAGTCTAAATCCGCCTCACTGAAGCACTAAAGAATATGCCTACAGATTGTGAGGCCCTAAGCTGTAGCTTATTTAGCTTATACGTAAATCCGCCCCTGGTAATATTTACCCTCCACTGATTTCTTAATGAATTGCCATTTCCATAATTAGTAATTATTAATTACGCAACTCACAGGGCACATGACTCCTTAAGTATTTCAGCAATTTCAGAAGATTAAGTTTGCACCATTTTAGTGTTAAAGCTTGGCAAATTCTTCCGTTAATACAGGGTGGTTATAATTAGAGTGACACCATTTAGACCCTTCTAGCGGCCGTTCTGGTAATCAGATTTTGACGAAACTTGAGATATATGTTATACAGACCATGGGGAAGAGAACTTTGCAATAAAAAATTAGTTCACATTTTGACCGCTACGTCAAAATATGGCGCTGGTCATGTAAGAAACTATCTGAAAATTTTTACTCAATCAGAGACGTTATGCAAATGAGATGTAAAATTAGAAAAGCTTTAAAATGACAGTGAAATTAAATGTAAAGTCATTCTTCACGATGGCATTAGCTAAAAAGAATCGAGGTTTATTGGTGAAGTTGTTTTACCAGAACTGCAATAATGCTTCTGCTGCACTAAGAGAATATCGACGTTTGAAAAACTTGCAAAATGAATCTATGTCCATTAATAGTGTAAAAAAGATGATTAAGAAATTTGAAGAAATTGGTGAGTTGGGTTTGCTGCCAGGGAGAGGCCGGAAACGAATTGCAAATGAGACGTTGCTGCTGCTGTAGTTACCAATATTCTTCAGCAAGTGCTCGAGCCGTATCACGTGATTTGTCTATTCCGTGGTCTACGGTACAAAAAGTTTTGCGTTTCATTTTAAAGTGGTATCCATACAAGATCCAGGTGGTTCAAAAGTTGCTTCATGAAGATCCGGATAAACGCACTGATTTTGCTTGCCAGTTTCTGGCTAGAATAGCCGTCGATAATGCATGGCCATGGAACATTTTGTGATCAGATGAAGCGCATTTCACACTAGACGGAACAGTGAATGCTCAAAACTGTCGCATCTGGGGTACTGAAAAGCCGATGGTTGTGCATGAAAAGCTTTTGCACTCTGATTACGTGGATTCACTTCACATTTCATTCCTGGCCCCTTTTTCTTTGAAGAGAACACTCCTCAAGGCACTAAAAGATGTTCAATCACTGGTGCTCGTTACTGCGAACTTCTGCAGCAGAAAGTCATTCCTGCTTTACAAGAAAGACAATGTTTAGACATTCCTGTCTTTATGCAAGATGGTGCAACACTCCACAGTGCACGACAAGTGAAGGAACTGCTTCATGCTCATTTTGGAGATGATCGGGTGATTTCGAGAACTTTTCCAACTGCATGGCCTCCTCGTACACCGGACTTAAACCCTTGTGAATTCTGGTTGTGGGGATATTTGAAAGATAATGTCTATGGAGGAAGAATACGGACTGTCCGTGAATTGAAAGCAAGCATAACATACCATATCACTGCAATTCCTCAGGAAACCCTTCGCTCTACTGTGGAACATGCAATAATGCGCTTTGAACATGTCATTGACACAAATGGAATGCACATTGAACAAATCCACTGATTTTATAAATTTCTCTGCTTCTGACTTGTTTTTGTTATTATTCATGCGCCATATTTTGGCGTAGCGGTCAAAATGTGAACTAATTTTTTTTATTGCAAAATTATCTTTCCCATGGTCTGTATAACATATATCTCAAGTTTCGTCAAAATCTGATTACCAGAACGGCCGCTAAAAGGGTCACTTTAATTATAACCACCCTGCATAAACATCAAAATCTCTTTTCACGCGGTAAAAAGATGAAAGCATCACTTCAAGTAATTCTCTATTTTCTGACTAAACTCACTCAGCAAATTTAAAAAGAAAATCTCTTTTTTCTTGTAAATATATAATTAATTACAATATTCTATTATGATATTCATTTCTGGTAGAAACTTTTATTTCTTTAATAAAAACATTCAACTCCGTTCCGTCGACTTCAACTTTGCTTTCACTGATAAGGAGTATCATGCATTGTCGACACTGATGCGTAATACCGACGTCTTATAATTACAATATACAGTATGGTTAATGCAAAGTCAGGATAATGCAAACCGTGTATTTTGAATTAATCTGTTTGCAGTTTTGTTAATAAGGATACGGAGGGTTGATTCAGATAAAATGAGACGACTTTGCAGTTCTGTTACGATGGTGTAATACCATGGCGCCACCATCGGTTGTATTCGATGTGAGAGCCACGTTGTTGGACTATCGCCCGGCACCATAATTTCCACTGAAGTAGGCTGAGTTTGAGGGACTCCATGGGAAGTTCGTTTCACACCTGCTGACACACTTTCCATAGGCCATCAACGGTTCTTGGTCGGAGACTTCCGAGCCGTCGTTTCAGGAGACCAAAACCACAGAAATCCATCGGTGATGCGTCAGGAGATTTTACAGGCACATGAGAGAAGGGAATAACTCGTATGCCCGTCTCCTGTTCCATCTTCCTGTAGTAAGCCACAGATGACTTGGCAGTGTGGCTTGATGCCTTGTCCATGTGGATCCAAAATTTTGATTGCTCACCAGCGTACAGACGTGGGATATCCTGCCGATATATGTGGTCCGTTAAATTACTCTGGAAGTAAGCTGCACTAATTTTACAGTTTCCAGGAACTCGACGAATCGTGAGCAGTCCACGTGAGCAATATCCGGCAACCACCATGAAGCCCTTTGAAAACTTTTCCTTGCACCTTCGGACAAAATCGGACCTGCCTTGCCCCCTCTTTCGCGATAGTAAATTTTCTGGGTTTGTTGGTGTCATCGAGGTACACCCAAGCTTCATCCAAGGAGACAACCCACTTCCATCGGTCACCTGCAAGATGGTTTTCATACAGTTTTCTGGCGTTGGTGAATCGTTCCTGCACGTGCCTGGCCGACAGTCTGTGACCGCGCGCTTTATGACGTCGCTCCAGCCCAAGATTGTCATGAATTATTCTGGAGACTGTTGCCTGTGAAATACCTTTCGTTTGGGCTAGACTTCTCTGTGTGGAGAAGATTTTCTTTCAGCACTTCAGACCGGATTTCTCGCACCTCCTGAGCTGGGCGTGTTGGCTGGGGCTTGTTTCTGATCTGCTTCTCTGCTCGTCCACGTTCATTAGATGGTCGCAATTTGTTCTCTTTGATTATTCGACCCACAGTAACTTTGGATACCACAATACCATTTCGTTTGCATAATTCCACAGTGCACGAAAGACTGAAGTTAGCGTCGGAAAGGCCAAACATATACCCTTCCCAAAAAGCTGTGATTTCGGAAGCAGTGTTCGAGCACGAAATGTCCCAAATAACAGCAACAAGTGTATACAAAGCTAATCCCCATGAATAGTGGACGAGTCATGCAAATCACATTCCGTGAAGGTCATACGCGGCGGTTAAAGTCGTCTCATTTTATCTGAATCAACCCTCCGTATTCTGGTAAAAAATAGAAGCAACAAGAGTTAGATTTACAGAAGGCCCTGATATTCCATCTCGCGCAGTCATTTCTCTGATTAGTGATTATAAAGTTTCTACACATTTACTGCAAAAACTTTGCAGAATAAACGATTGTCTGGTAACAAATTCACACTTTGTTAGGACACACAGTCAGTAACTTTCTAAATGACTGCTTTGCATATCTAGACAACATCCCTAACACACTTCTTTCAACAACTGCGGCTCTAATGCGCTGTAGATCTTTACCTGGTTAATCTTTAACTTAATCAACTCCCAGACAAAAAATATAAAGGAATCAAGTCTATGAACGGGGAGCCCAAAGTCTTGGGGAGTCATCTCCAATGTGTCTACCGGAAAAAGCGTGATTCAGATACTGGCGACAGTTGTGATGCCGTTTCAATATCTGCATCAAATCTCAACTGTGGCTTCAGAAATTATTCTAACATTTCAAGGTATGTGTTTCCAGATACTGTTTGTTATGTGAACAAGATGAATCCGTAGATCCTTGTCCTCATTACCCCCAATCATTCATTAACCTGAAACAAAATTCACTTAAACTTTGCTTTTTGGACTAAAATGTGCATTTGATAATGAAAACTATAAATTAGTGACGTTCATCTTCCAGTTTAGAAGAATCTCGATTGTTATGGCAAAGGAAAGAGTATGACACTCACTGCTTATTCCGAATTTTACTAATACCGTTTTTGATTTAATAATTTGCTATTAGATTATGACAATAAAGTATCCTTCTAGGTATCAATAATCAATTAGCATGGTAAAAAATTCAACTTGAATTCAAAATTAATAAAACAAATAGCCGCGCCCCCCCCGCAATCGAGATAGGCGCCATTGAAAGTCACCCATCCTTCATTGTTGCTCGGACTCCGCTGGTCAGGTGACTTTTGAGGCCTCGGCAAGATAAACTATGACGTCACAAATTGCGCCACGCAAGCAAAACTCCATAGATATGAAGGAAATATGAATTTATTTAAACATTTTTTGTGGAGATAAAAACCCGAAATTGGAATGAATACTCCCCGAGCGTCCCCTACATGGCCGATGTATCTAATCGATGTATCTATTACAGGGGCCGAGTCTATAAAGAGAATAGGCAGACAGAACTTGAATTTTAGTCATAGTGGATTAAATTGAAATTCTCCTTTATAAATTATAATAGAAAATTAGATAAAACTTACTTACTTTTCAAACCCGCTTATCCGTTAGGGTCGCGGGGGCAGCAGCCCTATGGAGGATCTCCAGCGATCGCGATCTTCCGCCATCAGGCGCATGTCCTCCCTGGTAATATCCAAACGACTCGAACCCAGATTCTCCATGTAGTCTAGCCACCTGGTTCTAGGCCGACCCCTTGGTCTCTTACCCACCGGCTTGGAAAATAACAACTGCCTAGGAAGACTAGATTGCGGCATCCGTATCACGTGGCCATACCAGCGCAACTGAGATCTCTCAATGCGGAGAAGTAGCGGCTCAACACCTAAAGATTCCCTTATTGTGCTGCTGTACACTCTATCTAGTAGGGTAACACCTGCCACACCTCTCAGGAATCTCATTTCGGCCGCTTGTACCCGCGATCGCACTCTTTCGGTCATTACCCAAGCCTCATGACCATAGGTGAGAATGGGGACAAAGATAGATTTGAAGACGGAGACTTTGGCTTTGTTACCCAGCTCGCGTTTCGTTACCACGGATCGCCACAGTTCACATCTGACACAGCCTGCTGCACCAATCCGAGCATCCAATTCTTTCTCCTGCCGTCCATCACTCGTGAATGCAATCCCGAGATACTTGAATTTCTCCACCTGTCTCAATGAGGCTGCCCTAACATGGAGAGCGCACTGAGCAGGCTGTCTTGAAAGGAGCAGAACCTCGGTTTTAGCCACACTGATCTTCATCCCAGCTTCTTTACATTTGGCTGCAAACCGGTCTAGTGCATGCTGAAGGTTCGTGCGAGAAGACCCAAGCAGGACAAGGTCGTCAGCAAAGAGCAACCTCTCTTGTTTTTATTTCCTTTGCTTTAGACAGAGAGCAATAATGGGGAGAGGCGACACTCATAGACTACAAACCGTCGGTCAGTTTTGCACTGCAGCGCACCAAACGTCGGGTGCGTAAAGGACTAGATGCGTGTGCTTATTTGACGTAACCTAACCTAACCTAACCTGTAGATAAAATAAATTAAAATATAAAGTTCACCAATTATAGTCTGATGCTGTATGGGATATGGTTCAGTTTTTGGAAGAGATCATTTTTTGTTGAAAAAATATTTGTAGATGTGAAGGAGTTGAAGAAAGTAGAACTTTGAAAAAAGTATCTCGAAGAGAGGAATTAACAGTCTTCACAAAACTTCAAAATTCTACACTTCTTCAACATTCTTCATCAGCTGAAGTTTCCTGGTTCGAATCCAGGCTGTGGAATTTTCTTTCCCAATTTCATCAATAATGTGTATTTTAAGTTATTTTAATTTATTTTATTTTATAAAGGAGAATTCCCACTTAATCTATTAATATAACCTCATATTCCTCTTTTTTACTTCAACATTAATAAAGAAAAATTCAATTCTTTAACAATGCACCTGACACAAAATCAAACGTTGTGGCAGGAGAAAGAAAATAGTTTATAATGAATTAAGAAATTTAATATTTTATAATACAAAATAAGTAACGTAACAATCACGTAATTACTCGTATGTAAGTCGCAAGATAGTGGAATTGCATACTTTATTATTCCAGATGAAAAGAAAATGAAAACAATTTCAAAAACAAATATTTTTGCAAATCCTGATTGGTTTAACTAAAATTTCAACTTCAACGAAAAGAAATTCTCAAAACAGCTGTCATGAGCAAATTTAACCCATTTTTTGTTGTTGTCGTTTTAATTGTTCTTTGAGATGTAGTATTCAAGCAGGTGTTTTATAGCTATGAGCAACATTATTATTTAGACTTAACATAAATAAAGCAGCCCTCTGCTTCCTCCTGAATCCGCGGCATCCAGTAATCTCCTTTGTACAGAAGAACTTACCGTCTTTATCTGTCGAGGTCACTCTTCACCTCCAATCTTCCGTCTTCATTCGCAAAATAGTCATTAACATAAATGTAATGCCCGCAATTTGCTAGCTGAATGTGACGCTTTGGATAACTTTACGAGAAGAGAGTTTGAGAGTAGTTATGCAAAAAACAGTAAGCTAATTTTAAGTGCGCTCTTTAATAACAGTAATGGCTGGATTTAGAGCGTAAGCATGAGTTTCCGCATCTCAAAATTTTTCTTTCTCAAAAATCGCTAGCACCAAGCTTTAACAGCACTTCATGGCGTCATTATGGCGTCATCAAGCGTTATTCCATTTCACTGAATCAACTGGTCCAGGAGAGAAAAAAACCGTTCCCAGTGATGACGCAATTAAGCGAAATACGTCAAACTTCGCGTGGTGTTTAGACCCTTAAAAATTTGGTTTTCGACATTTTGCATGAAAAACTTTTTATTTACTTTGATGTGAAGAATCATGCTAGCTACTTATTATCCCTCATTTTATGAACACTCAGTATATTCCAACAGAAGATTGTTGCCATATAAAAACTTATCTTAATTCTGTTTGACAAGTTGTAGATTACTTGGGAACTAATCATATACGTAAACATACTTTTTTGCCAACATACAAAATACACTGAATGATCACTTGATTCTGGACACCCCCTAACAGTGTTTTGTTCCATGCTTTTTACAGAAACCCGCCAAAGAATTAGAAACTTCTGTTTAATATACAGGCTGTCCAAAAAGTCTGGTAACATGGCAGATATCTCAAAGCTGCCAGGTAAGTGAGATCTGATGAGTGTGGTTTATAGGTAATAAGGAGTGGGGAATTCATTGCCGCACTCAAATTTGACTTTTGACCCCCAAATTTAAGGTCATCCATTTGCTAACTCGAAAACTATTAAAGATATAGAAAAATTTCCAATTGCTACCCTGTACAGCAACACCACATTAGTCTAAAAACAATTTTAATTACACCCTTCCCCTTGAAAGATTTTGAGAAAATGGGCGAGAAAGAGTAACTCAAGGAAAGAAAATTCCCAACGATGTGCTTCGCTGCATTTCAAATGCGTTAGAAACCTCAGCCAAGCTGGCCAGTCCGACTGACCTTGAGTGAGTCTTGCTCGCCAGCCCACCTGACCTTGACTCATTTTGAAAGCATTTTTGCGAAGAAAATTACTTAAGGCCAGAAAAAAAAATTCTGGTGAGTATGGCGGATGTGACAAAGTTTCATATCCTAACTCCTCCAATTTTTGTTTTATAGGAGAATAGGACATTTCCTATTTACAAGTGAAGGGTTCTTTTTTGCGAAGTTTCTAGTGAAAAGCATCAAGTGGCTGGCTGTACACCAGAACTGTAATGCTTTGATCAGATATAAAGATTTCGCGCTGGATCAATCCAGTCATTGAGTACCAAATTGCTAGTATAACATTGGGATGGAGGTCAAGTTTGGACTTTTTGTTTGGAGGAGAATCATTGTCTGTATATTGCCTTGAACGCTGGGAATTATCATATAGGAACCACTTTTCGTCACACGCCACAATTCGACGTAGTAAAGGGTTAGTTTTACTTCACAAAATGAGTGAGGAACAAATAGACAAACGTTGTGCTTTGCTCTCTTTAATCAACTCAGGGTAAAGTATTCGGCCAGGGTCCGTTGTGGATGACAGACATTACCGAATCAGATGCCAACCTAATTCTCGTCGAAATAGCTTCCATTACAATAGATACTGCTATTGCTTTTAACAGTTTTTGGAAGTCGATCTATGGAATGGACTTCAGCTGTCGAATTTCTTTGAATGCTATCGGTATCATCGAATCGGCGCCCCTTCAAGTTTTTCTTGAATAAAAAAAGTTACATGGAGCCTGATGGATAAGGAGGAAGTTTCATTATTTAAAACAAATGTTGGGAGAAAATTAATTTCTTTCTAATAGTTTACTCCGTAATCTAATAGTTTCATGTTTGGCCAGAAACTCCTAGATGAGATGCCAGGAATGAGCAGTTGCATTGTCGTGGTGGAGAATCTAATCACGTTTGCGAAACAAAACAGGTCGTTTCTTTCGAACTGCTTCTTGCAACCGCTTCATAAGCGATAGATAGTATGCCAACCATTTCGACGTTTCGAGACGAGGATTGTTTATGAATAAACAAGATTTATACAAAAAGCAGGAACAATTTCTTTCTAACTGTTTTTGATTACTGTACATAACTCATCTCAGTTGCTTGGAGCCTTTGCCCTGATTCTCTTTTGAAGTTCCCACCAAACGTTTTCAATGGGATTAAGATCGGGGCTGTTTGCTGGTCACTTCATAGCCTCAATTTCTTTTGATTTCAGAAGTACACGAACAGCTTCAGAACGATAACATGATGCGTTGTCATCTCGAAACACAATACGGTCGTTCAAAACTGTTCTTCCAATATTGGAAGCAAAAAAGTTTCGAAGATCTCATTATAGATTTCAGAGTTCAAAGTTGTTTTTAAAATGGTAAGTTTACCCACACTTTGAGCAGATATGCAATTCCACACTATCAATGATTGAGGGAACTTAGATGTTTTAATAAGGCAGTCTTCATGCAGTTCTTCCTCCTCCAAACAGATGATCTAGTATCGCCTACCACACAGATTATTGACCCATCGCTAAACATTACTGAGCACCAGTGCTCAGTAATTATTCCTGGACCACTGAAACCGTTGTTAGTCAGCATGGGCTTCTACTTTGTTTTACGAAAGGAAAAATCGTTTTCTTTTGGCGATTTCAAACATCACGATCGGAAACGTTGATTCAATGCTTTTCCACTCTTTATGCGATGTGCGTTTTCATAGTTTCTGGCATATGGACACAAACTTTCTGTCGTCTCTAGTTGTCATTTTTCTCTATCTTCCCCTACCTTTCACATTTTTTACTTGTCTAGAAGTTTTGTATTTTTTCCAAATTTTCGATACTGTTCCTTAGGAACATCCGCAAATTCTGCAACAGATGATTTCGATTTCCCGTCTATAAGCGACTTGATGATGGAGAGTTTAACGGATTCACCAACAAATGATTTCACCTTTTAACATAAAAGCTGATGTTTAAGGTTATTCCAAAATTTTTTCCACACAAGCAAGGTGTTCTATATTTTTTCCAACCACCTGTAAACTCATACTTGCAAAAGAAACTGAGTAAGTCCTTCTAAAATAATCTCTTAAATTGGAATTACTTAACTTTGCACTAGTTACTCTTAAAATATGAAACACGGGGATCATCAAAAAGCATTCCATAATTTTAGCCATTATCCTAAACGGGCTGAAGTTTTTTAAAAAATTATTAATATATTTCTTAATCTTGTTACTTTTTAGGTTAGAATGTAGTCTAGGTTAATGCACTAGAATCGATCTAAAAACTAATAATTTTATTGAAAACCATCTGAAGAATTTTTTCACAAGCTTAACCCATTGGAAAGATCAATCATTTCGAACTTCATCCCCTCCCCCTCCCGTCCCTATCATTGAAGTAGCATCACTGACCTTTATCAGGGTGGGATGGGTTTCGTTGGATGCGTTGGCTGCTCGTGCCCAGCCACTAATTAGACATTGCGCAGGCGTCGTTCTCTCCCTCTTTCTCCCTTCCCTCCTTTTCTTTCTTGACTCCCATTAAGAGTCGAGGCGACTAATATACGACAACGACGGACACAAGAGAACCATTAACCGGTGACAAGAATTGCCCGGCATTAGGACATCATAAATTCCCCTCCTCCCTCCGTCTCTCTCTCTCTCTTTCTCTCTCTCTCCTTATAAATGTCTTGTCGTCGTCGACGTCCCCACTAGTCCTCTAATTGAAATTCCTTTAATGTGTTTTCTTTTTAATAAAAAGAAATTATATTGAAAAACGAAAAACCTGCACTTAAACTTTTCAAATTGAACTGTTAGAATATTGTATTCAGCCGTTAAAATTGCGCTCAAATAAACAAATTCGAAAATAAAATCAAAATATTTACACAACACCTGCAGAGTTGTTTTTAAGGAAACAATAACAATATATTAATTAACAGTCTAGTTTTACCTGTACATTATAAAAAAGGATTCGACAAGGTTTATTTTACTTTTCTTTAACAGAAGGTAACTGTTTTCTATGACATTAAAGGGAAGAAAAAGAAAAAAAAAAGAGGGGGAGGGGGAATCATCTCGGTTTCATAAAATTTTGATAGTTCAGTGGATCGCCAAACAAGATCATTTCAAACCTGTTGCAGAGGCAGAAAAGAGGGCGAGGTAGTCACTCGCATCTATACATCAGTTTGACAAAGCAGCTTTATAATAGCAAAATGCAGGGTGAAGCAGACCAGTGACATCGTTAACGCAGAAATTCCCGGCAACTTTACGGCATATGTGAAATTTAACTGCGGCTGAGAGGGAAGCTTTTCAACAATCTTTCTGCCAGCGAGAGAAACGTTTATCTGTCAGTGAAATAATCTTTCAAAACGTATTCTTTGTCCTATAATCCGCTATCAAATTCTTTCTCCATCTCCTCGGCTATATCGAAGCTAGGCGAAAAAGACAAGACTCAAGTATTAAACCAAAACCAAATATGTATAAAGATTGGTATTTTTGGGTCTGTGTTATTCAATATAAATATGAAGCAAGGATACTTCCGTTAATTGACTAGGACAGATTATATCGCGCAGGTATATATCATACCTTGTTCAAGCACATCCTTTGTGTATCGAGGTTCTTCAGCAGATCAACTTCTTATCTAAATTCCTAAGCATGCTAATTTAGATGTTACTAATTAGATACCGTCTTGAAAAATTATCTTCAAAACCCAAGCCACTATTAACACATTAATAACGAGATCTAAACTGCTTTAAACAGTTCGCAGGTACTCTATAATTAACATCCTGAAAATGACTAGATCCTGCTGATTCATTAAATACGAGATAATAAATATGGCTTGACAAAACTAGGAGATAATAAAGGGTGGTTTCGGTATCTGTCAGATATTTATAACAAAAAAAAACCGCTGACGTCAACATAAACAGCCAAGGCATGCAAATTGAAATTTAGCAATAAACAATGAAAAATATGTAAGATGTCTGAATTTTTGAAGGAACCATGTAAACGCTTAGTGGAAGCATTCCAAGCTAATAACTTCAAAACGATTTGTTGCGTGGTCTCAGCAATTGAAACTGACGGCTCTAGTCAGTTCTTGTTTATCCATCATGGTTCGTTCTGTCTTTGCAAAATCGCATTTAATTAGCAAAGGTTTTTAATTGCACGATATTCATTATCATAGCAGAACGGAATGAAACTGTTGTAATTTAGAAAGGAAATATCTAAAGATATTGATAAGGCAACGTAGTCAAATTTAACGCCAAGTTTCCTTGTAGTCTTCTCTTACACGGTTACTGTGAAGATGGAATATCAACACTTACTTATTACAACACATTCGTTTTCAATAGAGGGAATTAAATAGACCATAAAGTTAGTGTATGAGTGTTTTTAAAATAAAATTAGCACTTTTCTCTTATTCCCAAGCTTTATAGAATAAAGGACAAAATTTCGTAGTTATGCTAGCGTTCTTTTATTGGAAAAAAGAGATAGAAGGTGAGAGGGAAGTTTTAAGCGTTTAAACGACTCGTTTTTTTTCCCCCTCTCGCTCGATGATGTCGGGCAGAAAGAGATTGCCCTGAAGAGCTCCCGGCTCCGTGAAAATAGAGAAAGAGAAGTCCGAGGTTGGGGTGGGGTGGTAGGTTGGAGGGGGGGTATTAGAGGCAGACCTGTCGGGCGTCAATCACGAGGGGTGGTGGGGCTGATGCCGCCTCGAGCATTTGCTAGTGGCTTGTCAAATCATTTGACCTCTGTCACTCAAGTTTGCGCAGCAGGAATCCCTTTCAAGATTCTCACCATCATAGGTGACTCGCTTTTTCTCTTAACCTCTTTCGTTCTCTTTTCTCTTCTCTTCCACCACGAAATATGCATTTACTTCTTTTTAGCAGTTCTGCGTTTGTGGCTTTTTTTTATTTAATGTTAAGAACTTGACTAAATTGAATAATGGTGTTCGGATAAGTCTTGTTTCTTAGCACACGCTTTATATTATATGAAATGAGCAGACAATAAGGCAAGTTATTACTCAGCTAAATCTATTGTCACCAGTTAATTTTGTTTACTCAAAAAATCAGTATGTGAAAAACGATCGATGTAGTGGCCTTTTTAACCTTAATTCTCGCCTTAAACATTGCTGACAATGATACTGAAGATATCAGCCGAAATCTTAAAATTATCTTAAATAATATAAAAAGTGTTGCTTTTAAATTAAAACCAGCTTAATCGGAAAAGGCGACATTGTTTAAGCATCCCTAGAGGAAAATTATTTGTAAAAATAAAAAAAAAAATAAAAAAATAGCGCCAATTGGCTTTCTAAAAAAAAAATTCAGTTTCTAATATCGATTCTTTCTTTTCTGAAGTTACAAATGTTAGCGTGACAGTTCTTGACGCATGGTGTCTCCCTAGGAATTATAGCACAGATAATTTGCAAGATTATCTCAATTGCATCTTTGAAAATAACAAGAGTTTTTTTTTTGTTCCGTTATTAATAATTCTTAATACAACAGTATTATCAACAGGGTTGGATCTGAAAGAAACCGCTTTACCAAGACCTTTGATATCTAGAATTGTAGTAGAGAAGTCATCATACATGCATAATTCTTTTCTTTCATTTCGACTACGGGATCTTAGCAATCTTATTTTTAAAGGACGAAAATCTTTTCTAAGTGGTCTTCTCAACAGAAATATGAATAGCTAATAAAATCTTAATTTGCTTGCGGGCTTCTATTAATAAATTGTAAATATACAAAGATATCTTTTTCAATTTTTTTTAATAATCGCACTACTTAAAAATATCGTTCAGACACATAGCAATTGGCCAAGTTAGACCAAGACAAACGATAAGATAACGTCCTGATCTAAGTTATCAAATGAAAAACAGAAAGACAATGAAGTCAGACGGACTGTTGATGAGATTACTGTCTATATTTCTCAAATATTAGCCGCTATTAACACAGCTTCAGCTTTCGCCTCCTTTTGCACACGTGACAATGCGCTATACACTGAGCTGCCACGTTATTAGGTACACCAGTCTAGGAATGTTGGCTCATGCAGACATGAGGCTTTCACGCACTCACCGAGAATTCGACGGATAAGTAGGCAAGGAGCGAACTGTCGTTTCCAGCACATTCCAAAGATGTTCAATAGGATTAAGATCTGAGGACTGAGTCGGCCACTCCATTAAAGAGAACTCACTGTCATGTTCCTGGAAACAATCCATAATAATTCTGGCGCTGTATGCTGATGCATTTTCCTGCTGGGAGGAGCATGAAGGAGTAAACTTGATATTAGAGGGACCAATTCAAGCCAAGAAACATTCCCCACACAATTACTCCGCCTCCACCAATTTACAAAGTCCGCACCAGATATATGGGATCCATAGCTTCATGTTGTTTTCGCTATATTCTAAGCCTACCATCAACATGATGCAATAAAAACCCAGATTCGTCTGACCAGACAACCTTATTCCAATCCTCACTTGTTCAATTCTTGTGCTGCTATGCCCACAGGACGCTCGCTGTCTTGTTCTTCTCTGACAGCATCGGTACACGAGATGGTCTTCGGCTTTCTTAACCCATTCGAGCCGAGGTGCGACTAATTGTCTTTTCTGATATTGTTTTCTGGCTACCCGAGTTGTAATGAGCAGTAATTTGTGCGATTGTTGCCGTTCTGTTTTCGGGCACAAGTCTTGATATTCTTCTCTGGCCTCTTTCATCAAAAAGCGTTTTTCGTTGTTTTTGTTCTTTGTCCCACTTTCGACACCCCCTTGTAAAGCTTACGTGAAAGTTCAGGAAAGTTGCACTTTCTGAAATGTTCATTTATACCACGCAGAAAGTCATCAGATCACTGCTTTCCCCATTTTTGCTATGGTTTCAACACCTAACTAACCGTAGAAAAGTTGCTTCAGGATCATGTAAATAAATATACCGTGATTTGTGATCATGTGACATGCAAATCAGGAAATCACTCAATTTATACCTTTTGTGAGGTGTACCTAATAAAGTGGTAGCTCAGTGTACTATCCTCCCCAATAATTCGCAAGATTTGCACATCTTCCGTCCTCGTACTCCTGCGCGTTGGAGGATTTCTATATCGATGTTTTTACAATAAAGATACATTACGATTCAAATGACATGTTCGAAGAGACAAATAATAAAATTCAATATCTTCAAATCCGGCTGAACTTTCAATCTCATCGCCTCTCATTTATTCTATTTTTAATTTTCCCTCAATTTCAAAACGTAAAAAAATATTTTTTTTGTATAAACAAATGAGGAGTGACTCTGCAAAACAAGTTAAATCCAATTTTAAAAAAATTTGCAACAACTAGTGCTGACGTTTGACGTCATAGATTCCTACATGTTGGACACTGTTTGGTGCAAATCGAGTGAAAATTTTTCTTAGTATGAGCGGGGCAAAGTTAGCATGACGGTGCAAAATAAGTTAATTCCACAAATCGTTCGGTGCAAATCGTGCTAATTTTTCTAGCCAATCACAAACTGCGAGCGAAGGCTTTCTACGCCATTCTTCATGAGAAGAAGACTGTTCCAGATGTAAAGCTTATTGCCTCTGATCTACAGCAGGTCCAAGTCCTTCCGAAGCTGCCAATTCAAGAGGCATTCTATTTACGTCAGCTTGGCCTCTACAACTTTAGGTTGTGCGACGTGTCCCCCGACCACTCCTTCTCCTACACTTGGACGAGAACCAGTCCGAGCGAGGCAGCAAAACGAAGTAGCCAGGGCTGTATTCCATTATCTCAGTGAAGTTCTCCCCCATGATCCGGAATTCGACTCAATCAGACACATCGTTCCTGCAAGTGATGGTTGCGCCGGCCAAAACAAAAACAATATTATTTTAGCCATGCTACAGAGTTGGCTGTACGGAGCGCCCAAAAACATACAGAGTATGATGATGGTGTTTCCCGTCTGAGGGCATAATTTCTTGCCGTATGACAGGCTTTTCGGGCGCATTCGTCAAGATCTCAAACCAAAGTACACGATCTTAACATTTGCAGAGTACCGCCAGGTTTTCAGTGACCATTGTAGTAAAGTGTTTGCGTTTCCTAGAGACTGGAAGGTCTGTGGACTGGAAGGCCCGGTATGCATATCAATACAACAACCTTCCATCCATCCAAACACCGAAACTAGTCAGCTTACCGCGTGGACACTGGAAAGGAATGTAAGTTGATAAAACGACGAGTCAAGCACAACGGGGCCACACTACCTGCAACAGAGCCAAGCAGGCACGTATCGGCTGTCAAAAACGACATAACACAACTTCTGCTCAAAGCGTTTGTATCGGAATGGCGGGCTACCGATGATCTCCAGATGTACAAAGAGCTGACCGAATCCATGGAAGTACGTCTTGATGATGATATGTTGTCCTATGAATGCAACTGCACCGAGCCAGAACCTGATGCTAACCACGTATAAGTAGAATACACGGAATTTTGAAAGGTGTTCTTTAATAATCTATTCCATTATAGACACTTTTACGTTCTGTATAAACAAAATGAAGCACTGTTCACTGCAAAAAAAGTTATATTTATTTTTTATATGAAGCAAAATAAGTTAAATCCGGTGTTCCGTGCAAAACAAGTTAGATCAAGAATAAAACAGCACTGTACTTATCCTTCCTCCACAGCATGAAGTTAATAAACGCACTGATACCTACGTAAACTAAACCTTTCCGACTGGGATAAGTGTTGTGATTGGTGGTCGATTCGTTGTCGGTAGAAACGTTTTTCACTTTTTGCGCAAAATGACAAAAAATGGATTTCACTTGTTTTGCACAGTCACTCTTCAAATAGAATCCCTATATTCTTAAACTTCAAATATAAACCAAATTTTAATTCAAACAAAATTAAAACCAAAATTAGTTACCTCTATCCAAGGAGATTCCAAACGATGGTGACAAACATCAGTAGGTACTTCCTAGTAGGACAAGGAATAAAAATCGTCTTCATGTGCCCAGAAATGTAGCCAACTCGGATCGTACTGTTCGTCAGTATCTGAACAAAGGCGGATGAATCGGTCCTAGCGTAAGGCTTGTCCGATCAACACACTCAGTCGCCTTAATTTCTACTTGTGACATATCTGAAAACTGTCGTGTACGCTGAGCCGATTCTTGCTTTGAGAACTACAGAACACCGTCTTTACCACCTATTACGCTGTGCGGGTACATTCGAAAAGGCGCGTCAGTGCATGATTGAGGTCCATGGAGTCATTTCGAGCATCTTCTGTGGCTTGGTCAACGATTCATATGACATAGTATTTTTCACTGTAATATACAGTATATCATGTAATTAATCCTGTGATGTGGGCTCACTGTGCATTTTCATGTGTATAGGACCACTTTTGTTTCTTCTCCTGAAAAGAATCGCCTCTCGAAGTTTGCCCCCAACGATTAGAACCCTTCTCCATAATTATTATAAAATGCTTTGAAAACGCATTTAGCTACAATAAATTTTGTTTTGGGGCCAGCAGAATTTTCAACTAACGAAAATAATAGCTTTAATAATTAGTAGATAATGAATTTTACCATCCGAATCTGTATCTCCACATTAGGAGAAACCATAATTTCATTTTACTAACACGTACACTACCCTATCAAAAGTCATGGGACACCCCTGATTTGCATGAAAATGAGACATTCCTTTGCAAGTTCACTGTTAGCATTCTTCCCAGCACTACACAACAGAGAGTATGCTATTATGAGATAATGCTTGCGTGAATGCTGTAAGAATGTCTCAAAGAAAAGAGTTTTCAGACTTCCAAAGAGGCATAATTGTTGGGTGCCATCTCGCAGGCAAAACTGTTAGAGCGACGACATTGGACTCTGGATCAATGGCGAATGGTTGAATGGAGTGATGAGTCCCGCTACACCATCTGGCAATCGGATGGGCGGGTTGGCAATCGTATGGCGAACGCTCGGCGAACGTTATCTGTCAAGCTGTGTTGCGCCCACGGTGAAGTTCGTCAGAGGGTTGGTGATTGTGTGGGGTTGCTTTTCATGGTATGGGTTTGGTGCAATCGTTTCTGTGGACGGACATCTAAACGCAGAGCTTTACCAAGACATTCTGGACAACGCAGAACTCCCATCTCTCAGACAGCACTTTGGCAATAAAGCAAGGGCTGTAGGCACATGGTTTTACGAAAAGGGGGTTCGAGAATTTGAGTGGCCTGCCCAGAGCCCCGATCTGAACCCCATCGAACATCTGTTGGACGTGTTGGAACGTCGACTGCGCGCTTGCGCGGAACGCCCGAAATCCGTGACCGACCGGTCCAAGACACTTATGGCAGAATGGCGAAAATTACCTATCGAAACGTATCAAAAACTTGTGGACAGTATGCCCCAGAGAGTTGAAGCTGTGACAGCAGCAAAAGATGGACCAACAAGATACTAAAATATGTATGTTTTTGAGTGTTTCTATTAAAGTGATGGTGTCCCATGATTTTTGATAGGGTAGTGTATATGTGAATCCAAAATTATATACGACAGAAAAGCCTGTATAAGAGTTATAATACTAAATTTCTACAGAATCAACGGATAATGTAACTTACCTTTGGTTTCTACGATTATAAAACGTGCTCGGAGTGATTACCATAAGCGTCCAAATACTTCTAATTACAGCGAACTGCTGCAAACTGCCATAGTGCCACTATTCTACTGGTCTTTTATGATACACCACCTCCTTTAAGATCCTCTGTAACTAAAAGTCCACGGATATTAAATCAGGAAAAATTACATCCATTAAATTGTATATACATGTTTATTTGCTTGCTCATAAACATCATAAGAAGAAACGAATTTCGCGACCGCATTGGCTACAGCAACATCCAACTACACTAAATACGTATGCCAATTTTAAGGAAGGCAAAAGGTTTATTATTTTTATCATTTTATTATATAGTTGTCCATTTTATAATACTGATAGAAGCTTTAAAGTGTTTGGTCTATTTATTGCTAAAGGGGAATTGATATATAGACATTACGCGTTTATTCAGTAAACTACACTTTAGAACATTGTATCAGTAAATCGGTGGCTTTTTCAGACTGTATATAAGCATAATGCACAGTTTAGGTTTCAGTCAGTTCTTTAAATATGAATTTAAGACTGGAGAAACTAGTCTAATGGAACAAACCATTTTTGAAGGAGGACTACTTTTTCTCATTATTTGGTTTTCATTATGCGTAAAAGTGGAGATTGTAAAAATTATAATTCTTTACTTTATATAATTTAGTCTATAGGAGAAATTTTATAAAGAATTCTAGAGGCTTGAGAAATACCTAGACATTTTGCATCAACAATAATTGCGGTAAGCTCCCGGGACCATTTCATTTCATATCCGAGGGAAGATCAGATAATCTATACTTTAAATTATTTTTCAGGAAAATAAACTGTATGGATTCTATTATTGGTTATTTCTCTAAACATTATTGTATGCATCATTTCTCGTTTAATAATGCAGAAATAATATTTATAAAATTAAAAGGAACTGACATTTTTTTTAACTCGCTAGAAATTTTAATTTTTAATTTGTACTCACTCTGTGTATTAACATTTAGAGGACCTTCATACGAAGCCTGTGAGAAAAGTATCCGACCTAATTTTTTTTGCGAACACCTGATGGATTTGGATCGCGCGCGCTTGCATGAGCCGACCTTGAACCTTTGTGCGTATGCGTGAATTTTTTCCCGCCTCTTAATAGCGTCAGTTGTTGGCAATCAGCATTAGAGGGAGGTAGTGTGTTGTGCTCTCGTTTTTTGATTTGAAGGAAAATGACGGAACGACTGGAGCAGCGTTACTGCATCAAATTTTGCCAGAAACTGAGCGACAGCCAGGTAGAAACCATCAGTCGTCACAGTGGAAGCATTCCTCGTCACCACGACCAAAGAAGGCCCGCACAAGTGCGCAGCAATGTGAAAGTGATGCTGACTGCTTTCTTTGACTCTCGCGGTGTGGTACACCACGAGTACGCACCACAGGGTCAAACAATCACCAAAGAGTACTACAGGGATGTCCTCCGTCGCCTACGTAATGCAGTGCGGCGCAAGAGACCGCAGTTGTGGTCAACAGGCAATTGGCGCCTCAAAAACCAAACTTGATTCAGACTTTTTTGGCGAAAAACCAGACTCCCGTGGTACAACAGGCTCCTTACTCTCCTGACCTGGCCCCCTGCGACTTTTGGCTGTTCCCCAAACTCAAGAGGTCATTGAAAGGAACGCGATTTTAGACAAGAGAGGACATTATGGCTGCAACGACAGCCGAGTTAAACTCCATTCCGAAAGACGCTTTCCAGGAATGCTTCCAACAATGGCGGCACCGCTGGAAGCAGTGTGTGGAGTCCCAAGGAGACTACTTTGAGGGTGATTAGGTTTCCAATGCTCCTGGTGTGTAATTTTTTTTTTCCCGGCCGAAGGTCGGATACTTTTCTCACAGGCCTCGTACACATGAAGGTTCTCTCTTTCGACAGGTCCAGACTTAAAACATCTTTCTCCATCCATCCTGTGCAAGATTCTTCAAGTTGATGTATGAATCACCTGACTTCAAACACTCCAACAGTTTGATTCTTCTTCATCTTCTTTCTCTGGAAAGTTTCCCTTTAACTATACCTTCAAGCGGTGACCAGAGGGCTAGGGCGTAGGCTTTCTAGTTCTCGAGTCCACCTGGACGTGGGTTCGAATCCCGCCGTGGGCAGGTATGTTTGTGTTTGTCCTGGATTGGGTACAGATATAACTTGTGTAAAAGGCGCAAAATGAACTTAGTAGTCGACGCCAAAAATTCTAATAAACCAACCAATAAACCAATCAAGCGTGACCAGCTTTGACTTCGTAACTGTACCTAACTCCACTACCTCGTAAGATGTGGCCGATCCAGTTGCTTTGTCTCTTCCTGTTTCCCCACAACAATTGTCTGTACTCTCCTATGCTTCCCAAAACATTTACATTTTTAAATTTTTGTCCACTTTGTCCGTGTCATTCTCTTTCCATGTCTACATTTCAAATGCTTCCAGTTTCTTTTCGTCAGTCTTCCTAAGTGTCCACGTTTCTGAACCATACAATGCTCTACACTCCATACAAAATACTTCATCAGTCTTTTTCGGAGCTGCAAATTTAAACAACCACACAACAGTCTCCGATGCCTCAGAGGACCATATTGTGAATATATTTTGCCAATAAACTGGGGGTCGCAAATGAATCCTTGGTACATAAAAAATTGTCAAACATCATTCATACAACGACTTTCTAAGACTTCTTCATAATATTGTCTCTCTCGTTAATGTATTGAAATACCTCGATAACTGGGGATCGGATCAAAAAACGTTTGGAATGAAATCTGTTTGTCTCGAAGGGAGCTATTTAATGTTACCAAAATCGACCCCACCCCATTTCTGGAGTTGAGTGGGGGGGGGGGGGGACAAAGAAAACTTAAATGGGAACCCCTATTTTTTATTGCAGATTTCGATCCTCCAGAAAAAATGCATTTATTTGACCTACGATTGATTTCATTTTTTTCATAACTAGCTTGTAATTAACAAAAATCGAAGAGGGGTAATGGAACCATCTCGAGAAATACACGTCGGATCAAAAAATAAAAAGATACGACTTCAATATTTTTAAAAAAGCTATCCAACGACAACAAAATGACCTTTCTCTCCTCCCGGAGGGGAGTGGGCAGGGGTCTAAGTTGAAATCTTAAATCGGAACCCCCAATTTTATGTTGACTAATCTGATTCAACGTTAAGAAACAATTTTGTTAAAAACATTTTCGTTTACTCCGTGTTTGCTAAGTTGGTTTGTAGATTTGGTTGATTCAAAATTGGTTGTACTTTTTTAAATACAAGGGCCGTTCGAAAAGTTCTCCGCCTAACAATGAAATCACAAGATTTTGTATATTTTTTGATTTTTTTAATGTAGTCACCTTGAAATTCAATACATTTGGACCAAGACTTTCCAACTTTTTAATACTTTCAGTAATAATGCGATTTCTTTAACTCGGCAAAGTAAGCGGCTTGTCTCAGCTTTGACTTCATTTGAAGTGAGTCCGTAGCTGACGATTGGTTTGGTTTGTTTGATATTAACGTCCTTTACAACTGGTATGGTCATTTCAGGACGGCGTTATAGGGGACGCAAGGGTTCTTTAACGTGCAGTCGGCAAACGACTACACGGACCAACCGCTTTACTTCCTTCCGAAGGAAGTGCGTGATCTCAGATTTTTCCCCCTGAAAAAATCCTCGACTTCCTCTGCCGGGATCGAACCACTGAGCTCCCGAGGCCGATCCGTAGCTGACGAGAAAGACAGTTGTTTCATTGATTTCATTAGTGATTAATTTGCTTTCCTTGCTGTAGAGCGTAATATTGATCAAAGATGCTTAAATTGCGATGTTTTTACTGAATGAGTGTGCAACCTATACAATAATCTAAATTAGATCTATTTCGCTTTTGTTTTGAATACGGGCCAATATGTAAGCGAAGAAGGCAAATACGAGTAATTTAGAATTGGCAAGTAAAGTCTAAATTGTAAGTAATTAAGGCAACTTCTATTCATTTATTATTTTCATCAATTGAAATCTACACGTTGAATTCGCGTTATATTTAAATTTGGATGACAAGACATCTGTATTCAGTTCGTCGCGCTATCATAGTTATTATTAAACGCTATACTTCGATTTCTGTTAGCATTAAAGGTTTTACCTTAGCGTTGTTAGTGCTAATTTCCTTATAGAGGGATCCTGACAGGGTTAGATGACGTTGTCGCTGGATCTACCTACCTACCAGTAGAAGAATATCGCTTGAGTATTCAATTTTCACGCCTCCTCTGGTACTACGAAGACATGATCCGAGTTTTCTTGTGTCGGCGAATATCTAAAAATTGTCTTGTCGAGCTTTTAGAATATAGGAGTTTCTCGTATTAACTCGTTGTCAAAGCGTGAGGCTATTTGGGATTTTTACTCTTGCTTTTCATAATTAAATTCTTTAAATCGCAGTATAGATATTTTACCGTATTATTCTTTTGCCATAAACAAACTTCAGTTTGGTCCTACTTTCTGACATTGCGACGGAAGCGATTAAATTGTCAATTCTCCAATCTTTTACTTGTTTTTAGCTTTTACAATTGAAGGTCTCCCACGAAAAGGGATCTAAGTGCCAAAGATATATTTTGAGAAAAACAACTATTTTTGGAAACTACGACCAACTATTATTCAATATTTGCAAGTACTGTGTCGTTCAGGAAAGTAATTTGTGAGTAATAAAGGTGTTTTGTTTTGATGCCTTTCACATAGATCCGTCTTCCATAAAGTACAATAGTAACATTCATGTCTAGCTTGCTTTCTCTATAAAAGATAGTAATAAGAGGAAACCAAATAAAATTTTTATTCTTCAAAAAAACTTAGAGGCGAGTGTAAAATTCATTTAATATACATACTACGAGTATTTCAGTCCCTAATAACAGCGGATAGCCTATTTCAGTTATGTGTTTTCATTTGATTTTGAAGTCCCTGTATTCTATTGGCAAGAATTGCACCATGCCCATTAAATCCTTTTATTTTTCGGCCTTTCATCTAGTGCTTCATTGGTAATATGCTATGCACTGACAGAGGTCCAGTTGGTTGACTTTTTCTATTGGGGGGTACAAACCTGTAAGTGCACCGTGGCTACAAGATATTGTGTGATTGTCACAAACTGCTTCATTTTGGGTCATTTTCATCTATTTAATGAACAAGTGTTATTTTCAGTTTTGGATCTCTCGCTTCAGCTGAATTCAATAAAAATCATAAAAATTTCCTATTTCATCACTATTGTTTCAGATGGCCATCAGTATTACCATCTGGGATGGCACATATGGATTCCAGTTTTTAAGTTGGAAAATGCTTTCTTCTTATCGTCAGAAATCCGAGATCTGTTGTCATGCTTTTCTCTGCCATCAATAGGAATGGCTGCATCATACGCTTATGCTTACTGAATCCAGGTCGCAAAGTTTTTCCTTCCATTATTTATATAATGTCATTACATTTGCAATTCTGAAATGATTAATTCAATAAATTGCTACTATATTTTAACATTCATACATTAACTTGTTTAAAATTTAATAGTAATACATAAATAAGTTTAGTAATAAAACTAAAATGCTTTTATGTGTAAGAATTTCTTTTCTTAAAAATATTACTTGGTCAAAATTGAAGCAAGCATGTAGTTGACATTTTCATAATGTTTGTTTTCTACATTTACAGAGAGTAAAAAAAAAACAGGCCATGCTAATTTTAACCTATTCAGATCGCAGTGCTTTAGAACTTTGTTTGTTATCTTTTCATTTAAGAATATTTTTCTTTCGCTTTTATTACTTTTGCGATTATCCCATGCGCCAGAATAAGAAACTACCTTTGAAGAAGCTGCCATCTTGTTGCACATAGACCTGTTTTCCCCAAAGTGATGATGCTTTCTAGTGTATTTCTTACGTTGTAATATACTAAATGAAAAAATACAAGATAGTAAAATATACGTTATTGCAAAACACACTTTAAAACACATCTCGATTATTACTATTATCATAAAGGTCTTGGTGATTGGCCCTTCAAATTATCGAACAAATGCTGGTCGTCATTGACTGGAAAATTGATAGAATCCAATGAAAATTTCTAACCAGAAATACTATTGAATCCTAACATTTTTCTGTACAGTTGCTGCTTGTGTATATTTTTTGCATTAAATTCGTTTTGTATACAGCTATTTTTGGTCTTGGCCATTGCTCTATCGTTCTGTTAGCTAGAGCAGGAGCAGTAGAGCAAATATATGATTGGAGATCAGTCTCGAATTTATTTTTAAGATATGACTGCATTCATTTGGATTCCTAAAGTATCAAAACTCCCTCACATGATTAAAAAGATTCTTCAATACCTTAAATTCTGTCAACTCGTTTTGTATTACATAGCAATAATTCGAGCTGTAATATTAAAATGAATGTTATTTATGGTACGCCTTGAAATATTTAAACGATTTATAGGGTAAGTCTAGAATAGATGGCCATAGTTTTTTGGATCTCAGAATCCTTTCAATTATTAAATCATGAAAAAAATCTCCCGTATATGTTAACCATCAGCTTTCATAAGATGTGAATGGTTATTAGAATTTATTATTATACTAAGAAAAGATAACATAGCAGGAAGATTTTTAAAGATGGCCAGATTGTGAGATGGCTGTGCTTAAATTTGTGTCAGAAATAACAAATTAAATTAATTATTAAAAGAATTCCCATATAATTTAGGTTAACTAAAAGAACTAGACAAAAACAACACATTAACATTTATATTTAAAATGGAAATTTGATTGACCTATCTGAAGAAAGCCAATAAAGGGAAAAAAAACTTTTACAATAATGGACATCTTGGACATTTTAATCTAAAAGGAAACATATCGTTAAAAAATATTTGTCCTTTGAAGTGAAGATAACGTGTTCACTTTACTGAGATGGTATGATCCATATGATCGACAGCGTTCTCTGGCGATAAATTTTAAAATTATAGTGAATGGCCATTTATCCTCTATGGCCATCTCTCCTAGGCTTACCCTAATGTTTTATAAGTATAGAATAAAATCAAAATTCAAATCGTCTCTTTATGGTGCAATAAAGAAAGCAACAGTTAATACTTAACTGATCCTTCGCTTGGAAGACAAACGGGATACAGAAATATTACACCTAACTCTATGCTCTATCTGTCTTCTTAATCACCTCAGTACGACTGGGATGGTTCCCATTTATTTTTGGCACGAAGAACAAGCTGCTGAAAGATGAATCAAATCAAAAAGTTGTAGATAATTTCAGGTGAAATGTCTTCCTATTTGTGATTCCATTTCACTTGACCAAAGCTCCTATAGGAAACCCCTTCCTGTAAGTAAATAACGTATAAAGAAAGATTTCTGTGAGTAAACGTCAGAATTTTAAAATTTTCTGGAAGTAAATATCAGAAGTAACTGTAGAGAAAATCGCAGTTAATACATGAATGAAGTGAGATACCTTTACCCTTTTCAACTGCCAATTTAGCACAACAAACGTTTGTGATAAACTTTTTTGGCTTGAGTAGCTTCTCTTAACTCGTTTACTCCAATTTTACAAATGTACGAGTTTAGTACACTATGTAATCAAAAGTTTCCGCAAGACC